>JAPFBL010000054.1:0-427500 GCA_026182355.1 Hermatobates lingyangjiaoensis
CCGAAGTCCTACTGAACCTGCTCAGCTGCAGTTAGGGTCAGTGGCTCTTATAGCCCCCTGTAGAACCTTGCGCAGGGAAGACCAATACAGCTTGCACCACAGCTGCATGGCTCCGGGTAGTGGCACTAATGTAGCCCCGGTTCAAAAACCATGTGGAGATTAAGCCATACAGCCTTATGAGTAAGACTGATGGCCCCATGTAGGGCAAGAGGCGAGCGGATGAGTGACAATTTGGAAAACCAATTTTAAGGGAACCAATCTTATTCACCAATCTTATTATAAGGGGACAAAATAATTCACCAATGATCTATAAATAATAAAACATTATTACATCCATCGATACTCTGTTGGAAGACCTTTAAACTCGCCCTTTTTGCTACCATCCCGTACCGCCCTACGGGTCCAAGTTGTGCCGAAACACTTTAAGAAAACCTTTCTGGCAAGGCCGTCTGGGCTACTTGACCGCACTTGGAGCAGCCTGCCCTGTACTGTTTGCTTGCGCTGTGCAGCCTACACAATTACCACCTCTGCGACGAGGACGCCAGTACTAGGTACATCCACCTCGAGAGGCAGTTAGAGGCTGGTATATTTGTTAAGAAAAATCACAACTAAGTCAATTTAATATATAATGCGTTATAAATTTATTCTAAAAAGGTAAAAAACAAAGAAAAATACACTTCCAAAAATTTAGTTCACGTCTATGGGTTATAAGTCTTGAAGAACTAGCGGGACTGATTGAAAAGACCGACTGTGGCCCGCGGGCCGTAATTTGCCCATATCTGAGTCTACTCCATACTCGGGTAGCAGTTTGCCCTTCCTAGTAATGCATAACGCCAGTAATACTGTTCTGGCATTTTGGTTCATAGTTTTGAACGTTAGGAGTCAGTGCTAACATTCAAGTCGATGAGTTTGTTATATCTCCAGGATACACTCAAGCAGTGCTTAGTGATGTCTCAAGAAACCCTCAGCCTCAGGCTGTCTCTTCTAGCGAGCTATAAAAATTCAATTCATCTTGGCTGGACTAACACCTCACCGCCTTCTATACACATACTCCAGATCAATGACCGTCTTCATGGATGGGTAACCAAATACAGGTTATTATGAACTTATGGCATCCAACCTTGATCTCCATAACCTCAGACTTGTAAAAATACTTATATCTTAAAGATCAATTACTTTCAAAACTATTAACAAATAAATATTCACTAACAAATTGTTTAATAAATAACAAAATTAAAGTTTATCAGGACTCGGTCAGTTCTTTAAGTTTAAATTAAACTCTCATTGTCAACGTTTCGGTTTTTATTTAAAACCTTTTTCATAGGCAGAAGTATAAAATTTTGAAACAGTTTTAGTACAAAACTAAGTATTACAAAATTCTAATTTGTTTAATCTGTTTCAAAATTTTATACTTCTGCCTATAAAAAAGGTTTTAAATAAAAACTGAAACGTTTGCAATGAGAATTTAATTTGAAACTGAAAAACTGACCGAGTAGTCTTGATAAACTTTGATTTTATTTCTATTTCACGGTTGATACTTTTATCAATACACATAAATAACAATGAATAGTTATATTTGTTAATTTATCTTATTAGTTGTGAATTGTGCGGTATTTAGTCATACATGACTAAATGGATATTACAAAGACTCTACAAAAAAATTTTTTTTTTTATTGAAAAAGCGCGTTTCAAACACTTCGTGTTCATCGTCAGGTAAACGTGAAAGTTCGATGGTTGTCTGTCCTCCATTCCTTCCATTGATTATTTACCTGATATAAACACGAAGTGTTTTTAATCAAACTTCTTTGCGTGGAGACTTTGTAATATCCATTTTCCCCAATAGGATATATTTATTTATAATATAAATATAATCACAAATAAATACTTTTCTTCTTCTCGATATTTGATCAAGGTTAATTAGTTAAAATCACCTCTTTTACAAATGTTTCGTCTTTATTTCAAGACATCCTCAGTTTTGAAATAAAGACGAAACGTTGGCAAAGGGGTGATGTTAATTAATTAATCCAAACCAAATCTCAAGAAGAAGAAAAGTATTTGTTAGTAATTAAGGTCAAGAGAACAATACCTTGATATAATCATAAATAATATAATATAACTTATAAATTATAATATAAATAATAATAATATCAGTTTATGATTATAATTTGTTTATACATTTATCAATTTATTATAATATTATAAATAAACTATTCATTTAATTATGTTATAAGCTTGTTGATTAGCAATGCTATAACAGATGGTTTCTAATGTGAATCAATATTCATTCACAGAATTAAAACCACTCGATTATTATAGAGTTCTATCTAGTAGAAGAAGAATGTTGAGATAAAAATTAAAAAGGTTTTTTTTTAATAATATGAGATAGATTTTTTAAAATAAATGGATATTGTTAGTACATATATTAGTGTATGTTAAAGTATTTAGTGCCTACAATAATATAGAACTGGGCTGTTTAAAATCCAGGAATAATAGTTTATAACAGAGTTTTTCAAACTTTTTTCCACGCGGAACCCTTTTTGGTTCCAGTCCAGGGAACCCCAGACTCTAATGATTTCATACAATCATAATATAAATATTTTCATATGCCTTTTTAAATAGTATGTATGTTTAAAAACAATTAAAAAAGTAATATTACTGCAATGTGTATTTTTCGAAGAAAAATTCAAAACTAAAAGATTTTAATAGTTGAGAGCTTGATTCTCAAGTTAGCCCCAGTATTAAGTCTACTTGCTGGTATATGGTACTTGCATAGGTATTTGGTTTCTATGACAGTTTAAAGGGAAAATCTTGTTTCACATAAGTAGTTAGTGGGAAATAGCAGCAATGTGTGAAGAGCTACTTTTGTAATAGCAGGAAATTCGGGAATCAGATAGTTCCAAAAACTGACTAGTGATTCATCCTAAATATAAATAAAATTTTCACCACTTCTGCTTATAGGTATATTCTGAGGTAAAATGGATAAACCACAAAAGTCTCCACACAAATAAAGTTTTATTCAACGCGTTTCGAACACTTTGTGTTCATCATAAGGAAGACACTATAATACAAATTATATCTAATTAGTTACAAAAATTAGAGTGAAATAATAAAATTCAATTAAGAGAATTCAAGACACACCCAAGGATGTGGTACTGACGGGTTGGTCCAGTGAACACAACTAGTAGGAAACAGATCCGTTGCGAAAAAGTGGAGATAGGCATTTAGGAGATAAGGGACAAAGACTTCGGGTATGCTTGAAAACTTTTAACTGAAATACAGAATTTTGTTGGTTTATCCATTTTACCTCAGAATGAGTAAATACCACACAATTACGGATTGCACAACTAATGATTTATAGGTATATGTATATATCAACATTATTTGATTTCATGATTCACAAGAAATATAGAATAAATCCATACCCACAAAAAAAAATTTTTAGTAACATGTTTTTACTAAATGTTTTTCACGGAACCCCAGACAGTCCGTTAAGGAACCCCTGAGTTCCGCGGAACCCACTTTGAGAACCTCTGGTTTATAATTTAGTATAAGCATCTCAAATGCATTTAGCTACACTAAATTAATATAATAGCATCTTTCATTATCTCCTTCAGATAACATCCAACGCTTTGTTATTAAATTTGTAAAGAAGTGCTAGTATTTATTTAAATTTATCATTAACAGATTAGTTCCTTGTAAGTATTATAGTTATTATTATTATCATTATTTTAATATTTATTTATTATTATTATTATTCAAGCATTATTATGCATTTATAGAATATTCCTTTAATAAATGGGGAAAATATAAATATATAAATATATATAAAAATAAAAAATATAAATGGGGAAAATAATAATGGTGTTAAACTTAATACTAATAATTACTAGACAACCCGTAAGCCCTTGTGCCACTCAGTGTTAAGAAGTAATAGTAACAGTTAAAAATATACATTCACTGAATGCGATTCACAGGAATAATTGTTATTACTATTTCTTGTTATTGAGCCATGAAAAAGGTTCTTATACGGTCCAAGCATTTGATATAATATTCTTTACATTAATCAAGATATATACATAGCAAATATATTTAATAAACAAAAAAAAAACATTTAAAAAAATCAATTATTTTATTACATAAATAATGAAAGATCAATTTAAGGTGTATTACACAATCAATACACAATCAAAGCATATTTAAAACTAACAAGACCTGTAAATTTAAATATTCCATTTATTTTCCCCAATATAAAACAACATTAATGAAAGTAATGTCTCTTTATAATATTACCTTAGAACATTTGTATTTAAGCTGACATTTGTGTTCAAGTTTATATTCCTAAAATTATTAATTTTAAACCTCAAATGTAATAGTTTATTACATATACTTTTGGAATTTCAGACATCTGTTTATTGCTTAAGTTCCTAATACGATTGTTAAATCAAAACATTGGCTTTGAAATTTTGATTTGAACCTTGGTAAACTGACCTATTCCTGATAAATACAATTTGTTATATATATGTATGACAAAAATTAACAGAGATACATGAAATAAAAAAAAAACATAGTCTAAACAGCAATAAGATTTCCAAAATGGACTGAGTTCTTTGCAAGAAAAACTTCTCAGGTTTATTCTATGACATAAATAGATTTTACATCTGGAGCCATTAATTTGACTTGATTGATGTTGAATTTAGTTTCCATTCTTCTTTATTTTAATTCTGTTATTTGTAAAGTAATGTATTACTGACTATTTTCTTTAATATTTATTTAAATAATGCGGCATAAACTGGAATTAACAGGTATAATGAAAGATCAATTTAAGGTGTATTACACAATCAAGCAATTCAATTACACAATGGAATTACACAATTCCAATTTTCACCTGTGAGGGAATATTTAAAAAAGGATATCAAGAGTTTTATAAGTATATAGATAAGCTCTCAATATTAAAACTGCCAAATTTGTTTATTTATTTTGATCTACGGTTAAATTCCCTCAGATCACAATACTAAATGAAATTTATAAGAAAACAGCTAATTGAAATCTGTATTGTATAACCTTACTATTGTAAAAAGGAATTACTAAAATATCATTTTCCGTTTCATCATTTTTATGTTTATAAAAATAAAGGTGAGAAAATTCTGAAGACTATTTGTCCTGCTTTATAGAAAATGCATTAAAAGAAATGACTATTAATTAAATGGATGCAAAAAAACGTATAGGTATCTATAATCTTATTACAACTAAGTAAGTGAAACTTATAGAACTTGAATAATAACATTAATTTGAATTCAAGTTCAAATTTGAAATAATAACATTAATCTAGGTTCAGTGCATTTGCTATAGTGTCAATAACTATAAACAAAATTTAATGTACATTCTTTAGATTAACTGTTTATCAGGGGAATCATGTAATCAATACAATTCTTTTAATTATTCCTCCTTTATTCTTAAGATGATCCTCTTGTAGAACTAAATTTAATAAAGAAAATGAAGGTAAAGAAACACTATACTTGATGATAATAGGAAAACGTTTTTTAACTGTACAGCTAAAAATTTTTGTACATCCCACAGCTGATAATCTCATTAGTATAACTATAGCAGTAATAACATTTTTGAAAAGCCAAAGTATTTTTGATACGAAATAATCTCCTACAAGAGAACATGTTTATCTTATATCGTTTACTTGACCTCCTAAATATTACGCATCGACGTTTTACTGTGAAAACTATTTCACAGTAATACTTCAATATGAGGTACAGAATTACAATGTACTTTAGTGAGATAAAATCTGGTAGCATATATTTATTAGAAATAGATTTCGATTAAATTAACTCAGAACATTAAGTATAAATATTAACTGAATTTATTGCAAGTTAACTGAAGTAGTATTTTGCAGATTTTTATTAGTTGTCCAGCCAGTCACTACATGGTATTTCTTCATTAATAGAAATAAGATTGAATACTATTTATGTTTTCAATTTGACATAGATTTAGTAAAATAAATGTATATTGTTAGTAAATAGTTTAGTGTATGTTAAAGCCTTTAATAATATTGTACTAGACTATGTAAAATCCATGAATGATAGTTTATAATTTGTTTATTTACAAATCAAAACAATTGCAATACAAATAACACGCTTCAACATAATGTTATTTTTCAGTTTTATCTTCAATAAAAATTAAAACACTGCAACAACTTATTTCATAATGAAATTATAAATTAGGTTAGTAAGGTTAATGAGACATACCTTATACATGTTGATGGTGAGAAGGTAGAAACAAGAATGAAGGTAGGGAGTAACAGTCACAAAGGTGAGGGGGGGGGGGGGAAGGCGTAATGTTTATAATTCTGAATTTACGGTATAATTAACAGGTTTTTTTTAATTACAGAATTTTTGATATGTGCATTGTAAAATGATCTGTCCTTTAACAATATCCCTTTTTCTACAATCACGTCCTTGTATTTCAGTACTCATTACTTGATTGGAAGAGATAACTGTAACATTACCTACTCATGATATTACGAGTATATCCTCTTATGATATTGTAAATCACAGCTCCAGATGAGCAGATATATTAATTCTAGCAAACGTACCCGTAATTGATGGAATCAAAAATTCTATTATACTTGGTATTCCAGAATACCATACTAATTATAGTCTTATACTAATCCTATAATTAGAAATTATAGAATAGTAGAAAATATCATTATTTTTAAGTACAGTCTTAAACAAATGCCTCCGTATATACCACATTAGCTGTCTGTCCTTCAGGTTCATGGAAGAACAAACAGTTGGAACCTCTGACTCTTGAGCAAATAAACTATAGTTGACCATGTGAGAAAAACTTGGTCTCGCTAACTTGAATTCCTGCGTTAGATATAGTTTCCCTTTGCGACTTAGTTAATGTCAATGCGAAATAGACTCTGAAAGGACTTTGCAGTCGCTTCAACGGAACAAATAGTGGCTCTGAATCAATGGTATGCGTGGTCTGCACACAGACTGCCCAATACCATACACAGTCATGATGCCCGCCAATGACATATCTGTGCAGAGTACGAACTCAGAGTCGTGTCTCGTTGCACAGTTTTGGGGTACTCATGTTTCGTAACATGAAATTTGTTACTGCTACTAAATTGCAGCATGATTGGTACTCCTACTTTAAGTTTTTACCGATGAACAGGAAGTCCAGGAGAAATAAATTCAGAGTCAAGAAATTCTAATTAAATAAGAGTCAAGATATAATAATTATCGATCTGTATTTGAAGATTGTGATTGTGATTTAAGGCAAGGTGAGGCAGAGAATAGCCTAGTTATCTTCCTTGTCATACACCTACGCTACTCCAATTTTATTAAATCTTTTCAAAACATCCATTACAGTAAGGCTGGTATAACCCTAATAAACTATGTTCAGGTTAGGTGATATCTCTCCTATGGTACGTCTTAGCCTGCCGTTGACAGTTAGGCTATTTTTTTGTTCATTATAAAGTTTATGTATTAATAATAGTGTTTATCTAAATTAAATGAACAGCGTGTTAAAGTAAATGAAATTGAGATAGCCTAGCCCTTCTAGAAAGTTCTAGTGAGGTTATGTATATGGCCGTCTTAGCAGGCTAAGACATATAAGATTAATAAAAAAATGATTTGAAAATATTTAACTGTTTCTATAAAACATCTAAAGTAAAGAATTTCAATTCAGGGGTAACGCCAGTGAATACGAAGTGAAAGGTTTAGCTCAAGAAGAGGTTTACTTCTTCAGGCTGGGGAGAGTTGCCAAAGATGAAACCTTCATCTGGGGACCTCCGTACAAGACTGCCACTCAAGGTCTTAGTAAAACAGTCAGTAATTGATTATCTTGAAGGACGCAAGTAATACACCTCGGCCAATGTCAATCTATATTATACGCTGGCTTAAAAAAATGCATAGAAAAAAATAAAGTTTACGTCAAATATTCAACTTTATGTTTGTCTGCTACAATATTGGAATAATAAGATCGCTAAAAAATCATTATAATTAGGAATCTCAATTGTATATACAATATGATATTTTATCACACTACGGATTAGCTGCAGGAGAATGGTTTTATCCATGGTAAATTTAAATTTTTGTTTACCTTATAACAAAAATAATTATTTCTGTATCTATGTTTAAACTTAAAGAAAACTGTTATTTCATGTCATAGCAAACCACATTCATAAACAAAGTATTCGCGATGTACTAAACATCAAATTGTAGGCATTGATAAGCTTTTATTCCGTACCATGTAGTTTTGAAAGTAAAATTTATTTGTTTCTAAGCTTACAATAGATTCTTGTTAGCCTTATATGTATTATTGAAAGTTGCATTCATGATTATAGTATTGTGCAGAACTAGGAAAGGTTATTTACGGTTTAGCCTAGAGAACAGCTGATTCGACTCAAGTTTCCTCTCCTGGTCCTAATTAATGACGTTGGTTGAGGTATACCTGTATGTATTTCCATTAATTTTGTAGCTATTTGGTTTTATTTATTGTCTTCTGAGAAAAATATGTGAAGTTATTTTAAAAATGTAAGATTTAAATAATTTTGTGACAAATACTTGGAAAAACAATTCTAATTTTGAATTCTGAAAAAAAAAACTAATCCTAAATCTCTTAACTTGTGATTCTAACGAGGATGTTACTTTGTCAAAAGATCTTAGCACGATTTCTAAATTACTGTGGTTTATAAGATATGTCTACATACTAAATAGCTGAACAAAACAGAAAAAACAACAAAAATGTTCTATTTTTCTTTAATATGCTACCAATACTCCGTAGCTTTGGAAAAGTGTTAACCTTGAGAGGAAATCAACAGTCGATAGAATAAACATGTGTTTTCTAACTTTTTAACCACAATTCGGTTAATTGCTCTTATGAATTATGTAATTTTTGCAGTTACGTTTTTATTATAATGTTATCAAAATCTCATAACAATTTTTCAGCCATTCGGAACAAATAATTTGAAGGAGTAAACTTTTCATTTTTCTGTTACCATTATCAGGAGTTCTATGATTTATACGGAAACTTAGTATTACAGTAAGTTTTTATTTATTAGTTTTCTTTATCATGTCAATAAGAGAGTTAAGGTAATTTACTTTATAAAGTTGAATTATTTATACATAATATACCTGCATCAACGTCCAAACCACAGTACGAAATTAGAAAAAAAGACTAAGATATTTCAACTTTAAAACCGTAGTTTTTTTTTCTGATTTGTTACGGTGGTTTGGACGTTGATTTTTGTTTCAAGAGTTTATTTTGAAATCTTGTTATATATACATGCAAACACATGCGACAAATTTAATTTAAAATTAATGTAAGTTAAATGCAAATCAGAATATTTCTTATAAAGATTTCTATCAATAATAAATTATTTTATGATAAAAGATTTTAAAGAAATCAATGATAAAGTAAATAAAGAACATGTTTTGTTATACTGACTGTTGTCCATTGATTATTTGAACGAGTCCTAAATGAAGTAATCATGTTTTGTTACAGTTGAAGCAACCAGAGTATACTATTTGTTTCGGTCAATTGAAAAGAACGCTATCAATGAACTGAGAGAATATCTCGATGAGAGGTATATGAGAATTTGATACAAAATTAAATACTTCATTATTTTCTCTGCAACATTTTCTTTATAATTGCCAAATTATATTTCATGTATCGACGTATAAATATAAACATATTTTTCAGGTAACTTTGAATATCATTCGAGTCTTATTTGTAGGTACTAAGACAGTTTGAAAGACACATGTGCAGTTGGCACAGTAATTATAGGATTTTTCAATCTATTTAGTCGGTGTTGCTATGGATAAAGTCAATGTTGCATTTGATTATGTCGTTTCTCATTTGATAACGTCAGTGTTGCATTTGGTTACAAAACCGACTTAATAGATCGAAAAACCCTATATTATACGTGTCTGAAGCAACTAGTTTCCTGCTGTAAGCAGAAAAATTTCTTCATGCATATTATTAATACCAGTGAGGTTAGTATGATTAATATTATTAGTAGAATATACCGTCTTGCTTTGTATACTGTACCTGTAGCTCTCTAAACGGTTTCGGGCGTCATCCATGTTCAAAAAGAATTACTTTTCTTCGGCCAGAGAGCTACAGCAACAGTATACGAGGTAAGACGGTATATTTTACTAATAATACTGATTCAAATAGTTCATTAACTATGCCATTTTTAAGAAAAAATAGTACAATCACATTTCAATAGTTTCTTAAAAATTAATATTTAAAATGAAATGATATTAATTAACGAAATGAGGTATGTGGGGCAACACTGATTTGCTCTCATTTTTTCGGAGACCAAGGACTGTGGGGTGTTACAATGCCCTTGGGGAAACAGCCCTAATAAAGGCAGCCAAGTTGGGGAGGGCGGAAGCGGTGAGTGTCCTGCTGAATCATGGAGCTGAGACCGATCAGTCAGCAGACAAGACGCAGCGCACCGCCCTCATGACGGCCTGCTTCCACGGCCACCAGGAAGTCGTCACCGCCCTGGCTCAGGCAGGCGCAGCATGGGACCTGACTGACAGGTGAGAAATCAATCGTCAGCTGACCCAGTACAGCACTCAACTGACTGGTAACCAATCAATCTTCAGTTGCCGAGTATAGAACTCAACTGACTAACCAATCAAATCCTCACCCTAGCCAACTGTGGCACTTGACTGACTGGAAACCAATCAATCCTCCGAGAGCACCTAGCAGACACGTAACCAATCAATCCTCAGTTAGCCTAGTATAGAACTCAACTGAATGTAACCAATCAATCCGCAGCTTAACCAACTGTGTCACTTGACTGACAGGCAACTAGTCAATCCTTAGAGAGATCGTGACAGACACGTGACCAACCAATCCTCAGCTAGCCCAGAATAGAACTCAATTACTGGTAATGAATCAATCTTCAGCCTAGCTAACTGTGGCACTTGACTGACTGGTAACCAATCAATCTTCAGTTGTATAGAACTCAACTGACTAACCAATCAAATCCTCACCCTAGCCAACAGTGGCACTTGACTGACTGGAAACCAATCAATCTTCAGTTGCCGAGTATAGAACTCAACTGACTAACCAATCAAATCCTCACCCTAGCCAACTGTGGCACTTGACTGACTGGAAACCAAT
The DNA here is from genome assembly GCA_026182355.1 of Hermatobates lingyangjiaoensis. NCBI lineage: Eukaryota > Metazoa > Arthropoda > Insecta > Hemiptera > Hermatobatidae > Hermatobates > Hermatobates lingyangjiaoensis. The sequence continues at coordinate 11,158 of JAPFBL010000054.1, forward strand.
CAATCATCCGAGAGCACCTAGCAGACACGTAACCAATCAATCCTCAGTTAGCCCAGTATAGAACTCAACTGAATGTAACCAATCAATCCTCAGCTTAACCAACTGTGTCACTTGACTGACAGGCAACTAGTCAATCGTCAGAGAGATTGTGACAGACACGTGACCAACCAATCCTCAGCTAGCCCAGAATAGAACTCAATTACTGGTAATGAATCAATCTTCAGCCTAGCTAACTGTGGCACTTGACTGACTGGTAACCAATCAATACTCAGCCTAGCCTGAGGATGTCAGTTAGCCATATTACTCAGTTGATTCAATATCAGGCCTCACTCAAGTGTTTAAGTAGAGATCTTTAAAAAGACACCTGAATTCTTACAGGCTCGAGAAAGACAGCTTTACTTTGTCTCTTATCAAAGGATAACATAAACCGGATTTTTCATTTGCTAGATGAAAATGTCTGGGTCTTCTATAAGATTCGGACCTTAAAACCTCGAGTAAAGCCAAACATGCTACCTGTTAGGCCACACTTGACCCCTTGATCAGATAATCTAGTTTTCCAATCTAATCTTTTTTTTTTCAGTTAGCGCTTTACTATATACAAAAAAAGTTGTTAGTCACACAGAGTTAAGTGATTGTAAATAACCGTTATACATAATTAAAAATCACTGATTCCGTACAGCATGTAATATGGAGCATGCATAAAAAAAATCACTTTTTACAAAATAATTAAAAATTTATACATAAATTGCTTATTTAAGCCTTTTCTGCAAATATATAATTATTTATTTAAAAAAAAAAACTAAAAGAAAACGTACTTTGGTCAGTAGTCTAACATAGGTTCAAATCAAACGTTTCATTTTTGAGAGTTGATTTGAAACTGAAAAACTTTGTGAAAACCTGATTTATTTTATTTAGTCGTATGCACCTCAGCAATTATGGTATCCCTTGATAAGATATAGTGATAACAAGTTGATAAATGTTTTACTGAGTAACATTATCAAGTGTTTGATTGATAGCATTACTATGTGAGTAACAAGAATAATGACATGTGCGTAATTTAGAATATGCGCTTTGATGTTCAGGGTAGGATGCAGCGCTCTACACTATGCGGTTGACAATTCCCAAACAGAAGTTACTAAATTCGCATTAGAGAATGGTGCTGATCCTAATGCAAAGGATGGAATGGGGTGGACTCCTCTAATGAGAGCTGGTAATTTTATTATTTTATGTTTGCTTGCAATGTCCACACTTATTAGTTAACACCATTAGTGTTGTTCTAAAGAGAAATGGCACTTACTTCAGTTATAGGCTAGCCACATTTACTTTGCTGACTCCCTATCAGGAGTCGGAAATTATAAGTTATTCAACATTATTTCAGTAGGAATCTTTAAAGAGAATCTTAATACTCTACAGCAAGAGTTCTTGATCTTTGTTTTGCTTATCAATCCCCTCCGGGGACTTCAATGCCCGTGTTCATTTTTAAAACAAATATTTGTTTTTAGGTAAATGAAAAATGTAACAATGAAATAAGTTCATTACACATTGTAGGGTAAAAATCTAATGAAATGGTCTCCACATATAGACATTTTAATGATATAAACAACGCGTTTCGAACACGTAGTGTTCTTCCTCAGGCATTAACTAAGGATGAGTACCTGAGGAGGAACACTACGTGTTCGAAACGCGTTGTTTATATCATTAAAATTTCTATATGTGGAGACCATTTCATTAGATTTTTACCCTACAATGAGTAAATACCACATAATAACTGATTGCACTACATTAGAAGTTCATTACATTTACAACGAAATGTAGAAATACAAAAATCTTTTTAAAACAATAATAATAAATCCCTTTATTAACTTTTTATAAAATATGGTGAAATAAAATTTAAAAGAACAAGTTTTATATATAACCAAAAGAAAAAGAAAGAAATGTAATAGAACATTTTAAATATTGGAATATTCTAACGGTCAGCTAGCTATGCTTTGATGTATTTTTAGTTATGCTTTCCTGATATAGGTATATCAACTTAACATGGAGTGCTGACCGCGTGCCATGAACCATTAAAATACGATTTTTCTTCGAGGAATCCTCTGCGGACCTCTGGGAATCCAAGTGGACCACATTGACAACACTGCTCTAGATTTACCCATGTTTCGGTAAAATATGAATTAGTATGATTCGTTAGGTGGTATAGTCTGTAGCTTATCCACAAACCTTAAAATACTACGTGCAACGGACCTTAAAATACCAGTTTTCCTAATGCGGGTCCACTTGGACCACTTCTGTACAGGCTCGATACTACGAGCAACTTTACTCCTCTTTGAGAAATGATGTGCATATTTTTCATCATCCTAATGAAAAATCTAGGATGATGGCAAGATTCCAACATTGAATCTTCAGTACAAAAGATAGCGCACTATCCCTTATACCTGACAATAATAGAGGGGGGGGGGGGGGGGGGAATTAACTCAGAGTTAACGTGCTCGACTCTGAACTAGTACATCCGGCGTTCAATACCCACTCTGACGCTCGATTTATTCACGTATGGGTGAATAAATCTGAGCGTGTCATCCCTTAGACAGGACGTTAAGCCGTCGGTCCCGAACCTGTATGATGTAAGGTACTCGATAAAGGTTACTACTTTAAATAGACTTAAGTAAGGTAAAATTTTGAGTTACCAAAGTACAATCAATCTTCTTTGTGAGGTATCACCATGTATGTCCCTTGTAAGACAGCCACTGCAACCTATCCTTGTCTAGTAGTATAGAGCTAAATCTTATACCTATCAAATGGAAACCTTATCACTGTTATCAACACCTAAAATAATCAGATTGTTCTCATAGCCACTCGTGATAAGGCTGCAGTGGACGTCCCACGAGAGACCGCACGACTGGCCCTTTATGACAACACAGCATGTACATTCTACATTGGGAGTCCTAACTTTTGTTTCACTCAATTGAGTATTTTGATATAGTGGGTTAAATAGAAAACTCAAAGTCTCCACACATAAAAAAAAGAAGCTTTTCTATTATATGCATCTAGAATACTTCGTTCTCATCATCAGGTAAACTTCAAAATGAAGGAGTAGGGGACCGTCCAGTTTCTACACCAGTTGAACACAAGACTCTGGTCAGTCCTCTACTCCTTCATTTGGAAGTTTACCTGACGATGAACACGAAGTAGAATAAACAAGTTTTTTTTTTTGTGTTAAGACTTTGATTTATCCATTTACCCCAGTATGAGTAAATACAACACAATTAAGGATTGCACAACGAATGAGTATTTTGAGTAGGGATCTTTTACTCAAAAGATAATGTGTACCTGACATCGTACAGGCTAGGTTCAAACGAAGTCCTCTGCATCCGCGAGGTTTACCTTGGGCACTTCACGTAAACTGCCTCGTTTTCCCTATTCGTGATGAGGATGCTGTTGGTTTATCATGACATGGCGAAAGAGCTCCACAAAAATAAAAAAAAAACATCAACCTATTCTTACTTAATAATGATATAGTCGAATGTTCCAGAAAAATGATTAAATTAAAACAGTCTGAACTGTCCTCCCCTAGGGAAGATATGCTTCGATTTTTTTTTTGCTATTAGGAAGTAGTATACAGGTAGTTCTGACACAATTTTACTTTTTCAGTACTGTTATTTTGACACTTTTGCTACGTTTTCAGTGCTATTAGGAAGTCGTATATAAGTAATACTGACACAATTTCACTTTTTCAATGCTGTTATTTTGACACTTTTGCTACGTTTTCAGTGCTATTAGGAAGTCGTATATAAGTAATACTGACACAATTTCACTTTTTCAATGCTGTTATTTTGACACTTTTGCTACGTTTTCAGTGCTATTAGGAAGCAGTATAGAAGTGATGAAAATCCTTTTGGAAAATGGAGCTGATACAAAAATAAGAGACATGAATGGCAACACTGCTAAACAGCTGGCAGCACTGTACCAAAACCATGGAGCCCTCGACCTCCTGGCATCACACCATCCTCAATCGACTCATTGACCGCTTTATTTTGTTTAAGCTGTCTATATACCAGTCAGGTAAGTAAAGTAGCCAAGGACAACAGCAGTATTGGTCTTTATTTTTGCATAATTTTTACTAACTTGAACCTTGATTACTTTTTTTTTGTTTTTTCAGTGCTTCACATTGTAGAGTAACGACTGCATGAGCTAATAACAGAATAAATGAATTATAATGTAATAAATATCGGAGGCGTAAACGAAGAATAATAAAAAAAATGAACATAACAATCGATGAAAGAAAACTAAAAATCATGCTCTAAGGAGTCATTTGGGTCAGCGCATTATAAGTTAAGTCGACTTAAATTTACTTGTATCTGATCGTAACTGTTAAATCAATATCAAATATAGATGTAGACGCCTCCAGAATCAAGGTACATCGATGATTTGAAGTAAAACTTATAGTATTCCTACAGTTGCTCTTACAATGATAGAGGAATGATATATAATATGTCCATGGCCAGTATTCGTATATACTGAGGAAGTGTGAGCCTTTTACCCTCCTGGCAAGACGACAGCGGCTTCATAGTTTAGCAACCAGGATCAACAGGACGACAGTTACAGGACTATGGCCCTAATCAAGACCGGACCAAGGGACCTCCAAGTGGAGAAGCTAATATCACATGACAACTGCTTATTTTCTGAGGGAGTTCGAGCCCTTATAATATTCGTCATACTTATAGCGGTTAATTCATAGAAGAGATGCTCAAATACGTGACTTTCATTAGAGCCGGCAACCTACAACTTCAAGAACCCCCACCAACCCCAATCCACACAAGAAAAACAATCAAGTAATTTGCTCGCGAAACAACCAACGATATATCAGCTACAGACCACTTATGTAGATTTCAATATATATATTTATATATGATCAAACCACAATATGAAAATGGGAAAACAAGACTAAGATCTTTCAACCGTAACAAGCGGTCTTCGTCAGAGTCGAAGACTCTTCTCATCGACTCTGACGAAGACCGCTTGTTACTGTTTTCCCATTTTCTTATTGTGGTTTGACCATTGATTGTTATTTCACGTGTTTATGTGAAATCTTTATATATATATAAAAGAGTTCAAAATCGAAGAAGAGTAACACACATAAGAAACACACTTACTAACTCAATTTTTCCGAAAACTTGAGTTAGTAAGTGTGTTTCTTTACTCTGTGTGTTACTCTTCTTCGTTTTTTTTTTAAATTTCGTATTGTGCCCAGTGTGGGTAGTCTTTCCATTTTTATGATGAATATATATATATATATATATATATATATATATATATATATATATATATAATAATAATCAAAATAACACTTGATATAATAGATGGATTAATTTACCACAATGAAAACAATTTTTGAAACAATGCTCTAAGGCCTTTCGTTAACACATCTTCGGAGAGCAAGTGAGTTCGAAGATGAGTTAACGAAAGGCCTTAGAGCATTGTTTCAAAAATTGTTTTCATTGTGGTAAATTAATCCATATATATATATATATATATATATATATTATTATATATATGTACTTTTACGATGAACAAACTATCTGAAACATACAAATAAAGTTCAACATAGATAAAGAAACATAAATAAATTAAAAACACTAACCTACATTCTCTAATTTTCGGATGGAACCATATTCAGGAGAGATAACCTAAAATTAGAGACTGTAAGTGAGTGATTTTAATTTATCTGTTTCTTTATATATATAAGGTTAAAAGGAATATTACTTTTTTTGTTTTGCTTATATTCGTGTTAAATATTATTTATATGCATTCAAGAAATGCCGAAGGAGGTTCATGTCTTTCCTGAACACCAACTTACAAGGTAGAGAGTGTCACTAAAAGCCATCATTAATATACTCTTCGTCAAACAAAAACTCTACTGAAACACCAATTGTTACAGTTTGAACTTGGATTTAACAGTAGATAAAGAGGATTATGAATAGAAAAAGAAATGATTAAAAAATATATACACCATATAATTAGTTTTTACAATAATATAAAAATTTTTATACGTTAGAGGTATTTATTACTGCCTGAGGAAAATCTTGAATCCAGTACTTGTGCCTTTCTGAAAATCGCTTTCTTTTGAGAATCCGAAAATACATTCACATGGAGGTCTTCTCGGCTAAAAGGTTTTCTTTCAGGTTTATCTTCTTTGTTTCCGTGACTTTTCTGTAATTTAAATTTGAATAGACATTAATTAAAAGTAATTTTGTTCATGAATTGTTATTTAAAGTTTATATATATACACTTTTTCGTTGGAAATACGATCCAAAACGGACAAATGTAGTTCAATATAGACAAAGAAACATAGAGAAATCAAAAGAACACACTTACAGTCTCTAATTTTCGGTTTGAACCGTCTTCAGGAGAGATAAGCGAGGGAAACCAAGCGCACTGGTTCAGAGACCGTTGGAGACCCTTTTGATTTCTCTATGTTTCTTTGTATATATATATATATATATATATATATATATATATATATTATATATATATATATAGACAAAGAAATTCTTTTCTTTTAATTATATATATATATAGACAAAGAAATTCTTTTCTTTTAATTATATATATATATAATTAAAAGAAACGTTCCAGCGGACTTTTAAATAAAAACCAATTAAAAAGAAGATAGCACACAGATAGACACAGGAATAACCCACTCCGATATTTCAAGCGGCAGAGTCGCCGCTCTGCCTTCCTGTGGGACTCTTCGCCTCCTGATGACGACGATGGTCGAAATATAGAAGTGAGTTATTCCTGTGTCTATCTGTGTGCTATCTTCTTTTTAATTATTCGTCCTTCCTGTATACATACATTGTTAAAAATTAAACCATATTTAGCTGAAACTTGCTTTTTCATAAGTTTTTCGAGTTTCCGGAATCATGATCTTATTATAAAAATAAAAAGTAATAAAAAGAATCTTTTGCAATAAAAAGGAGCTATATATTAATAAAAAATTAGAAATTAGTTCTAAAGTTCTCAAATTATGTATATATATATAACAAACACTTTTTCTTTTTCTCGGAGTTTGGTCAGGGTAAATATATGGAATTACCTTTTTGCCAATGGTTTCGTCTTTATTTCAAGACATCCTCAGGGCTATAAACTAACAAAAAAACAATAAACAATGGACATTGTTACACCAAACTCCGAGAAAAAGAAAAAGTGTTTGTTAATATTTTGAGGTCAAGAAAACAGTACCGTATATATATATATATATTAACAGAAACACAAAAGTTTTCTAGCAAACCGTAAGTACATTGAAAAAAATAATACGCTCTGAATAATGTTCAAAGGAAAAAATGGAGTGGTTTACACTGAACTCTACAGAAAGAAAACCAATTATCAGAAATAATGAACATCAATTTAGTTCATCATATATTTGATTATGGCTAACACACTGACAATTAAAGTGAAAAAATAATTGGTATCTTTTTTTAGAACAACTGGTGAGTGCTTGGACAGTTTGTGCGGATGAACACTTTGATTCAATAATGAAACATGACAAGTAATTTGATCAATGACTCAAATCCTGTGATTAAAATATAAATTGCCAATCATAAAACCAAACAAATAATAATTAAATCAGTTAGATTTCTACAATCATTGAACTATATGATTAATTATAAGATTGAATCGAATGAGTGAGTAACAATGTCACCTAATAGGTTTTCAATAACGAACTGAAGAGTTTAAGTGTTAATTATATCGTCAAATTATTTCAGTTATCATTTGTGAAAGATTGTTAAAATATATATTTATTACTGGAAATATTATAAATTCATTTTATTTTATTCTTTTAGGTACGATTTTATTTTAACCAAAGTGATTTTAAACGAATTATTTTGTACTTACTATCTTATAATATAAATTATATTAATAATATTAATGATATTAAAATAAATTTACTTCTATTGATTATTGATTTCCGAGATTTTAAAAAAGTAAGGTGAATAAAATGTGACAAATGAATAAAGGTGGATTTAATGTGTCTTTTTTTTATTGTTTTATTACCTCTATAGTAAAAAAAAACTATGCTTTTTCTATCATAAATTATAACACTGGTCAACACATTTGTTGATGGCCAAGATTTCTAAGCTGATTTAGATGAATTTAGGGGTGCTGATTTTCAAAATCGTACCAATTTTTTCCCATCAGGTTAAGTTATTGAGATGTTTGATAGTTCATACCTTTTTTTTTACCTTAAAATTAGGCGTAATTCTAAATACATTCTAGCGTTATAATTACAATTGAAGGTTGTTATTGTGATCTATGTTAAATGATTATGATATCACAAACCTTAAAAGGTTTTACTTCCATTGCAGATTTTTGGAGTAAAAATTAAGCATGGCTCTACCTCTCCAACGTAACGTTGCCATAAATAAACCAAATGTCTTTTGCTATATTTAAGAGGAAAATACGTTGAAATCTAAATTTATGGCAAACCTATTGCAAATATTTTGGTGTGATTAATGAATATGTGTCTTAAAGTTAAATAAAAATATTGTTCTTCGATTTGGCTGTCTTTAATATAGCCATAGTCTTCCTAGAGAGAAGAGTAATAATAGTAGAAAAACTAGATAGAGAAAAAGCGACTTCATTTCTGGAATAAGTGCCCTTAAATTAGGTAAAAACTGTTAAAACATCTTAGGCACCATGACAAACTTTTTTTTTTGTAGGTTATGTAATGACAAAACTAAATAAAAAGATTTCAGCCTTCATATTAGCTTAAAAAAAAAAACCGAACAAATTAATGCCGCTTTGAAATAAATTAGAATCCTTGTGACTGAATATTACTCGAAAAGAACTGGGTATTATTATCTGTCCACTATAGGAGAGGATTATAGGAGCTAATGAATTTCATTAACATCTATCAAATACGAGTAGAGCGACTTGTGGAGTAATAACAACATTTTGGATACAAAAAAATTTGGATATAAAAAATATCCAAAATGAAATGCGTAAATCTGTCAAAAAATCAAAAGAATTTTTTTTCAAGATCATTATATTTTACTTATAGTAAAATAAAAATTTGTTCGTTCCTTTCTATGAAACTTTTAATACTATTGTTATAAAAATAAAAAAACTCAACAGATATATAACGAAAATTAAATTTCTGTATGTTCAAATAATATTATTTTTGATTTTTCTTCATTTAGCTGTTTATTTATTCTCTCAGAAAAAAATATCCTATTTCAAGTATTATTTATTCAAAATTTGATTTTGTTTATTCCAGTATTTTTTCGTTTTTTAGTTTTTCATAATAAACTAAAAGAATTCTATTTCAATATAAACGTTGGTATGTTTTTTTAAATATATATACAAACAAGATTCACAAAAGGAACATACAAAAGAAAAAAACGGAAACTCACTACTATATTTCAATTGCCTCGTCATCAGGAAGATAAGTGTGAGTTGCTCCGAAGACTTATTTATCTCTTGCAATGTTCGCAAAGTCTTAAAGTCTTTTAAGACTTTGGAACATGGAACATGAGAACAATGTAAGGGATAAATAATTCTTCGGAGCGGCTCACATCTACTTCCTGATGACGAGGAAATGAAAATATAGTAGCGATTTTCTATGATTTCTTTTATGTGTGTTCCTTTTGTGAATCTAGTTTATTCAGTCCATGGAATCGTTTCGTTTAATTGATTATAAATATATGAACACAAAACAGTCTATTAGTACAACTTATCAAACGATTAAGAGAAGAGGATATGGAGAAACAAAACTCACTTCAATATTTCGACCACTATTCTCTGGGTAAACATTTCCTTGTTATTCATATATGATAATAGACAGCAGAACTCAAAAGCAGGCTGACCATTTTTTTTTCCTCATGACGGCGTAAGTCGTCAGTTCTTTCTATTTTTTTTTAATTTTACGAATTGTCCAGCAGCTGTTTCATATTCATATTGTTTAAAAACAATAAACTACAATTCATCACGAGGTATGGTTATATAATATATGAATACTCTACTATCATAAGTGTGCAAAACATAAGTAAGAAAATACAAGAAAATCATGAAAAACAAAGCTTACTTATACAAGCTACAGTACTTCATTTATTCACAATGATTTGGTTAATCATTCTGCACAGATTTATTCATTATCATCGGTTATAATGAAGTCTAGATTAGGGAATTTCTAAACTAATTAATGGTTTAATTAGTTTTGATGAAATTTAATAAGGAACACAAACCTTTTTACTTTTGATCTTGTCCTGGTGCATTTCTAAAAGCGACTTCTTTTCCCTCGATGATTTGCAAACTTTTTTCGCATATTTTTCCATTTCCTTGTCCCTTTTTGAACTAAACACATCTTTCTTCCTCTTGTGGTCATCATCAGCTTTTGTTTTTTCTTTATCACTTTTTAAACCTAGCTGTTCAAAAAAAGTGAAAGGTATATTTCTTTATTATTGATAATATTTCATAATATATATTTAAAAATATAGTATTATAACAGGGTTCTATTCGGATTTGTCAAGAACTTGTACCCCTCACTCCGTTGTAGAACACTGATTTATTTTAATATATATATATATAACAGATTCAATAATATATCGACCGTTTGATAGAATAGGTGTGTTCTCTAATCGGGGTTCGGTCAATTTTCCAGGATAAAAAATTAAACTCTGGTTGCCAACGTTTCGGTTTTATTTAAAACCGAACTAGTCGAAGGTTTTGTCCGGTTTACATTGTTGTTACTTTAAATAATGTAAATTTCATTTTTTTAGTTAAAAAATTCTTACTTCTGCCTATGAAAAAGGTTTTAAATAAAACCGAAACGTTGGCAACGAGAGTTTAATTTTTTATCCTAGAAAATTGACCGAACCCGATTAGAGAACACACCTACTATATATATATATATATATATATATATATATATATATATGGACTAATTTACCACAATGAAACAATTTAGTAAAACAATGCTCTAAGGTCTTTCGTCAACACATCGTCAGAGAGCAAGTGGACTAAAAAAAAATAAATACTTGTTATAGTAATATTAAACATTAAATACGAAAGGCCTTAGAGCATCGTTTTACAAAATTGTTTCATTGTAGTAAATTAGTCCATCTATTACATCAAGTGTTATTTTGATTATTATTCATATATATATATATATAAAGCAAAGAGAGAACATACAGAGAGTTTTGTCTTGCCATACAAGCTGCTCACTTTACCCTCCTGAAGACGACTGATACCAAAATATCGTAGAAAGTCTTTGCGTTTTTTTAAACTCTCATTGCCAACGTTTCGGTTTTTATTTAAAACCATTTTCATAGGCAGAGTTATAAAAGTTTTGAAACAGAAAAACTAAGTCTTACATTAGAAATTATTTTACAAAGAAACATATGACACCGTTCTATTTGATCTAGTTTGATTACAACTTCATATATATGTATAAGAGTACTGTAAGATGTAAATCTGGGACCAATGACAGCAATCTAAAATACGATCCTTAAGTGAAAAAAGAAATTGGTACCAATGTAATTAATTCTATTTGATTATAATTCGATGAAAATAAATATTTTCACGACGTTCTAGAGTTTTGAATGTTAACGGACTATCAGCAGTCATTGAGAAGGGGGGAGGGGGGGCATATTTTACGACCGCAAAAATGGTTGCCACGCCGCTGTTTATAGCCAATCAAGTTAAATAATTAGGTATATAAAAAGAAATTATAAATCATCAATTTTTTTCCAATACAATAGTCAAATCCCACAGTAGAGATTCAGAATTCAACCACTTTCTAACGTAGTGCAATCACTTATTATGTGGTATTTACTCATTGTAGGGTAAAAAGTTAATGAAATGGTCTCCACATATAAAAATTTAATGATATAAACAACGCGTTTCAAACACATAGTGTTCTTATCAGGCATTAACTAAGGGTGAGTGTCAGTTGTACTACCGACACTCACCCTTAGTTAATGCCTGAGGACGAACACTACGTGTCGAAACGCGTTGTTTATACCATCAAATTTTTCTAAGTGGAGACCATTTCATCAACGTTTTACCCTACAATTCAACCACTTTATTTTATTTTTCTTTTTTTATCAGAAGAATGTAAAAACAAGCAAAATATTTCCTTTCAATTACCTCTCTTTTCTTTTTTTCTGATGGAGTTTCTGTCCAAGTTGGGTCGATTTTTCCTGAATCTCGAGTCTTAAAATTGCGAGGTACTAAACCCATGCGATCGGCTAATTTCTTGTTAGGAAGTTCCAACATCCAGCTTTCTCTCTTAACTACTTCTTTTTCTCCTGACTCCTTCAAAAGTAAATGATCAACATATATACATATATATTTATATACCTTTTTAAATTATAATTTTCTTTTACAAGGACATTAATATCATCATTAAATAAACATAATTAACAATTATTACCTGACATATATTTTAATACAAAAACTAAACTCAAATGATATTTCTCAATGAGTTAAACATTACTTAAAAATCCATTAAATTTATTTCATTTAACCAAATCAATGATTGCAAACATGTAACATAACTAATTATATAAAAATTTATCCAATTGAAAAGGCAATCGATTTCATTTACTACAACTTTTGTCTAACCTAGAAATTTATTTATATTTATCAGGCCATAAAGTTTCTTAAAAACTTTGAAAAATGCCTTTCAAAATTTCAAATTGCAAATATATTTATAAACAAATATATATAGAACAAAATTTAGATAAGTGGTATCCTGATAGCAAAATCAAGATATTTTTTAAAAATAAAATATCGCCATAAATGATACAAAAAAAAAATACCGGATTCGAAACCGTGATGTCCTTAAGGGACTGTGACATAGACTAATCAAAGCATACAAGTGAAAGTAGGCCAAAACATTTATTATGTAAACAAATTTCTATGAAACAGATTAGCATTTTTAAATAATTATTTCTTACCATTACCTCTTTAATGATCAAATGTAAATTCCGCTTACCAATCTATTAATACCAGCCACTGATTTTGCCTCCATATATATATTTTACAATAACACTTAAATTGAGTTTCAAATAGACCTACTTAATCAAAAAACTGATCTTTAAGAGAAAAATTATAAATTCGGTAAATTCAAAGAACGATCCAAAAGGAATAAACCAATTTAAACAGTTTTATACAGATGTAATAGTTGGTTTTGTGTAATATATTTTACACATATTCTTAGTATATGTAATATACTTAGTCTTAGTATATCATATATACACTTTTTCGTTGGAAATACGATCCAAAACGGACAAATATAGTTCAATATAGACAAAGAAACATAGAGAAATCAAAAGAACACACTTACAGTCTCTAATTTTCGGTTTGAACCGTCTTCAGGAGAGATAAGAGAGGGAAACCAAGCGCACTGGTTCAGAGGCGCTTGGAGACCCAACCATCTCCAACGGTCCAACGACGGTCTCCAACCGTCTCTGAACCCGCTTGGTTTCCCTCTCTTATCTCTCCTGAAGACGGTTCAAACCGAAAATTAGAGACTGTAAGTGTGTTCTTTTGATTTCTCTATGTTTCTTTGTCTATATTGAACTATATATATATATACAAAAATATATATATAAAAGTATCGACCGTGGAATAGAAACAAAACTATAGTTTATCGGGACTCGGTCAGTTCTTCAGGTTCAAATAAAACTTTCATTGCCAACGTTTCGGTTTTTATTTAAAACCTTTTTCATAGGCCTACAAAACAGAGGAAATAGTAAGAAATAATTCAATTATTCTAAAATCAAACATACATAAAAAGTGCAATTAGTTACAATTAGGAAATTACAATAGGAATTTTGACAATAGGTTAGTGAGTCTGTAGATTTCAACAACAACTATAGTTTGAGACACGTGACACTGAAACCAGCAAGGTAACCAAATTTCACCAAAACACCAAAAAGTCACCAACACAATTTTTTCATCGATCAACAACGTTTAACTTAACACACCCGAATAAATACTATTTAAATTTGAAGTGTCATTTCTATAATTAACGGATAGATCCGTTAGTTGTTGTTGAAATCCACAGGCTATTTTTCTTTGTAAAAAAATGTGTAATGTAATACTTAGTTTTTCTGTTTCAAAATTTATACTTCAGTAAGTTCTCTCACTAGTAGTTCTCATACTTAGTTTTTCTGTTTCAAAATATATACTTCTGTAAGTTCTCTCACTAACCTATTGTCAAAATTCCTATTGTAATGTACTAATTGTAACTAATTGCACTTTTTATGCATGTTTGATTTTTGCATGATTGAATTATTTCTTACTATTTCCTCTGTTTTGTAGGCCTATGAAAACGGTTTTAAATAAAAACCGATACGTTGGCAATGAGAGTTTAATTTGAACCTGAAGAACTGACCGAGTCCCAATACACTTTGGTTTTGTTTATATATATATACAAAAAGAGAAAAACATAAAAAAAAGGCATACAACACTCACTACTATATTTCGGTGGGCGTCATATATATATATATATAGCTTTGAGTAGCTACTCAAAGGGACTACTTTTGCCCGATGACGACTAATGTCGAAATATCATAGTACTTTTTTGTGTGTGTTTTTATCTGTTTTTCTCTTTCCTGTGTGAACTATATATATATATATATATATATATATATATATATATATATATATATATATATATATATAAAATAAGAAAATAAGAAGTAAGGTTATGATGAGTCTCATATATATATACGTTTCAGAGCAAACTACAGATTTACAGTAAATACAAAAAAACTAATTTTCTGTTGAACTGGCATCAGTAGAGAAGAGATAGGGAGGCCGGACAAGCGCACTTGCGGAGCAACGATTGGTCAACCAAAAATTAGAGAATGTAAAAATGTGTTTTTCTATTTACTGTGCACATATAGTTTACTCTGAAACATTTACTACCTTTTTTGAATCGCTGTCATCATGATATTATATATATAAAATTATTACGATATTGTACTTACTAACCCAAGAACTCTAGCACTTAGTATTCTTATAAGTTTGTTAATTATGAGATTAGCAACCTTTTAATGAAAATATAGTAATGACAAAGTAAATTAATAACTGATTGGCAACACTGGTAGACTGATAACACTAAGTAGCTTATATCAGTCAATACTGAAATATACTAAAGATCTGAAAACATAATCCGAAACGTGCAAATAATCCGAAATTACTTAATCTATGAATAATTTAGAATTTCTGTTTACAATTTCTTTCATCAAAACTATTTATAATTAAGTCGTTCTCTTATGAAACATTTCGTATAATATGAAAATCATTATCAGAGAACAAGTATAAACATAAAATATAAATGAAAAAAAAACTTGATTAAAAACAAATTAACATTGTCAACACAGGTGAATATTGTGAACCTTCCACATCTCCATCTAACATATATTTATAAATGGCTGATCTCACAAAAAAAAAACTTACCTTCATCCAAAAGCAAGAATATTCCACACTTTTCATTTCACTACAAAACTGAACTCCATTTTATTTTCATTTTATTCACAATAAAATCAAAAACTGAATAATGATAACAAAGCAAAAATATAGCACTAAAAATAAAACAAACTGTTCGGGACATAAATAAGATGGGACTGATATATTTCCATATAATACTGTAGAACTAACAATTAAATTATTAATTTTCAACATATCTAGAGATTATTATACTAAAATACATTCAAAATGCATTAAAACATAAAAAAAAAGAAAGACAAAACAGTATATTTACTATACTGAGGCAATAGCGTACTTCCGGTCTGACAATTTTTTTTTATTTCTACTTAGATTTATTTATTTTATTGAGCAGTTATATAAATGCTATTTAAGTATTAATAGCATTGATAATACCAGTAATAACTAATTAATAATAGTATTTAAATATGGTATATATAATACCCACTCTTGATTATCATTGAGGAGGTAGTAAATTATTATTTTTCAACATACATACAAATTGTTAAACTGAATTACATTCAAATTAGTTGCACTAAAACGAGGAATATTTACGATACCAAAACAGTATCGCACCCAAAGCGAAGGGGTCTACATACGTCAAAAACATTTTTGGAACATTCTCTACTGAAATTTATTTTTATAAATAAATATTTATTTATTAAATTTGTTTATTTAATATAAATATTTATTAAATGATTTTTTTATTTTTATTGGTTAGCTATATAAATTTTATTCAATAGTAATAATATTTAAATTTTAAGTAATAATAGTATTAATAATATTATTTAAGAATGATATATTTAATATTAATATTTAAAACTAATTAATAATACTATTTAAGTCTAACATATTTAATATTAATATTTAAAACTAATTAATACTATTTAAGTCTGGTATATTTAATAGACACTTTAGATATAGTGATAGAGGTAGAAAGAATAACGAATTGAGGAGAGTTCAAGAGACAAAGGCTCTCAGTAGGCCACTATAACGAGGATGTGTTCTATTTGTCAATTGGTTTTTATTGAAGTAAAATGAAAAGGTTATTTCAAATCAAACTTTTGAAATAAACGTTAAATCAAGCTCATTGCATGAAATTTAAATTAATAACAACGATTAAGTCCAAAATGGATTTCCAAGAGGATTTAGTTCAAAGAATTAACAACTGTTTATTACAAGCTGACGTTTCACCTACAATTGTTTCGCTTTTCAAGGCTTTTTTTTAAGGAAAACTATTTATGTTAGATGCATTCAAAGAAACGTCGGCTTATAGTCAGAAGTAGTTAATTCTTTGAACCAAATCCTCAAGAAACCCATTTTGAATTTTAAGAATCAGTGGTCGAGAAGCTATCAATACAATAATAAATACTAGTTTAAAGTAGGAAAAAAAAGTAGATTTATTGTTATACTGGTAATTTTTTTTCCTAAATAGGTATAAAAACATTATGGTTAAGCATACAATCTCAAGTCAATATGGATAAGTTAAAAAAAAAAATCAAGTTTCACTCGAGATTCGAACATATGTAGTTAAAGTTAAGTTAGATAAACTTCCTATCTTAGCCACCAAGACTTCATCTTGTAGTGAAAAAGAAAATAAAAACCTAGTCACTAATTATAGAAATTAAATTTCGTTAACTTCTAATGAGTGAAGCTAAAGGTTGTAATAGTCCGAGATTATTAATCGGACCTATTATTTGCCAGTTAGCTTCCACTTTAAACATTTTTATATGAAAGTTTAGATGTCATGAAACTCAGAGGTCACAAAATTATCCACCCTTGACTTCAAACGTATTATTTTATGTCAGTAATAATCAATACAATAATAATTATTAGTTAATTTACTTTTAAATTAAAAGGATAGAATGATTTCAACATTATTTCTCTAGGGGTTACTTTCCTCTAGTTTAGTGTTAGAGTAAGCCAAACTAATCAATTGAAGGATACTACATTTGGAATTTGAATATATGTAATGAATCACGAATTTGATTCAATACTCAACATGTTTATTGTATGTTACGATCAACTGTAAAACTCCGTAATAATATAACAAAATTTAATGACTTCTTAGTAATGTAGTTTAAAATCTTATCTTAGGAACCATGAATGTAGGTATACTTTAGCATTTTTTGTAATGGTGGAATCCAATGAAACCATGTTTTTAGCTTGTAATTAGGTACTGATTTAATATCACTGGATTACCTATAGAATATTGTGAATTCTCAAAAGTAATAACAAAAGTATAAGTAACACAGTTAGGTTATAAACAGTAAGCATATAATATGCTAATTCAGTAAATAAAATTGTTACAATGATGGGAATTTCACAAATTACGTCTCCACACAAAAGAGCTTTATGTCAAAACTAACAACGCGTTTTAAACACTTAGTGTTCTTCTTCAGGTTTACACCTGCACTATTGAGGGTGTGTTATCGCAACTGGGGACCTAGGAAGGACTGTTATGATAGCATTCTTAACAGTGCAGATGTAAATATGAAGAACACTGAATGTTTGAAACGCGTTGTTTGTTTTGATAAAGCTATTTTGTGTGGAGACGTAACTTTTGAAATTCCCATCATTGTTACATTATTGACTGAAGTAGGTTAAGGTTGCAGTGGCAGTTCCACAAGGGAACACACGTAGGCCGAGCAGAGCATTAGCTCTTTGTGACGACGTACTCAGATTTATTAACCTCCCCCATGAATAAATCGAGGGCCAGGTGAGGATCGAACCCCGGTCCTATTAGTCCAGAGGCAAGCACGTAACCACTGAGCTAGCCTGGCCCCTATTGACTGAAGTAACATATTATATGATTTATGCTTATAAGCTAACTTTCCTACTGCACCAAGACTAATCAGGTTTTCATACCCGTTTTTTTTGGAGTTACAAACACAACACAAGCCTGTTTAGAACTGTACATTGATAGTCTGAACAATTTCAAGCATTATTATAAAAACAGTCAAAAAACATCTGTTGAATGTTTCAAAAATACTTAAATAAATCATTAGTTGTGCAATCTGTAATTGTGTGGTATTTACTCATTCTGAGGTAAAATGGATAAACAAACAAAAGTCTCCACACAAATGAAGTTTTATTTATTCAACAGCAAAAACGCGTTTCGAACACTTTGTGTTCATCATCAGGAAGACACTATAATAAAAATTATATCTAATCAGTATCAAGATTAGAGTAAAATAATAAAATTCAATTAAGAGAATTGAAGACATACCCAAGGATGTGGTGTGAAGGGTTGGTTTTCTACTTGTTGCTTTTCACTGGACCAACCCTTCAGCACCACATCCTTAGGTATATCTTGAATTCTCTTAATTGAATTTTATTATTTCACTCTAATCTTGTAACTGATTAGATATAATTTGTATTATAGTGTCTTCCTGATGATGAACACAAAGTGTTCGAAACGCGTTGTTGCTGTTGAATAAAACTTCATTTGTGTGGAAACTTTTGTTTGTTTATCAATTTTACCTCAGAATACTTAAATATTTCAACGCTCATATCTGTTTGATATATCAACCGTTGTGGAGGCACAGTTCTTCAAAATTTATTTATCTGAATTTTATATAATTCAATCTTTGTCTGAATTTATCTGAATACAAATATTCGCAAAATTTAGATAACCAGTGGTTTTTGAAAAAAAAAAATAAACAATATCCAGTTTAAAACTATAAAAATTAAAATCGAGATGGGACTCTGTTTATTGGAACTGCAACACTAATAACAAAGTGAAAATTTAAGAAGTTTTTTGAGTATGACTAACAACTGCAGATATCACTTATAACACAGAATAATTAGTTAAACGGTGTTAGAGGACCATCGAATAAATGTTACAGAAATAGTAGCTTAAAGTTACAGTTTGTCTACTTAATGGCTTAGGACTAATAACGATTCTGAATTTGGCCAAAACTGAGGACGGCGAAGAGTAAATCAGATTTAAAAAAAAATACTGTTTCATTGACCGGAAAACGTAGGAGATAATCTTACAAGTTGCATTATCTTTAAAACGAACAAACAATATCAGATGACTACTATATTGAATGAATAATTTACTAGACAAACTTAATGCAAAAATTGACCACTTTTTTAAGGGAAAAATATTTGCTTCACTAAATTAATTCACTGTTTCAAATTTCAAAAAGGAAGGTTGCTATGGCGAAAAAATCAGGAACTGAGGTTTCAATGGATTGACTACCATTAATATTCATCAGTGCTTTGACGAAATTAAAATCTTGGCGAATCTTTATTTTGTGCCAAAAATCAGCATCCCAATTCGATTTAAGAAAGTAACTCAACAGTTGTTTAACTACAATCATACTTGTCATTCTTACTGATATCCGTTTCTTTTGGTCTTACATAATAAATAATGTTTTTGCTTGAAAAACATTATTCAAGGAAAGTAGACTTTCCTAATTGAAAGGATCAAGAAAGTCCCATTCAGAGAACAGAACAGGATTTTTCCCATTCAGGTTCTTTGAGAAAGAGCAGGTCAAGATAAAACAACAATGTGGATAAATCAAGGAGTAATCTCTGTGTACTGAATAAACATTTTACGAGGAAAATATTTCAATAAATTGTAATTGAATTTGACCAACAAAGTAGAGAGCTTGTTTCTGCATTAGGCTAACAACTTTTTTTTTTAGACCACTTAAGGTACAAGGCTTAAAAATGAAAAAACAAAAACAAAAAATTTTGACCAAATGAAACAGTAATGCTTTATGGAGAAAAACAAAAATTTATATCACCAAAAATAAACAAAAATTCAAACTGAGGTTAGCTATTTACATAAACTTATATTTCTAAGTATTCGTTTAACTGAAAGTTCTTAACTCACAGAACAGACTCACAGACTCGAATCTTTAATTTGTGCCAAAAATCAGCATTCTATTTAAGAAAGTAACTCAACAGTTGTTTCATCATACTTATCATTCCTACTGATATCCGTATCTTTTTTTATCTTACGTAATTTAATTAATTTTTACAATTAATGCAGTTCACAGGAAGTTGCTACTTAAAAATACCAATTAACAAAAACAATTTTTTTCAGTTTAGATACCTTTTAACTAGTTAAAAAAAAGAGGAAATTTTCTGTAATACTTGAGATAAAAATGCAATATTCTAAAATGTTGAAGGTTAAATAGTTACTATTATTATAGTTTATGATTTATTGTGTTGTAATAGGCTGAAATGATATCGTGAATTGTAAACTGTGATTCAAGGTCTGGATTCATCATTTTTTTTTTAATCCATTAGTGATTTATGAAAACTAAATCATTTAAAAGTATCATTTAGTGATTCAGTCATGCATTATTCAAGTTTATTACAGTAGGGATTTCAAACGAAGATCCAACATCCCACTGGTTCAGGACCAACGACTTTAGAACTTTTTAAAGGACTTGAAAATTGCCTTTATCTAGACAATCTCTTTGAAGGGTTTGAAAATAGTTTTCAATTTTCATTTATAACTCTTTGAGCGGATTGAAAATAGTTTTCTATCTTCATCTAGACAACCTCTTTGAGGGGTTTGAAAATAGTTTTCAATTTTCATCTATAACTCTTTGAGCGGATTGAAAATAGTTTTCAATTTTCATCTATAACTGTTTGAGCGGATTGACAATAGTTTTCAGTTTTCATCTATAACTCTTTGAGCGGATTGAAAATAGTTTTCAATCTTCATTTAGACAACCGCTTTGAAGGGTTTGAAAATAGTTTTCAATTTTTATCTATAACTCTTTGAGCGGATTGAAAATATTTTTCAATCTTCATCTAGACAAGCTCTTTGAAGGGTTTGAAAATAGTTTTCAATTTTCATCAATAACTCTTTGAGCGGATTGACAATAGCTTCTTATTTTCATTATGAATAAATCTAGAGTTATTATGATATAAATTCAAACTTGTGGTAAGCGTAATGTGAACTAGGTTACGCCAAAAAGTAAAATCTGAAAATATTGTTTCTACTTTGGACAATGTTGTATACTACTCTATTTTCTACTGCTAAGGAATTGTACTACTTGAAACTCAACTGTAATAATGAGATAAATAGTAAACCTATAAATAGTATCCAAGGAAGTTATTGCTACTTAAATGAAGTAATTATAAATTAAATATATGAATAGAATAAATTTGGCAACAAATTAACAAGAAAATTCTCGAAGTAACTCATTGGCGGTTGGAGAAAAATAAAGAAACAAGTTTAATTACAATATTACAACTAAATAACTCACCTGATAGAAGCAGTATTAATTGAAAGGAACGGTCGGATGGTACAGTTTCATAATTAAATTGTTTTACATTTTGAGGCTCCGAGTCGTCCGAGGGAGGCAGAGAGAGACAACAGAGTGAGAGTGATCGAAGGGCACGACAAGTTGGGTAGGAGGTAGAGAGGATGTTTGCAATTGACAGAGAGAGATAGAACAGTGGCGGGAAGTTTAGCTTTAAGTGAGCAAGTGAGAGGATGGCGCATCACCAGGTGAGCAGGGCTTGCTGATGATGAGAGAGGGCGGTCAAGAATACGGCCAGACGATTCATTCTTCGCGAGGTCTCTGCCATCCCGATAACAACACAGCTACAACTACACCACCTTCACTCACCTGAAACAAACCACAACCATCGATATAATTACAATAAACCACACACAAGTAACTCAGTACACACTCTTAGATAACACCCAAAGCAAATTTAGGACCAAATCATACTTCTAGAGCAGGGGTGGGCAACCTTTTTGAGAGTGCGTGCCAAAATCAGCCAAGTCTCTGACACAAACTTTTTTCATGTGCCAACCATTTCTTTTTTCTTTTTTTGAACATATTGGTATCTCTTAAGAACGAAAAAATAATAAATTACCTCAATGCCGTAAAACATAGTATAAAAAAACAAAAAAAAAAAAATTATTTAACCTCCAGAAGTACATTTCAACAACCATTAACAGTACATTAAAGCTTTTGTAACTTTAATAGAATACAACAGATAAAACTATACAAAGAAAACTTGTTGACTGAGTTTATAAGACTTCACTTGATTCGATAGGTAAAATCCGCACTAAAAGAAAGAAAACGCATAACAAAAAGATCTCTTCAAAGAATCGTAAAGAAATATAAGCCACTTCTGGGGAAGGAATGAAATTGCTTTCATTCTCGTCTTACTGAAGGTAGATTTTATGTTATTATTATAATCACTTATTATAATTATGTATATTATGTATATGTATATTAGGTATATTATGTTATTATGATATTACGTGATTTTTCAATCTCGGGAAGAGGAAAAAGTCACAAGGACTCAAGTCTGGTGAATAAGGAGGCTGAGGAGCAACAGGAATGTTTTTACTGGCCAAAAACTCGTTTATTGAGATGGCAGTGTGACAGGGCGCGTTGTCGTGATGCAACACCCACTTGTCTTTGATGTTTGGCCGCACACGAAGGACTCTTTTTCGAAGTCTGTACTGTTCCCCGATCATTCTGACTGTCAAGCGTCGATCTGAACGCACAAGGTTCCGTACTCTGTTGACATTTTCATCGGTGTTTGCACTTGAAGGCCTTCCGCTTCGTGGTTCATCTTCAATCGACTCTCTTCCTTCTGAAAATTCCTTAAACCACCGAAAAACCTGTGCCCTTGATAAAACACGTTCTCCATAGGCCTCCTGAAGTTTTTCAAAAGTTTCGGTTGCATTATGTCCAAGTCTGAAGCAAAATTTGATTGCACACCGCTGCTCAACTTTGAGGTCACTCCTTTTTAAAACGCTCAAGAAAAAACCATTTCACGAAAACCAACGCTACGGACAAACAAATGACTGTGGCGAGTTCAGATTCATACTGGAGGCGCATCACACGTGCACCTGACGCTACTCAAGGCCACGCGTCTCCAGCGTTGCCAGATCGAAAGCGACGTTGCCAGTCTCACTACTTTATTTACACACCTCGTATATCTGAGTACTACCTCAGACCTAATACTAATGTTAATGGAATTTATTTGGGAGCATTGTAATAATTGATAACAAAAAACACAATAAATTAAATACTACTAATAAATGCAGTTTTAATGTAAAATCTGGTTAATTAGGAAAGTTAAATGTTGCTTTATAGATCAACTTCCATAGAAGGTAATATTAGATAAATAGACTAACTCGACAATATAAACGAATGTTCGAATAAAGTATGGTTTGAATGTGATGATACAGGTCTCAATACCCACAGAAAATAAAATTAATATTCATATTGGGGTGAACAGATAAAACAAAGTGTCCATACACAAAACAGAACCCTTTTTATTGTACACGATTCGAACACTTAGTGTTTATCGTCAGGTAAACTTCTTGTTGGAAGGAGTGGAGGACCGAACAGTCTAACGATCACTGTTAAAATCTTATAAAGGACTGTTCGGTCCTCCACTACTTCCATTGGAAGTTTACCTGACGATGAACACGAAGTGTTTGAAACGCACAGTATAAACAGGTTTTTTTTTGTGTGTTTGTGGAAACTTTGTTTTATCCAGTTACACCAGTATGAGGAAATACCACACAATTACGGTCTACACAAATAATGAGTTAAAATTAATATTATATCTTTACGAAACATATCTGACAAGCTCTAGAAATATTGAAGATTTCTCTGGAGCGTATAGTTTAAGATTATTTGAGACACGCTCTGGAACATGGATACTAGCAGTGCTATGACCGCAGTACACAGAACTCTCACTCTTAAACCATTATAATAATGACAGAGAGGAAAAATATATTAAGCCTTCACCATAAGGATTTTATTTTACAACGCGTTTCGAACACTTAGTATTCATCATAAGGTACATCTACAATATAAACACAAAAAAAAACATAAACCTTTTTGAAGATATAAAGGAAAAAACCAAAATTTTATCCTAAAATAAAACAAAACAAAAGGAGTTACATACCTGTCTCAGTAAGGCGATGTCCAGTGGTTGAGGAGTTAACAAACACTATTGGAAACAAGACAAATTGATAAGGGAGGAGTAGGGCAGGTATGTTTACACAACATTCATGGTCAATGTCATTTCATTAAGTGGGGTTTACAAACTGTCCTGTGGTAACTGCTCCAGTATTTACACATGCATGACAAACAGGGTCTTTCGAGATGAGTACACAGGAAAATTTCAAAGAATTTTTACTTAGAATAAACAATAATAATGACAACTAATTTCTCTCAAACTTTGTGAAACATTTAGTCTCTGAAAAACATAGTTTCGATATTTCTAAGAACTTAGGTTAGGTTAGGTTGCAGTGGTGGTTCCACAAGGGAACACACGTAGGCCGAGCAGAGCATTGGCCCTTTGTGATACCACACAATGAAGATTGATTCTACAGTGGGAGTCCTACATTTTGCCTAACTCAAATGTATTTAGAGTAGGGATCTTTAACGAGTACCTGACATCGTACAGACTCGGCACCGACAGTTTAACGTCCTTCTCCGAGGGACGACGTACTCAGATTTATTCATCTCCCGCATGAATAAATCGAGGGCCAGGTGGGGATCGAACCTAGGTCCTATCAGTTTCAGCCACTGAACTAACTTAGCCCCATTCTAAGAACGTTAATTACAAATTTCTTGAGATTGCGCTTTGGAAGCCTTTGAAATTAATAAGGTCATTCGTTTCAATTGTTCTTTTATGTCTAACTGAACAGATCTCTCGTTGCCCTAAATTTGTAAAATTATTAATATTATAAGGTTATTTAGTTTAATGGTTTTGTTTCTCTATTTTAGATTAGTCGCCGTGAATTCCGTTAGTCATTATATTATTTCGTTGCGTAAACATACCTGCCCCATTCCTCCATTCTTAATTATCTTGTTTCCAGTAGTGTCTGTTAACTCCTGAATCATTAAACACCGGCCTAATGATGCAGATATGTAACAACTTTTGTTTTATTTTAGGTAAAATTTTGGTTTTACCTTTACATAACTTCAAAAATGTTTATGCTTTTTTTTTGTGTTTATATTGTAGATGTACTGATGATGAACACTAAGTGTTCGAAATGCGTTGTAAAATAAAATCCTTATGGTGAGACTTAATATATTTTCCTCACTATCATGAGTATATGAGTATATCTTCCCCCCCCCCCCCCACCACCAATTAAACAGTACTCGTAGACATATACAGTCCTCATAAAAGAAAACCAAACATTTTTCAAAACGAAAACGTATCATTGAAATAATAAAAAAAATGACAAATTAAATTTACTGGCTAAGCAAACAACTTAACGTTCAAACCTCTTAAAAAAATTAGTTTTGAAAAATTATAATAAATTTATGTTTTTAATTTGTGAATATTGCACTTGAAAAAGCCGTTTAAAAACAGTATTATACATACAAAACATAAAAACAAATACGACTTTAAAAACTAATTTTGGTATAAATTTTCGATTTGTTCGTAGCTTTTTTTGCTTAACTCAAGTGCATTTCGAGTAGAGGGATTTTGGCATCGTACAGGCTCGGGACCGACGACTTAACGTCCTCTCCGAGGGACGACATACTCAGATTTACTCACCTTCCGCGTGAATAAATCTAGGGCCAGGTGGGTATCGAACCCCGGACTACCAACGAGTACGTTAACCACTGGCCCTTAAATTTTGCCTAACTGAAGTGCATTTCGAGTAGAGATCTTTAAAGTACGTGACATCGTACAGGCTCGGGACCGAAAGCTTAACGTACTCTCTGAAGCATTTATTGGCAAATGCTCCTATACTGGTACTCATTCTTAATGAGCCCTGGCCCGGGGGAACGGGTTTTTCCCTCTTCGGAGGGGGACGACCCAGGTCTCTGACCAGTAAGGTAGTCCTTAAACTTTTCAGTTGGTAGGTGCTGGCCATACAACGTACTCTCTGGAGGACGCCATACTCAGATTTATTCACCTTCTGAGTGAATAAATCGAGGGCCAGGTGAGGATTGAACCCCCGACTACCAGCCCAGAGGCGAGTATGATAACCACTGAGCTATCCTGGCCCCCTGCCCCTCCCCCTCGCTGGTGTGAGTTGAGGGTAATGATGAAACAGACCTTGTTTTGCATGTGAATCTTGAGCAGAGCAGCTCGATGGTTGAGGGCGATGTGGGTGGGTGTGGGATCAGTCCCAGGCGCTGCCGGTCCCATGAATTCATCTTCGTCTCCGCTTAGCACCTCCATTTCTTCTTCTTCTTCCCGCTCTCTGTCCATTGTAGGTGGTAACTTTGGGCCGTAATGGTCCTCATCCACTAGTTCTCCTTCTTCAAAATCCTCCTTTTTTGATGGGCCGTATACACGATACCTCTCTCCATCCTCTGAAATTGTTCAAAACTTAGCTAACACTTGTTAATTAACCAGCATAATTCAAATATTCTGATGAGAGGAAAGTCGGTTGTGGTAGGGGTTCAAAGGTCAAACTGAACAAAAACTGTTCATGACTAGAATTTCCATATGAGGGATAGCATGGTTTCAAAATAAACACGTGAAATAAAAATCGAAGTCCAAACTACAGTAAGAAATGGGGGAAAAAGACTAAGATTTTTCAACCGTAACAAGCGGTCTTCATTGGTTGACTCTCACAAAGACCGGATGTTACGGTTGAAAGATCTTAGTCTTTAGTCTAACATCCTAGAACGTAACTTGAACAATTGTATCCTTTTCTTACCTAATGACCTACTAAATAAAGGCATTTTTAATTTATAAACATTTCCCCAAGATCTAACCAACTCACTAGTCATTGATAGAAAACACTTACTTGCTGGCAAAAAGTTAACAATAGCCCATACAAGTATATTCAAATTTATAAAACACCCATCAAGGGTAGGAATAAAATCATCAGGATTTTAGAATGACTAAGAAATTCAAGTTCAGGCTGAAGATATCTTAGACGACTCAAAAACGAACATAATATTTTATGACTTATTAACTGAATTATTAATAGTCTTTACAAAAATATTGCTAACCTCGGAGGCATAATCTAAGAAAACCTATTTCTTGTAAATATCTAAGCAAACTTACTTAGAAACTAAAAATAGAGTACAACAAATTATTTAGCATTTGCAATACTTTAATAAACTACATAATTAAATAATTAATTACATTGATAATTACATAACTACATACTACATAATTCACTATCCGACTACAGAGAGGCGGAATGAAAATAAAGACCAACTCAAAATGTACTGATATATAAATATTAAAAAGTAATAAAATAATAATATCTGTACGAGATCAGAAAAATGCTGCGTGAGAACAGGGTAGTTTTCTTTTTGATAAACCCACACATCTGAATTAATATTGCAGCCAGTTTCATAGATGGTTTTATTCATTGTTTAATATATTGGGTAAAAAAAAAAGTTTTTATGAAACAGACAGGTTCATCAGAGCAAATTATAAATTATTGAATTTCATTCATAAGATAACACTTCATAAAGTAATTACAAAATACTATAAAGCAAGCAATAGTGATCACTATTTCCGTCAAGAATTAATTTAAATTTATTGACTTCTTGAAATTGTGTTTTTATAGTTTTTTTTTTCTTGGAATATAATATGAATTCATTTTGCAAGAAAACTTCAAAGGTTTGCACAACAAAGTCGTACATACACACTTATTTGTGAAATCAAGGTAAATGGAATATTCAGAAAGATATTGTAAAAACCATTTTTACTCATGTTAATAGAAAATTGTAAGATTGCTTTATGAAATTCATAAAAATCACTCACTGAAATTGAGATTTAGAACCAAAGTATAATAACGTTTAATAGTTCAACTGAGAGTTGGATACATAAATTATGAAATAATCAGTTCAAGTATACAACATCAATTTTTTGTTTAGAGTTATATAAAATAATTTCACTTACCCGTGTTCTTCTTTTCAATAGATTCTGCTTTATTCTCCACTACCTCACTCACGATCTGTTGAGATTTATCATCCTTACTGCTCTTCTCCTGAAATTCTTTCTTGACATTGAAATCCTTTTGAATATTTTGTACATCAGATTCTGAAGGTGCTTTATGTTTGCTTTTCTTTTTACAAATTTTATTCCTACTGCCGTCTTCTAACTTAGACTTATTTAATTTAGGTGGTAAACTAGGACCAAAATGATTTATATCATCTTTAATTTTGGAACACTCAGGTTCAGCCAAAGTTCTTAAAACTACATCAGAATTTAGCCTATTATCTGTTGACATATCAACAACGATAGCTTTCTGCTGTTTTGAATCAGATAACTCTGAACTAGGACTCTTTTTATCTTTCCTTTTTTCCTTTTCAACTTTCTCACATTTTGAATTTTTACACTCGTGTTTGTCTTTGTCCTTAGACTTCCGTTTGTGACTTTTCCTTTTAGAACTTTCATCAATGTATAAAGATTTAGACTTATCGGACTCAAGCTTTTCAATATGTTTCCTAGAACTTTTTCTGTCACCTTCTACGTCATATTCTTTCGACTCAATAGGCCTGTTCCAATAAGAAGTCAATTCACACTTACATCTACTAAGTCTATAATCACAGTTATTACAATACTTCGATGTTGATCTTCCACCTTCTTGATCATCAATATTTCTCAAACTGGAAATATCAGAAGAACTTTTAAGTTTAGAGGGCTTTTCTTTAGAAGAATTCCATGAATGCGGTGTTCTATCCCTGTTACTGAGATGATAATAATCATCCAAAGGTTCTAAAACAGATTTTACATTTTTTGAGTTTTTTGGAAGTACTCTTTCAGAACGAAATTTATCACGACTATCATCTTCACTTTCGCTTGAATCGTTTGCAAAATTCCACATCATATAATACAATAAGTTCACAAAAAGAGTATAAAATTAATAGAATAAAGTAGTTCGTAATTCGATAAGGAATAAATTATAAGATAGCATTCACTATAACATCATTACATAGGAAACAACCAACATTGCTAAACTCTAATAGGACTAATAACAAACAAAGTTACGTCATAATAAGAACAGTGTTGCCTCTGTTGACAGTAGGTCTAAAAATGCATTGCAGTCGGCTTGTGATAACGCTGTGATAAGTTTGATGGTGGTCTTATTTATTAATGGTAAAATGAACTGACATTTTTGGGTAATTAACAATGAAGCTTATAGCTAGTTTAAGGTATGCATCTGATGCTTTAAATTCAGTTAAGGGATATAATGGAATTGTTATCAACAGAAATCCTCGGAATCTAGAAAAGCTGTGTATTGCCCAGAAACCTGATGGGTGGCATTTGGAGAAGCCTGGACATACATTTTGGCACAAAATAGAAATAGTGAAATCATCTAGACATATAGTGGCTAATATATTACATTTCAATGGTCATATACCTGTAACTGCTTCTACAAAGGAATGGGCAATCAGGAAACACCTCTTTAGTACATTGGATAAATCTGCTTATATAAACTTGGGTAGAGTACTTGGTACACGATGTTTAGAAACTGGAATAGAAGAAATATCTTGTTTCCTGGATGTGAAGAAGGGAGGGAAAGTTGAAGCATTACTGGAAGCAGTACAAAATGCTGGAGTAAGTTTAACAGAACCAGAAAGATACCATAATCCCCGACCCTCTGATATAGCCAGACCTGAAAAACCATGGGAAGTTCATGTATGATGTCCTGCTAAGTATTTGGAATTGTTTACTTAACATATTGTTTTTAGCACTATTAAATTAGTATTTTGTATATATTTTATTAATTTATCCCTTATATTAATTGAAATTTCTTATCTAAGATTGTAGTCTGTTGAAAATAAATTTATAAGACATTAAAAATATCATTCGTCCCCTTTAACGTGATGGTTAAAACAGTATTTTTCAAACTATAAGTCGCACATAACACCCTTTACTTTTCCCAAAATTCAACATTGCACTTTCTATATTAACTCTAGTTGTGCTTACTGATAAGTAAATCTAGTTGTGCCACTTTTTTATGTGATACATATCATTCAAGAATTTGTTAAAATGTCATACTTTGGTAGCTACCAATCCGCTTCGCTTAGTGAATTGTCGAGGCATTACGATAGATGACTCGTTGAGTAATACTTCAGAATAATAATAGAACAGAAAGAATGCCCGTTTAAAGTGATGCACTTTATAGTCCGAAGAATAAAGGTTTTACTAAAATGAAAAGAAAGGAGGCACTAAAGACAAGTCATTCAAGCAATCATTTTTAATGACCAACATAATTCTGGTCATTCATTTTATAATAAATAATCATCCTGTTTTTTTAATCTAAATGTTCATCTCATTTAGTTGATATAATTAAATTATGATTTAGGTAATCTCATTAAATTAAGCATTGGGTGTTTGAAACACTTAAAATTGCAATTGAAAATTACAATATCTATATCATTTGACACTGCCCGACTACAGTTTATCGCTTTCCCAGTTTATTTGTATACATTTTATGATTACTTTTATTTAAAGTGGTTAAGCAAGATTAACTTAAGTATTATAAGCAATTGATGGGTATGTTTAATATCAATATTTAGTTTATTTTATACTCATGTTTGAAGGCAGCATATATTTTTTAATTAAGTTTTACAGTGAATATTATTCACTCAGTTCTACACGTGCATATAAAACAATTGTTTTTTAACCTCTACATACTGTCAAAGAGTTGATCAATTATTTTGAACAAATGCCAATCGCATTTTCAACTGTATGTAGTAGTCACATTAAAATGAATCAGTTAACTTAATGATTGTTCAATATTTCTAATAATAGTTTAATCACACGAAAATTGAGTGTATAAGACTCTTTAATTTCTTTTATTAGTTTAACGAAGCTTTGCGTGACTTCAGGCAAATCTATGTAAATAAAAGAAAGGTTTTGTCTGTACATTGCTTACAACTGACTCATTGTAAGTTATCTTTACGTTTTATGCATTAGAAAAACCGAATCCACCCTTAGTAAAATTTCTGTCTCTATGTTTGTCCCATAAATATTTTATGTTTATACTCATAAAGATTTTGCCACAAGCAAACTCAGCCACCAAAAGTCATAGCGAGTTGAAACTTTGACAGATTTGTGTATGTCCAACTTAAAAGCTCTTATTTGAATGGATTGGAAATTCAATGCAGAAGCGAAGTTATGAACTTTTAAGATAAGTATATACTGATACTGTAGCAAGTAGGTAATGTTAGTTGATTTTAATTTCGTTTGCGTTTATCATAATTTGCACCTTCATAAAAATGAGTTCTACCTACTCGCGTACTATATGAAGAAGTATGCCTAGAATAAAATCAAATTTGAGCTCAGTATCTAAAGCTGCAAAACGTAAAAGAAACTCCAGATCTAATGACAGTTGTGGACTGTAATAATAATAATATTTTCTACTATTCTGTAATACTTTGGATCATCTCTGAATTTTTGTAAAATACCCGTCGAAGATGGGCAAGTCTGCTAGAATCTCAATAATATAAGAGACTTCTCGCAAAGCAAGTGTTTTGTAAGTATAAGAATTTTACTTGTACTTATTACTCTTAGATTATTATGGCTTATAGTTATACATGACATTCTATACTCTACTGTAAACTTTGAACAGAAGTAAACTATATAATGTCTTTTCCACTATAAATCTCGATATGAATCAGTTTCGAGGTGCAAATAAAGTTCGAGTTGTTGCTTTATTGTTTTATCTTACTTTGTTGTAGCTCTTATACTTATACTATGTTTCGTTTAAAAAACATTTTTTTGCCGAGAGGGAAATGGGATATAAGTATATACATGGTGTGACAGGTATACATAAAAGAAACCGGATCGATTTTTTTCATTTGTGTCGATGTCGATGAAAAGATACAGCACGTGTTCGGTTTCTTTATTGATACGCCACTATATTCAGTGTGACATAAAACCAACTGGACATACTTACAACTTCCCAAAGTCAACCTGAATTAAAATAAATAAACATTCTTTGATATTAATTAAGCCAATTGGGGTATTTTACAAAAATTCATAGATAATGCATGGTATTCCAAAATATTATTAGAAATTATAGAATAGTAGGAAATATCAGCATTAGTACACTCCATAACTGTATTAGATCTGGAGTTTAGTTTACATTTTGAAGCCTTAAATACTGAACTGAAATGTGATTTTATTCTAGGTATACTTCTTATTTAGTATGCGGGTATGTAAGACTCACTTTTTTAAAGCTAGCAAATTATGATAAACACAAACGAAATTAAAATCAACTAAAAATACCTCGTTGTTACAGTACCAAGTACCTAAAACTACCTTTATATGTATACAGGTTTTGTCTCTACAGTGCTCAGAACTGACTCATTTCAAGTAATCTTTACGATTTATACATTAGAGAAACCGAATCCACCTTTTTTTGGTATTTGTATTTTAAAAATATACAGGTATTTTAAAGTGACTGATACTGTAGCAAGTAGGCATTGTAAGTGGATATAACTGTATAGTTAACCAAACACAACATAAAAGTTCATAACTTCGCTTCAATGTTCAATTTTCAATCCATTCAAATCTTAGCTTTTAAGTTAGGCATAAACAAATCTACCATCAAGGTTTCAGCTTGCTATGACTTACGGTGGCTGAGTTTACTTGTGACAAAATTTTTGAACAATCAGACAGAAATTTTTCTAAAAGTGGGTTTCTCTAATGTATAAAACGTACATAAAAACTTGAAATGGGCCAGTTTTAAGCAATATACAGACAAATAGTTGATTTCACTTGTTTAGATTAAATTTACGTTATTACGTTATTTTTCACTTGATTGTATGCAATAGAATCATTAATCGTCTTCAGTCAATTCCTATTTATTTAGGCACATTCAATTTTCAAGTATGTATATTAAATCATTTTGCTTACTTCAATATACTGAATGTGATGTGAACTACAACTCTTAATGAATTTTCCGTATGTGACCCACAGTGACAAAATTATAAACAGTCCTATAACACAGTATACACTAAAACAATAATATGTAACGAAAACAAATTTTCAAACATGAAAACATTTTATTGATGATATGTCAACTTACAAATACTGAAATACATTGAGGATAGAATGAACAATTATTATTACAGTGACTAGATATAAGTTCTTTGGTATTATTACTTGAAGAGATTCATTGAGTATTAGTAAACTATAATAAAAAAAATCACTAAATTATGATTATGCAATCAATTGAATGTGCTATTTAGTCATATTGGGTGAACAAAGAAGGAGCTTCCACATAAAAACAGTTTTAACAAAATATGCGTTTTCTGAGCAAAAGCACTAGTTTTAATCGTATTCTCGTCAAACAACTTTCATATAACAATGTTTCCTTTGTTTTATTGATTGAAAAGTGATGCAAACTGTTACTATGAATGAGTGTTTTATTTTTCATGTGCGCGAAAAATACATGAAGTTTTTTTTGATTGTCTAATATACTCATACTATATTGAGGAAATGATCATTTAAAGTCTCCATACAAACTGTTTTCGTGGAGGAAAATGATAATTCAAAGTCTTTTCACAAACTCTTTTGAGGGAGGAAAACGATAACTCAAAGACTCCGCACCAATTCTTTTGTGGGGGAAAACGATAATTCAAAGTCTTTGCACAAACTCTTTTGCAGTAACTTTGAATTATCATTTTACCCCCTCATTGGGAGTCGTGTTCGGACTGTGATTGGAGAAGGTTGTGTACTGTGCTTTTTTTGAGTATCTCGGTTCTTCGGTGACAGTTATTACCCTGCATTCTTGGACTTCAAGAAGTTCGCAGGTATATTGTGTTTGCCGTGAGGGACGACGGTTCAAGGGATTTATGAGGGTGCCTATAGTTGACTGATACTCAATCCCGGGGGTCAGAACCCTTCTACCTGCTCTCTACCCTTGACCCATCTTGTAAATTTTACCAAGATCCAGGCATCTTAATTCAATTATAATGGGCAGGAAGCCCCGCTCCTAGCTAATCCATCCCGGAAAGAAAAAGAAGACCACCCGCTCATCGGACCAAGCGGATGATCCGCCTGATGCACAACCCTCGCCTCAGCCATCAACATCCAGAGCCACCCCAGTGCAGCCCTCCGCCCCTGCTTCCCAATTTGCGACCCCCCAACCCTTTTGCTTGCCTTACTCCCAATAATGAGCCTGAAGAGAAGGAGGAAAGACCACCTCCAATATTTCTTAAAGGGCTTACTGACTATTCATGCTTCATTAGAACCCTTCAAGAAAAACTTGAAGGTGAAGAATTCTTGTGCAAAAGCACAAATGAAACTACCATAATAAAAACGGAAACTTCTATTGGGTACAGGAGGGCTGTTACATACCTTCGTGAAACTAATGCTGACTTCCACTGCTACCAACTCCAGAAAGACAAACCACTAAGGGCAGTGATTAGACACCTGCACCCCACGCTACCAGTAGAAGTCATACATGAAGAGCTCGAGCGACTTGGCTTCCAGGTTAAAAAGGTGGCAAACGCCTACCATCGCTCCACAAAGTCTAAATTACCATTGTTCTTTGTAGACTTGGTAATGTCCAAAAAAAACGCCAGAATCTTCGATTTGAAGCACCTACTAAAAACAATCATCACAGTCGAAGAGCCCCACAAGAACAGAAATATACCGCAATGCCTCCGCTGCCAAAATTATGGGCACACGAAAGCCTACTGCAATCATGCAGCACGATGTGTTAAATGTACAGGCCAACATTTAACAGAGAACTGTATCAAAGGAAGAGACACACCCGCCCAGTGTGTCCTATGTCTTGGACAGCACCCTGCTAACTACCGAGGATGTGAAGTTTATACTAACATTAAACGGCGTATGAGACACCAACCTCAAGTCATCAAGTCCATTTCAAGACCATTTTCTGCACCAACCATGAGCGACCAAGACTTTCCTGACCTCCACCAACCCCAGACACCTTCCACCACGACGGCCCTAGATGAGAGTCGAAACAGCCCCTCTTCAAGACATCAATTGCCAGAGGCCCAGCCCATGCATAAAGAGTCGTACGCTGCTGTCTTATCTAACAAATCCAAATCACATCATCAGGTACGCCATCTTACATACATCCCTCCTCCTCCTGTTTCCATTCCTGACATCACAACCACATTAAACACACTTCTGACCGAATTAAAAATACTTATTTCCCCTCTTGTCTTACTGTTAGACAAAGTCGTGAATTCTTTTTCTACACCAATGACGATAAATAATCCATGAATACCCCTCGCAATTTTCTAACAATTCTTTTATGGAATGCTAATGGCCTGGCAAGACATACCAACGAACTTGACATACTACTGCACGACAGAAGGATTGACCTAGCTCTTATAACTGAGACTCACTTCACAGACATGTCACGATGTTACATACAAGGCTACAGACTGTACAGAGCCGATCATCCTGATAACACTGCTCATGGAGGAGCAGCCATTTTTATAAGATCACCCTTTCTCACTCTCTGCTTCCTTCCTACTCCACTGAGTTAGTACAAGCATCATCAGTCTTTTTAGAAACTAAGTCATCACCTCTTGTATTTTGTTCTAGTTACTGGCCACCAAATAAACCTATTTCTTCACATGATTAACAATCCTTTTTCAAATCCCTAGGTTCCAAATTTATAGCAGGAGGGGACTTCAATGCTAAGCACATTCAATGGGGATGCCGAACATCTAATCCTAGAGGACCAGTACTATTACAAAATGTAACTACTAACAGTTATCAAATCTTGTCTCCTTCACATCCCACCTACTGGCCCTCTTCCTCTTCCAAACTTCCGGATATACTAGATATCTTTATTTCTTCTATAACTCCTTCATCTTCCTCTACAATTGAGAACCTTCATGAACTCTCTTCTGACCATTCTCCAATTCTCCTTACACTCTATAACCACTCCGTACCTCATATACCTCCCTATTCATTAATCCGTGGTAGGGTCGATTGGGGAGCCTTCCAACTTGAAGTAAGTAGTAGAGTTGAATTGAACGTAAAACTGAAAAACGCTGAAGACATCGATCAAGCTGTATTGTCATTCACAGAGGCAATAATACACAATTCAATTCACAACGCGACAGTCTGCACAAAGAAACACTGGACCAACAAATACACACTACCTTCTGATATTACAAGAACACTCAGATTAAAAAGAATAGCAAGAAAGAAGTGGCAACAAACGAGAATGCCCAGGACAAGACAATACTCAACAAATGACTCACAAATTACATAAACAGTTACTATCATTTAAGGAACAACAGACGAGCAAAAACTTACACGACTAACTACTGAAGACGGCTCTCTATGGAAGAAACCAAAAAATATTTGAAATATAAGAGGACTTCTTTTCCACTCAAAGTTAATGGTACATGGATCAGGAGTGATGAAGAAAAAGCAAATGTATTTTGTACACCACTTGACCCAACTGTATTCATTACCTGACAGCAAACTTACTGACGAACAAAATGACACCCTGACCTCAGCTTTACAGATGACACTTCCACCTAAAGCATTCAGCCCTTCTGATGTGACCTACTTCATCAAAGGGTTGAAACGACGAAAAGCTCCCGGATTTGACCTTATCGCGGGTGAAATCCTTTCACACCTCCCCAAACAAGCTATTGTGTTCTTAACTTATATTTATAACGCAATATTACGCACGACATATTTTCCTGTATTGTGGAGGTACTCAATAGTAAAAATGCTCCCTAAACCCCATAAGCCCCTTCACTTGCCTACATCCTATCGTCCAATAAGCTTACTTCCTATCCTGGGGAAAGTTTTTGAAAAACTCCTTCTACGCCGATTACACCCAATTCTTGAATCACATCAAATCATTCCCAACCCACCAATTTGGCTTCCGCTCAGAACACAGCACTATTCAACAGTGCCATAGAGTAGTTGATGAAATCTCCCACGCCTTGGAGCACGGTCAATACTGCGTTGGCGCATTCTTAGATGTGCAGCAAGCATTCGATCGTGTTTGGCACCAAGGTTTGCTGATGAAGCTAAAACGTTTCCTTCCCTTTACATACTACCTAATCCTGAAATCCTACCTTTCTAACAGATATTCACAAGTATCTATAGGCACTGCTCTGTCCCCAATATTTCCTGTCCTAGCCGGTGTACCTCAAGGTAGTATACTAGGTCCAGTTCTGTATACCATTTATACTTATGATATTCCTCTTCACCCTCAAACTCTTCTCTGTACTTTTGCTGATGATACAGCAATCCTATCTCGAAACCCTGATCCCATTATCGCCACAAATATTCTCCAAAATCATCTACATAATATAGAAGCCTGGCTGAAAAAGTGGCACTTAAATATTAATGTAAACAAAAGCACCCATGCAGTTTTTACATTAAAAAAAGGACTATGTCCGAATATCAGTATGAATGGCGCTCTCCTTCCAACTGCAGATGTTGTCAGGTACTTGGGGCTCTTCATTGACAAACGCTTGACTTGGAATCCCCATACTCGACTGAAAAGACTTGACCTAAAACGACGCTTCTTACTACTGTACAGACTCCTCGGAAAACATTCAAAATTGACACTCCACAACAAAGTGCTGTTATATAAAACATTACTGGACCATCTGGACTTACGGACTTGAACTATGGAGTTGTGCAAAACCTTCCAACATTTATAAAATACAATCATTGCAATCAAAAATCCTCCGTACTATCACAAATGCTCCTTATTACGTAAAAAACTACACCCTTCATAAAGACATAAAAATTCCATTTATTCAAAACCTAGCCTCTGATCGTTACAAGTCCTTTCACAAAAACCTTTCCTCTCACCCAAATCTGTTAGTACGAATCCTTACTTCCTCCTCACCTTCCCAGAATCCCCAAAGAAGACTCAAGAGAAAATGGCCCAGAGATCTATTATTACAATAATATACTAAAAAAAAAAAAAAAAAAAACAATGTGAAAAGTTGAACCAGTGGGTTCTATTCTTTGTTCATGAGTATCAATGTTTTTGAGTAATCTATTACAACATATGCCTGTTATGCAGAAGATGCGTAGTTGTATATTTAATAATAAAGATGTTAAAAAAACCCCCTCATATGAGTAAATAGCACATAATTACGGATTGCCCAACTAATGAGATGCTCATACTACTTCAATGACTGAGAGAAATGCTCTATTCGACTATATTTTTACTGTAGTAAAAGTAATCAAAAAATGACATGGATTCATTGTGATATTTTACATTTATAATGCATACAATTGTGTTTTTATGCAGAAACTATTCTACTAAGCTATTTTCTAGGCATTCTAGTATTGAATTTAAATTCTAAACAATAATTTTGAAGATTCTTTGTTTGCAAGGAAATCATACTGTAATGCAAACATGTTTTTTTGAGGAGAAATGAGAGGAGAGAAGAAAATGGTTCTCTGAGAAATAAAAAAGAAAATATCTATAAAATACAAAATGAATAAGATTAACAAATATTTGTCAACAGTTGAATTAGAGCAGGCTTATTCTACCAACAGGAATAGGAACTGTAGGGGGTTATCATCAGTAACACAGTTCATTCTTCATTTCGTTGTACAGGACACCTGACATGCATCAACCCCATAGTATCTGATTCATCATTGATCTTAGCTAGGTCTTCTTCCTGTGCTATTACGTTAACAAAGTGGTTTAGTTCATCAACCCAATCATAGAAACTTGTCATATTGAGGCCCATACTTCTGAACATTATTCCACACAAGAACTGTCCATACCATTGGCAACTTAAACGTTAAACAAATATATTTTTTTAGTTTGTTTTGAATTTCTCTTAGATGTAGAGGAATAATGTGGAATATCGTATTTTACATCCACTAAAATGACTTTTGAGCTGCACTATTTGATAAAATTAATATTTCCAAACTTCATCTAGGGACGGCCATTCCTCAGAATACCATTTGTTCATCTTCATATTTTTTTCTTCGGATACTAATACATGTGATCTCTATATGACGTTATAGTTTAGCATCTTAATTTGTTATCAACTAAAAGGGCTTTATTTCACTTTATGATCTATACTAAGTATTAGCCACATATGTTTGGGGTCCATAACAATGATTGGTGCAACATTGCCATGATACTTCATAACATCAGTTAGAATCATTGATGTATACTAAGCACTAGGCATATATGTTTGGGGTCCATAAATACCATGAATGGTGCAACATTGCCATGATACTTCATGACATAAGTTAGAATCATTGCGTGTACTAAGCATTAGCCACATATGTTTGGGGCCCATAAATACCATGAATGGTGCAACATTGCCATGATACTTCATGAAATCAGTTTGAATCATTGGCTAGAAAAGCTGACTAGAAAGTTGTGAATTAGAAATCAAACATGAAAGCAGCAAATGATAAAACTTTAGCACAACACTGATATGTTAACAGGTAAGTAAGTTGTAAAATCATATCAGAAAGTAAGTCAAATATCTTTTTAACTAAGTTTAAACATTACTAAAAATAAGAAAAAAAAAAGAATAAAACACATAATAAAAGCTCAACAAAACCAAAGTTTGGGTTCTGGCACTGTGATCTTCTTCTGTCAAGAATCCAAATTCCTGAAACATAGTTCGGAGGAGATAAACAAAATGTATTTTTGTACGAGTAAAAGTTAAGTTTCAGATTTTCTGGGAAGTTGGTGTAATTTTTTAATAGAAATCAAATTACACTAGAATATATCCAAAGATCAAAAGTAGGTGTATATTTTTAATTAAAAACCTAAGTACAAAAAAAAAAGTAAATCCTATTACTTGCCGTTGCGTCTACAACGTGCTTGGTCTCCCATTCTCTTTTCTCCTGAAGACGGATTACCCGAAAATTTGAGTCTGTAAGTGTGTTTCCCTACTTTGTGTGTTGCTCTTTGTTAATCTCGAACTCGTATATATATATATATATATATATATAAAGATTTCACAGAACACGTGAAATAACAGTCAATGATCAAACCACAATATGAAATGAAAAAAAAACCAAGATCTTTTAACCGTAAAAAGCGGTCTTCATTAAAGTCAAAAACCCAACTGACTATCAATAAATAATATATATTAATAATAATACACTTTTTAGACAAAAAAACGATCCGAAACGGACAAATAAAGTTCAATGTAGATAAAGAAACATAGAGAAATTAAAAACACACTTTTACAGTATTTAACTCTCTTTTTGAACCGTCTTCAGGAGAGATAGGAGAGGGATTTCAGGTGTACAGGTACAGAAACGGTTGGGTCTCTCCAACCAGTGCTCTTCATTTTCCTCTCCTATCTCTCCTGAAGACGGTTCAAACCGAAAATTAAAGACTGTAAGTGTATTTTTTCAATCACTCTATGCTTCTTTATCTGTATTGAACTATATAATCTATACCAGAGTTTTTTCAAACTTTTTTTGACGCGGAACCCTTTTTGGTTCCAGTAACTTTCCCGGGAACCCCAGATTCTAATGATTTTATACAATCATAATATAAATATTTTCATACGCTTTTATAAATAGTATGTACGAGTATGTTTAAAAACAATTAAAAAGTAGTATTACGCAATGCGTATTGTCGAAGAAAAATTCAAAACTAAAAGATTTTAATTTTCATATCTTCCACAAATACATAACATATGAAACAGGATTATTAGCAACTTTAACGCAAAGTTTATTTTGTAATAATTTTTGGTTTTATAGTTGAAAGTTTGATTCTCAAGTCAGACCGAGCATTAAGTGTACTTTGGTATTTAGTTTTTTATAGCAGTATAAAAGGAAAATACAGTTTCACATAAGTAGGTAGTGCGAAGTGGCAGCAATGTGTCAAGTGCTATTTTTGCAATAAAAGGACATTCGGGAATCAGACAGCTCCAAAAATTGACGAGTGATTCATCCTAAATATGAATAAATCTTTGGTCACTTGTACTTATGTGTATAAGTATTATTCGGTTTCATAATTCACAAGAAACAAGAATCAAACAGAAACAAGAACAAATGAGTTTCACTGTTAGTCTCACTAATACTTAGTGGATTTCAATATTTTTTAACGTTTTTGCTAATTTGAACTAAGCTTCTCTAAGCACCCCATATATTTGAAGCGCCTCTTTCAGTTTGCCTGTGTTCGATTGTTACAGGGTCTTTATTGATCAAGACAGCAACCTTAATAGTCTTAATTTTAATGATTGCTTCCTTATTCAAATCTTCAACGAGAAACACAAATTTACTAAACACTGAAAGATATTGAATTAAAAGCAAAAACAACTTTTCGTAAAAGATGCAATGAAATTACCTTCTTCTTATCATACTGAAAGCTAACCAGGTAAATTTCTGCATAGAATTGTCATCGTCCCATCAATGTTATTCGAACAGATTTTCAAACTTAAACTCTCTATTACTTCAAAGAATTCAAAAAATTATACAAATATAGCTTATTTGAAATAAATTACAGATAAAACAATTTTGTAAAAGTATTTCTCTGAAAATTAAGCATAAATCCTTTCTCTACTCAATGTGTAAAAGAAAGAAGGTAATAGAAAGTTCAAAGATTAAACAAGAAAAGAGATTGAATGGCCAGGTTTGGTCTGGTGGTGGCATTTAAATTTTTATTCTTTTTGAAGGTTCAAGTAAATAAATTTATTTATTACCGGAATATGTTTCCCGAATCATTTTATTAAAAAGTTGTGTTTTTTTTACTTCGACTGTTGCCAATTTAAAATAAATTAAATTTATCTAACTACAAACAATGACAATAAGACCCATTTCAATATCTTAAATTTAACTGAGAGACTGCCATATTGTCTTCGGTTATTTGCAAATCAATAGTGAAATTATGTTTTTAAAATAAGCATGATTATATATATATATATATAGCGGTTAAATTTGTGAATAACATGAAACCAACAGTCGCTTTGTAGCTCCATAGGGAGGTGGACTCGGACGGCTGCAGTCATCGGCGATCTTAGGTGCCATTCTGAAAGTAAAAATCAACGAATTACTACGGAACTGTATAAAATTGATTATTTATTCCAGTGACGGAGCAACTATTTTGGCCATTTGGCTCCCCCCCCCCCCCCCCCCCAACTCTCCCGTCCATTGATAATCCGTTAACCTTCAATATTCTAAAAAAAAAAAAAAAAATCCTCAAATATTTATTTTCATGGAATTAAAATCAAGAATATAATTTTAGACTGCTGTTATTAGTCCCAGACTTTCATCTTATTGCAGTACTCATAAACATATGCAGCCGTTATCAAAAAAATCAAAGATTTTTTGAAACAAAAATATATAATACAAATCATAAAAAAAAAATGGTTAAATTAAATGAACTGACTATTCAAACAAATAAAATAGACTTTCAAACCCTTTAAAATTTAAAAAAACTAATTTTGGAAAAAATAAAAAATTGTTTAAAGCGTAAATATTATAATTAAAAAGTAAGTTTAAAAACAGTATTACATACAGAATAACATAAAAGCAATTAGGACCTAAAAACTAATTTTGGTACAAAATTTTAGATTTTTTGTTACCTTTTAATTATTTTAATTTTTTTTTTCTATTTTCACCCCCTTAAAATACTGATCCCTTTCATGTGCCGCCCGTGGGAGCCCCCCCCCCCCCCCTGTTATGCCACTGGATTATGAACAGATTGCTGTGCGATTTTAAAACTGGGTAGCCGTAAAATTAAAAAATATTTTGTACGAAATATCAGTTAAATTGTATCCTGTAAACCGAACACCTGTCTCTAGTGTGGAACCACACTGTCCCACCTACAAACATGATCAATGGTGAACCTATGTCACATGTGTTAGAGATGCCACGCAAACTCATTTTGGCCGAGTTTGCACATCACATTCACACTGCAAATTTTTCCCACACAACAGCCAATTGGGCATCACTCAAGTAATATTACCAACGTTACAGATGAATTTCCTCAACGATTCCGTAAGCAAATGATAAATACCTAGGACTAGCAGAGCCAGGGTCTCGGTTGTTAGACATAGATCTTAGTGTACTTGTTGCTCTTTGAACTGCTTCATATTGAGACATTTTTTCTTCTGATTCTTCAACTGTATCTTGTTTCCTGTAAACAAAATAAAAAAAATAACAAAATTATAATAAAGGTTGCTGGTTTCCAGAAGTCAAACTAATTGTCAGAAGTATGGATGGGAACAGGGGTTAGGGGTCAGTTTGAGATTCCCCGGGTCCCACAAGACTGGTGGAACCTAAGATATCTAGATTTGGGAAGAGGTGGAGGATCAGATTGAGATTCCCCGGGCCCCACAAGACTGGTGGAACTTACGATGTCTAGATTTGGGAAGAGGCGGAAGACCAGATTGAGATTCCCCGGGTCCTACGAGACTGGTGGAACCTAAGATATCTAGATTTGGGAAGAGGTGGAGGATCAGATTGAGATTCCCCGGGTCCCACAAGACTGGTGGAACTTACGATGTCTAGATTAGGGAAGAGGCGGAAGACCAGATTGAGATTCCCCGGGTTCTACGAGACTGGTGGAACCTAAGATATCTAGATTTGGGAAGAGGTGGAGGATCAGATTGAGATTCCCCGGGTCCCACAAGACTGGTGGAACTTACGATGTCTAGATTTGGGAAGAGGCGGAAGACCAGATTGAGATTCCCCGGGTCCTACGAGACT
The DNA here is from genome assembly GCA_026182355.1 of Hermatobates lingyangjiaoensis. Taxonomy (NCBI): domain Eukaryota; kingdom Metazoa; phylum Arthropoda; class Insecta; order Hemiptera; family Hermatobatidae; genus Hermatobates; species Hermatobates lingyangjiaoensis. The sequence continues at coordinate 55,228 of JAPFBL010000054.1, forward strand.
GGTGGAACCTAAGATATCTAGATTTGGGAACAGGTGGAGGATCAGATTGAGATTCCCCGGGTCCCATAAGACTGGTGGAACCTAAGATATTCAGATTATACTACAATCTAAAATGAACATAAATAGATTATTGTATTACTAATAATTTAATTTAAATAAATAATTTCAACAACAAAAGATGTATTCAACTATTTGTATTACGATCCAGCAACTATGAGAGAGTTGATATTTTTGATTTGAATCTATTATCGTTCTGCAGACACTCCAAGAAATAAACATTTTCAATGAGCAACCGCTCTAGAGCCTTCATAGTTACAAACAGTAATCCCTTCCTCCTTTGCTTATAGCAATAATGAAGTAAAAATAAGATTAAATCTAAATTCATTAAAAAATTTATAAAAATACTAAAAATAAATTATTATATATATAGTATGTTTTTAATTAATTTATTTTAAAATCATGATCCAATTAATAATTTTAAAAATAAAAAAAACAACAAATAAATATTTAAATGATTTCAAATTTCATATGTAAAAAAAAGCAGTAAAAATGATTTAATCGTAACAATTTCAAACACTATTAAAATAAACCATTTATTAATTAAATGACATTGTAATTGAAATACCTGAATCAATTCCAGATTTTCAGAAATTTATTTTATTAATTTAGAATTAATAAACTGGGAGGACATTGTCCTATTATAAATACAATAGGTAATTATATTTATTTTAAATAATTACAATTAAACGAAACCAATTATTTCATTTTAATTACTTTTGAAAGTGAACCAAGGAAATTTAATTAAAATATTACTTATTACAATGATTTTCTTAATTTCCAGAATTGTTTTGCTAAAATTTTACTTTATGTTTGGAGCAATGTACTTTTTTTCATGCCCGACTAATATTCTTCTAAGAAGGATTAAAGGATTGATGTATACGAATCTGGTCAGATAGCCAGGCCGCGTTGAAAGCGCTAGAACAGTGTTTACCAAATTGGGCGGTGCTTTGATATCGGGGGGGGGGGGGATGCAAAAAGGAGTGGGGATTCCATTTCCACAAATTGAAAATGTTCATACAATATAATTTCTCAATTTAAGTGAAAACACGACATGTAAACTTCTAGGAAACAGTTTCTTAAAATTATTTGTTTTGATAATTCATTTTTATGTTAAAAGTATATTCTCACCTAAGTTTATTTTATTGTGTATTAATTCTTTTCCATAAATATGCCATGAAACAATACATCTATTGGATTCTAAATAAGTATTCGATTAGTAATTATTTTAATTTAATTATTAAAATGTTACTCATTTGGCTATTTAGTCTAGGAATCTGATTATTATTCAAGGGTGTTGAGTTATAGGTTTATAGACCCAAGGAGGCGGTCACTCGAAAAAGTTTGGGAAACACTGCGCTAGAAGGAACACAAATTGGTTCAAAACTGGTGCTTCAATGTGGAGAAAGGGCTGACTGACTAGGCTCATTACAACAAAGTATTAATAGGTTGGGTCCCTGGCCATAAAAGGATCGAAGGGAACGAAGAGGCTGATAAGCTTGCCAAAAAAGCAGCTATCACCCCTTTTATATGACCGGAGCCTGCGTTCCCATATCCTATTGTAGGATTAAAGGTGAGGTGACAGGCAGGGTCAGAAATGAACAGTGGAACCGTTGGAGATCCTATACTGGTGGTTCCCATTGTAAATGCTTCCTACCAGAGAGAACCCATGAGTCCCATTCATCCTAGTGGGGCTACCAAGGAGTCAGATGAGGTTAGTTGTAGGCCTACTGACAGGACACGGGTACTTTAGAAGTCACTTAGAAAAGGTCAGTCTTCTAAGAGGATCGACAGAGTGCAGACTACTATGTGTGGAGACAGAAGAACTGCAATCCATATGGAGACTACACTGCACAAGAAAGCCGTAGACAGTTAATTCCGAACCCAAACAGTCAGTCGGAGCGTTGACCCCGCTGTATTCCTTAATAAATTGGTGATGGGAACGGAACAAGGGCAACAGTTCTAGACACTGATCTGAGTGATTGTACTCAAACATCCAATGAAACAAAAAGACCGTAAGGACTGACGTTTTTTATTCTATTCTAATATGATTGTGGATCAACAACAAAAAACATTATCATTTAAATTAACTGTGCGTATTTCCAAACAACGAAATATCATAGACACAATTTCACATATAATTTAAATATACCAACACTGGTTTTACTATTTTGAAAACAAGAGCAAAAATACATTGATTAGAATTTTACTCTAATAACTCCAAATAGAAACGCAACCTTTCTGATTAGTAATTATGTAAAACTTATTAGTAATTTCGGAAGTAAATTAAACAAAACAGGAAAGTCACTCTAATTAGTGTTCAATCTAAAACTCTTAGTATTTGATACCTGAAGTAATCTTCACAAATTAAAAATAAATGTTCGAAGAAGAAATCTGAGGGAGGATCATATCTGAAATAAACCAACAACAATAGAGTACAATACAAAAAAACGGATATATCTGCACTAGTTTTAAAAGATAAGTCAAGATATTTGAAATGTTGGTAAATTACTTTGAGGGCAGTACGTATATAATATTTGTTCTTTTCAAACGACTTTCATTTATTTCCAGTTTGGATTAAATCTAAAATTTAAATTTGATCTTTATTTCTGCAACCAGTTCAGCTCAAATCTCAACCACATAACAGTATTCAAATATATATATATAAACAGAAATATAAACAAATATTCTATATATTTGTTTATATATAGAAACAAATTTCTATATATTCTATATAAACAGAAATTTTCTGACCGAGGATATCCTTCTAATTTCATTAACAACCGTATAGTCCCTGCAGACGTTCATCATAATTCAGGTCCTAGGAGGGATCGCAGTGACTCTAATTTCCTCATCACCACTTATTTTCCTGGTGCCCATAGGCTGGGTGCAGTTGTCAGGGAGTTTTTCCCTATACTGTCTTCTTCCTCCTGTACTTCTTCAGTCTTTAGTGAGCCACCTTCCATTTCCTATCGCAAACCTGCTAATCTTCAATCTATCTTCTCTCACATCTCTTCTCCTAAGCCTCCAAAAACTGCTGGTGGTATGGTTCAATGTGGACGTCGTGGATGTCTTACTTGTCCTATCATCAATCCTGTTCCTTCCTTTACCTCTGTCCATAGTAAACGCACCTACCCTATCTCTCACAAGACCTCTTGTACCTCTGGTAACTGCGTTTACCATTTGGATTGCACCCAGTGTGATTCTTTTTATGTGGGTTTGGCTTCCACCAAGCTAAGCCTGCGTATGAATAATCACAGGTCATCCGTTGGCAAACGCAGTGACCTTCCCGTTGCTACTCATGCCAGTTCTCACGGACTCAGTTTTAATGACTGTTTCCGTGTACAGGTCCTGAGGCAGATTGATCAGATTAATTCGAAAGTTACTCTGAGAGCTTCAGAAGAAGCACTTATTAGTCTTCTTGGCGGTAGATCGGCTCCTGGGCTTAACCTCAATCGTTGATTTTTTTTTTCTTAAAGTTTTTTTAAAGTTGTTATCAGCTTTTAATTTTATTTTAGTTAAATGTTTTCTTTTTTAATTCTTATTTGGCTTTTATTTCTTTATCTTCCCTGTCTACCTTTCCTCCGAAAGTTGGCTACACTGTTTGAGTGCTTCAGTTCGAACGCCAAGTCAGTCGTTATCAGTCTTTGGAGCGATTCACTTCTTTTCCTGAAGACGAGGACATCGAAATATAGTAGTGAGTTCAGTGGTTTCCTTTCTATGTGTTCTTTTTTAAATTCTAGTTTATATATATATATATATATATATATATATATATATATATATATATTATATATATATATATATATATATATATATATATATAATAATATATATATATATAATATATAATATATATATAGATTAGCAGTAAACCTTCTTGGATGCATATTTGGTTGAAGTTAGCAGCTTCTGCACTTAAAACCGTGTAGCTGATTTGTTCGAGTCTCTTATCAGACGCTGCTCAGGGCGGTAAATCCCAAATTAGTGGCCCAACGGACATTTAATAAAAGATAACACTGATCACTGATAACTTTGACCAGTGTATATTTATAAAAACATATCACATAAACATATCAAAAAACACATGAAATAACAATAACTAAGATCTTCCAACCGTAACAAGCGGTCTTCGTCAGAGTCAAAAACCCAACAGAGTCAGTTGGGTTTTTAACTCTGACAAAGACCACTTGTTACAGTTGAAAGATCTTAGCCCTTTTTTCCAATTTCATATTGTGATTTGATCACTGATTGTTATTTCACGTGTTAATGTAAACGTGATATGATATATATATATATATATATATTGATAAAAGTATCGACCGTGAAATAGAAAAACAATTAATGTTTATCAGGACTAGGTCAGTTCTTCAGGTTCCAATTAAACTTTCATTTCCTCTTATATAATATAATATAATATATTATGTTTCTTATATTTCCTCTCTTTTGTAGCCCTATGAAAAAGCTTTTAAATAAAAACCGAACCGTTGGCAATGATAGTTTAATTTGAATCTGAAGAACTGACCGAATCCTAATAAACTTTAATTTTTTATATATATATATGAATAATCAAACCACAATATGAAAATGGGAAAACAAGACTAAGATCTTTCAACCGTACAGACTGACAGTCAGTTGGGTTTTTGACTCTGACGAAGATCGCTTGTTACGTTTGAAAGATCTTAGTCTTGTTTTCCCATTTTCATTTTGTGGTTTGATTATTGATTGTTATTTCACGTGTTTATGTTAAATCTTTATATACATATAGTTCAATGTACATAAAGAAACGTAGAGAAATTAAAAACACACACTTACAGACTCTAATTTTGGGTTGAACCGTCTTCAGGAGAGATAAGAAAGGGAAACCAAGCGCACTGGTACAGAGACGGTTGGAGACCAACAATGTTGCCACATACGTGCCCGGTCACAGAGAATAATGTTCTACCCGGTCTACCTTATTCTCTGTGACCGGGCACGTAGGTGGCAACATTGTTGGTCTCCAACCGTCTCTGTACCAGTGCGCTTGGTTTCCCTTTCTTACCTCTCCTGAAGACGGTTCAACCCAAAATTAGAGACTGTAAGTGTGTGTTTTAATTTCTCTACGTTTCTTTATGTACATTGAAATGTATTTGTCCATTTCGGATCGTATTTTCATCAAAAAAAGTGTTTATATATAATATATATAACCCAACCGTCGCTTCACAAGTGCGCTTGGTGTCCCTTTCTCAACTCTCCTGATGACGGTTCAACCGAAAATTAGAGACAGTAAGTGTGTTTTTTCCTTAGTTCTGTGTTTGTGATTCATCGTGAAACGTATATATATATATATATATACTATATATATTATTATATATAATTTAATATATTTTGGGGTGCTAAACTAATGAAAAACTCACGTTAAATCTGAAACACACAAAGACAACAAGTTTCACGTTTCTCCATAATTTCGGCATAACGATATCTGTAGAAGCAATCTTTATTTTACTGTTTCCCTAAAGACGGCCTCGTGCAGAAATGATGGAGAAATGTTGACATAGTTGTGCGTTTCCTGTAGCTGAACAAACATTGAAAAGGAGAAAGCCATTCATTGAAATAACACTAATAAAAATATCTTTGTAATAATAACAAGGAATACTTACAGAGAATCATGTTGAAAACAAAGGATCAAAGATAGAAGTAGAATTAAGATGAGAAGAATGACTAGAGGAACTGTAAGGGTAGCAAGGAGATCTGAGGAGAAACTTCTCTGCGGCACTGTAGTTCTTTCAGGCAATTCAAAACTGACCTCACTTTGCCATGAAGGCCGGCTACTCATGGCACCGATTTCTCTCTGAAATACGTTTTAAATTAAGCACTACTTAGCTGTTAGGTGTACAAAAGAAATGCGTCTTATCGCCGCCTCATAATTGAATAAGATGTCAGAGGGGATATGTCGCAGAGTCTGTACTCTGTTGCGTTCTTTAAAAGTTCTTTAAAAGGCCATAGGAGTTGGCGTGGATGGCAACAGGTAATTTAGAGTGTTAAATTCATGCTTTTTTTATTACCACTGAGGCTTGTATTATTAATATTACAACTATAATATACTGTCTTACCTCGAATACCGCTGCTGTAGCTCTCTGACCGAAGAAAAGAACTTATTTTTGAAGATGGCTGACGACCGAAACCGGTCAGAGAGCTACAGCAACAGAATACGAGGTACGATAGTGTATTATAGTTGTAATATTAATAAATTAGAGTGGTTTTATTACAATAATAATAAAACGAGTCAGTCAACAGGATAACGTGCTTGCTATTTGCAGCGAAACGTCAGGCTTCATTACTTAGCAGCAACTTACTCTTTTTCAAATGTGAGGTAACAATATTTATGCACACCCAACATATTTTAAATGTTGTCTTAATAGGGGAGCAAATCTAATAAAACATAAATTAAAAAGAACAATGTGTTCATCAATGTCTAAATCACAATAAGAAATTCAGCAATCTAATATCTTTCGATCAAGTAGTCCTCAATCCGGCCAAGGTCATCGTCAGAGTCATACGAAGAACTGAAGGCTGTGATCAGAAAACGGACAAATGGAATCTACTGAGGAAGGAATAAAAGATATATTTTCAAAGGCGTATATACTAAGATAATTTGAATAACTATTAGTAATATTATAGTTTTTAATCTGTTAAATATAATTATTGAAGATTGGATATCATTTCTTAATAACATCTATGTTTCATGTGTCGGTTTATCTTCAGTCCATTCTATAACGTGATTATCACTGTTTACGTGATAAATAAGGCATTATTTTGATCGACTTTCGGCTTTTTAGTATTGCAATGCGGTTTCGGAATAAATAGTCATGCTTGCAAGAGAAAAGTAAAATGTCAAACTAACTGTAGTTTAACTAATTTTTAATGTATAAAAGGTTTTTTTTAAATAATTACTTAGCACAGTTTATTAAATGAATGAAATTAAGTACTTGATTTTAATCAACAGCTGGTGCTATCGAAGCAGAATCTGCATGAATGAATATAGCATATGATATATTCATTTATATGATCATATATTTATCATATAGCATATGAAATATGATATAGTACTGTTGCGTACCAATCTAGTTACTGGTAAATGAAACAATTATTAAGTGGTTTCATACCATATTGGATTTATTCAGTTCCATATAAGTAAAATGCTATTGTTTCCATTAGGTTAGGTTAAGTTGCAATGACTGTTCCACGACAGGATACACATTGGCTGAAGATAGTGTGACTCTTTGTGCTCAGAAAAGTGCTCAGATTTATTCACTTTTCACGTGAATAAATCGAGAGCTAGAGTTGGTATTGAACCCCGAACCTAACACAGTGAAGAATCTATACTGCGAGTCCTAAATTTTGCCTAACTCAAAAAGAGCACGAATTTTTAACGAGTACCTAACATTATATGGGATCGGGACAGTCGGTTTAACGACTTCTCAGAGAGACTACATACTAAGATTTTGGTAAAAATACTTGTGAATAAATTGTGGACCTGAGTAAGTATTGAACTACTCCGGTATGCGGTGCTCTGCCGGAGCGGATAAAATTCCACCGGTAGAGCTTCAGGTATTTTCCCTTGTATGATACTAAGGAGGAAGAAGTCCAGAGATCATTCTCCGGAAGCGCAGACGGTCCAAAAGCGCTAACTAGTGGAAGCCAACCTCCCACAAGTGCATCTAAGGATCCGAAGAAGGTGAAAGGAAGTCACTTTCTCCAGAAACGCAGGGAGCCTGAATGGGCATTATCAATTATTCTGCAAAGGAGAGGAAGAAATACCGTTGCACCTGCTGGCCGACTGACAGGCAACTTTCCTGCACAGAGGTAGGTGCTTCAGGAAACTCAACAAAACCATAGAAAAAACTTTTACCGCTGGACCTAGCAAGAGTGCTGAGCTTCTTGCAGGCGTTGAAGCTAACCGCTGGGGTACTTTAGTACAGAAGGGGGGCACAATAGTTTTTAAGACGCAGTGCAGTCACTCTCAAATAATAATAATCATAACAATAATAATAATAAAACAAAAAAGAGTATCAAACCCTTGATCTACGAGTCTAGAGGCAAGAACGTTAAGCCATAGGCTTCTCTGTCCTCTTATTGTTTTCATTACTTCTACTATGAAATAAAAATTTCCTTAAGAAAACAAAAAAATCTTATATGAATAATAATTATTTTTTACTAAAAAAAAAGTGAGTTAATTTAAGTTCCGTCCAATGGATTTTGACTAATAAAAAAAAAATAACTGAAATTAGCATAACCAACAGGATTGATATGGTATCACCTCTTGGAAGTGAAGGCTGTGTCAATGCATAACAACGGTCAATCAGGGTTACTGATATGTAAGGTTATACTTAGTAAAAACGTTGTATCCATTCATTCAGAAATAAAAACAAACAGAATTAGGTTAGATTGCAGTGGCAGACCCCTAAAGAGAACTTTAAGAACACCTGATAGCGTAGAGACTCGGGGCCGACGGACTTAACGTCCTCTCCGAGGGACAAGTGCTCAAATTTATTCACCTTCCACGTGAATAAATCAAGGGCTAGACCCCGGAAGAATAATTATCGTAAAATTACTTTAATTAAAGGAAATTACTATTTACCTTTTTAAAAAAATCCGATGAATTATCTTGTTCCTAGTAATTTTTTTTTCTCATAAAAAAAAAGATGAAACAGGAAAAGCTCCTGATCCAAGAAAGTAAATTTACTGTTCCTAATTTTCCCCAAAAAAGTTTGGGGACATTCAAATTGCTTCAAGTTTATTCAAACAGAATCAAAAACTTACACACATTGTACATTATCAAAAATCGATTCTGGGGATTTAAAAAAAAAATAGTCTAACATTTCAAACTGATTTTCCTTACAATTATCAAATATTAACACCAATTAGTCATACTGCACAGCAAGACTGGTGCCGCAATTTTTTTTTTTTTGTTTAGAGTGTCTCAACCGAGAGAGGGCTAAGAAATCGGCTTAAAAACATCTCAAAATGAATATTGCAAATAAAGAGATTGCTGAAATTTGGTTACCAATCTGAAAGAACACCAGTCAAGAGCAAAGCCGTGCGACCTGAAGTGCCGGTCAACTGTCGTCCTTTTGAAGTCTCTTGGACAGGACCCCATCTTCCAAAGAGGTCTTACTTCTTCCTGTAATTCTATTAGTTGTTGAGAAAATTCATTAGCGCTTCCTAACCTCAGGACAACTCTGAAAGAAAACAAATGAAGCGTTTATAAGTGAGAAAATAAACCACATAAACTTGAAGAAGAGAAACACACAGAGTACAGAAAAACACACTTACAAACTCAAATTTTCGGGCAATCTGTCTTCAGAGTAAGGGAGACCAAGCACGTTGTAGACGTAACGGTAAGTAACCGAGACGGCAACCAATATATAAATATATATACAAAACTAAAGTGCATAATATATAAAGTAAAGAATATTATATATATACACTTTTCCGATAAAAATACGATCCGAAATGGACAAATACAGTTCAATGAACATAAAGAAACATAGAGAAATTAAAAACACAAACTTACAGTCTCTAATTTTCGGTTGAACCGTCTTCAGGAGAGATAAAGAAGGGAAACCAAGCGCACTGGTACAGAGACGGTTGGAGACCAACATTGTTGCCACATACGCGCCCGGTCACAAAGAATAAGGTAGACAAGAATCAATTTAAATTAAAATAGGAATATGAAAAATAATAGTAAACACAAAAACAAATAACATAAAATAATAAAAAATAAAAACTGAGGGATGAACAGAAGAAATGATACATAAAAAAATAAAAATTAAAAATTATGGACTAAGCTTTAATAAAGCATAGAGAATAAAACTTAAATAAATGAAAAATATATAAGATGAAAGCATAAAAACTAGATGCAGAGACAAGTTTCTTTGAAAACAGAAAGAAACACGAATGAAAACTAGGCATTAGGACTCACTTTCACTGAATCCTCAAAAACATTTTGAACTAATTCCTTACTTGTGCAATCTGTTGTACTGTGGTATTTACTCCAATTGGATAATTTCAAGAAATTATATCTCCACAGAAAAAAAAGTTTAATATGAAAACTAACAACTTGTTTCGAACACCTGGTGTTCTTCTTCAGGTTTACGTCTAAAAAATATATATACCTGTGAGCTTTAGAGTGTGAATTTATTTAGACTGTGAACATTAGAGTGAATTATTTGAAACTGAATAGAATAAATGAATGTTGAATTACACTGTTGAGGTTTTTAACAAAGGAATTATACGATTAGTATAATTAAAAAACTTTGTTACTTATAAATTGGTTCATATTTTAGTATGTTGTCATGTTCTATTAATGTTTAGGATTCATTAAGTCATTTTTCATATTTATTCTGTAATTATTAAGTCATGGAAAGACGATCCAAACTGTACTCAATACGAGTTCAAAATTGAAGAAGAGTAACAAACAGAGTAGAGAAACACACTTACAAACTCAAACTTTCGGGCAATCCGTCTTCAGGAGAAAAGAGTAAGGGGACCAAGCACGTTGTAGACAGCTTCACAGAATATGTTCTGTTCCGGTTAACCACAAGGAACACGAAAAAAGTAATACACAAAGCTGAAGAAGACAAAACAATAAAAAAAATAATAAAATGCTTTAATACGAAATAAAATTTAATAAATAAGAATTTAATAAACTAATAAACTAAAACATAATTAACCAAATAAAAAGAATTCAAATGATAATTAAGTTAATTAACAAATTAATAACAAATAAATTTATAAAAAAAGTTACAAATCTCAGAATACAATTTAATGGTTTAGGATGTTAGCTGAATGTAAGCAAATACTTAGGATCCATATATGGTGCCTTTTAGAAGTTTTTAAAGTGAAAAATTTAGTATGATTTACGATTTGAATATTTGAACTCTAAAATATTCATTAAAACTGAGACTATGAGAATTGGTATGAATGGTAAAGAGTAGCCTACAATCCCAACAGACCGGTAATATATATATTATTGAAAAATTGACCATATTTCGCTGAAGTCATTTTTTTCAACAGTTTTTCGAAGTTTCTGAATAATTTCTTTCTTCCTCCAAACGTTGAAGAATATTAAATAGCGTGAATCCGACATGTTTCAATTGGCTTTCAGTCAACTTCAGGGTAATTCTAATGTTTTTAAAGTTTATTAAAAGTTTATAAAAAAAAAACTTTATAATTACGCTGAAGATGACTGGAAGCCAGTCGAAACATGTCAGATCCACCATAATTAATATTTTCCAATGTTTTGATGAAGGAAAGAAGAAATTATTCGGAAACCTCGAAAAACTTGTGAAAAAAATGACTTCAGCAGAATATGGTCAATTATTTAACGAAATATGTTTCAATGAAGGACCTCTCCCAAATTTTACAAATATATAAATACCAGTTCAAAATTGAAGAAGAGTAACACACAGAATAAAGGACACTTACAAACTCAAATTATCGGAAAATCTGTCTTCAAAAGAAAAGAGAGAGGAAGACCAAGCACACGGTAAAACGCAACGGCAAGAAACGTTTCTTTACACTACGTGTTACTCTTTTTCGATTTTGAATTCATATTGTGTCCAGTTTGAATCATCTTTCTGTTTTTATAGTGGATATTTATACATATATATGAAGGAATATTAATGAAGGAATTATATTGGTGATACCCTTCTCCGTCATTGGGTCTGAGGGGAAGCCTAGCCCCCAGAGCAATGGCCGACGCAAGGAAAGTCATGTAGATATCAGAGTGAGGCCACAGTCTCTTGTGCACCACTCCAATCAGATTAGACAACTTGCTTCCATCAAACATGTCGTCTACGTTGATGTTGTCTATTTTCATTTGAATCTCATACCGAGCCTTAACTAGAAACAATAAAACACATTATTATTTATATGTTCATCTTCTATTAAAGACCAGTAAAAAGTAATAATACACTACAACAACTAAACATACTGGATTCAGTGCGCGTTATCTGGTCAAAAAACTCAAATCTGTCTTCGAATGTTCCGAAAATTTATATTTTCATTATCAAAGCTACAAAGTAATACATAATTTATGATTAGTAACTAAAAAAAAATACATTTAGTTACTAATATATTTTTTTATTAATAACTATAATAACATAAACACTTTTTCTTCTTCTTGGAATTTGGTCAGGGTTAATATACGGAATCACCTTTTTGCCAACGTTTCGTCTTTATTTTAAGACATCCTCAGGGCTATAAACTAACAAAAAAACAATAAAAAATGGCCATTTGTCATTTCTACTTTAAAATCATCATAAAAAATTCAAAAAAAGTTACTCAAGACTAGCTTCTGTGTTTTTTTACTTACTCAAGGCTTGAGTAAGTTTTTTGAATTTGTTATGATGATTTTAAAGTAGAAATGACGAATGTCCATTGTTTATTGTTTTTTTGTTAGTTTATAGCCCTCAGGATGTCTTAAAATAAAGACGAAACGTTGGCAAAAAGGTGATTCCGTATATTAACCCTGAACAAATTTCAAGAAGAAGAAAAAGTGTTTGTTAGTAATTTGTGGTCAAGAAAATAGTACCGTATTATAATAATATATATAATAATAAAATGTATAAATTATATATTACTTATTATATTTATATATTTAAAAATCATAAATTATGTTTTTCCTTGTAGCCTTGATAATGAACACATAAATTTTCGAAACATCGGAAGACAGAGTTGATCAGATAACCCTCAAAGAGTCCAGCAACTTTAGTTGTTATTATATAATATAATTATATAATATATATATATTATTATATAATAATGTAGTGTATTATCATATTATTTATGTTATAAACTTCAATCGCAATTATATGTAGAGTTTTTTTTTTAAGATAAAAATTCTTAACTGTCAGTCAAATTTAATTAAAAATTAAAGGATCAGTCTCTGTGACTCCTTTCTAATAAGTATTTATCCCGGAGGGGGTGTAGAATAGTCCTGTCATATAAGTATAGTTAGGTCTAGTAGGTGTTAAAGGGTTAGTAGTAAACAATTATAATAAGTATTTATGTAAGTTAAAGGGGATAGCCATATAAATAAGGATAAGATGGACAAGGTAAGTTAAGGAAGACTAAAAAGAAATAGTTAGGGAGGATGCTGTGCCAACGAAGGGGCTACAACATACGGGTAGAGCCTATGGTAAACAATGGGATCTCACGATAAGAGTTGTCTGTAGTAATAAGTATTTATAGGGTAGTAAAAAGGATCTCAATATAAGTTATGGATGGTAGCTGCTGCAATAAGTGTCACATATATAAGTATTTATGGTATATAATAGTGTTGGTTAGTAGGCAAGGACATGGATTATGGTAGGTAAGATAAGGATAGCAGCAATAAGATTACATAGTATATAAGTATTTATTTGAGTTAAGGGTTATGTTAAGATAAGAAGATGGATGATTGTATATGATAATAAGATGGTTATAGTTATATAAATACTTATTGGGGGGTAAGGTCTTGCGGGGGGCGGGAGCCCATACTTTAATGTCCCTTTTTATAATGACATTTCATACATAACATGCAAGGATAGACCTCAGAGAATAGTATCTTTATAATTTTTTCAGGTTACCATTTTGATTTGCGTCAATTATTGTTAAGGTATTGTTTTCTCGTCCACAAATAATAGTAATTACTTTTTCTTCTCGATATTTGGTCAGGGTTAATTAGTACAAAATATTCACCTCTTTGCCTGAAGGCAAAAAAACCAAACTCAATGGACAATTATCTTGACTATACAACATTGTACATAAAGTAAATTCTTTGAATTTGTATGCAGAATGTTGTGTAGATAAGGTAATTACCCATTTCATATAATTTACCGCTTACAGAAGGTATGTATCACAGTCGCATCCAATTAAATGACAACAGGGCATTTCCTAATGGTGAAAATCTGACACAAACTTGGAACATAAAGTAAAACTTTCTTCTGTCAAAAGAAACAATATACATAAGATGGTTATTAAAAGGTAAGTATCTCAAGTTAACTTAAAGGTATTGGTGTCGAGTTTTGTGCTTCTTCTGAGGATTATCGGTAACATAAATATGGAGCTGTCCAAATGTAAATTCCTGGAGCTAAACAAACCAGTTTATATTAAAACCATAGAAATCTACTTGTGAAATATCAATAACCCAGATTTACATTTGACTGAAGCCAGAATAATAGGCATATCCTTCTTTCTACATTCATAGAGGATGCTTTTATATTAGAAGCACCCATTTCAGTAACTTCAATAACCCCTTTCAGTTTATACTTTAACTGAAAATAAACATATCTTTAGTAGTGTACACTATCATCTCCTTCATAAAATCAAACAAACGGTATGAAGTTTGAAAAAACCTCATTCTCACACTTTTACTCAACTTTTTTTAGGGTTTTCTGCTCAGAAATTCAACTCTTTAAGCCGACGTTTCGAAAATGTATATATATTTACATTTTCAAGACTACAAGAAAAAATATAATCTATTTCAGTTAACCAAAAATTTCAGATGAAAAATTTGCATTCTTTTTTCTATTATTTTTTTGGTTAATTATAATTGATTATACTTATTCTTGCAGGCTTGAAAATGAAAATATAATTTTTCAAAACACCGGTTTAAAGAGATGAGTATCTGACCAGATAGATAATCCTAATAAAGTCCAGCAGCAGTGGTTGCTTAGATTGAAAAACTTTTACAGGTCCAAAATACAAGATGAAAGTACTACATAATTGAGTGAACTAAGTACTAAATGTACAGAAATATGTGGAATAATTGAGAACTAACATCCTTGTGCACGAGTAGTCGTATGCTAACTATTTTTGCATCATACTAATTTTAGCATACATAATGCTAAGTACTTTTGCATCATTCTTATTTTGGCATATATAATGCTCAGTATGTTTGCATCATTCTTATTTTGGCATACATAATGTTCACTATTTTTGTATCATTATTATTTTGGCATACATAATGTTAACTATTTTTGCATCATACTATTTTAGCATACACAATACTAAGTACTTTTGGATCATTCTTATTTTGGCATACATAATGCTAAGTACTTTTCCATCATTCTTATTTTGGCATACATAATGTTAACTATTTTTGCATCATTCTTATTTTGGCATACATAATGTTAACTATTTTTGCATCATACTAATTTTAGCATACATAATGCTAAGTACTTTTGCATCATTCTTATTTTGGCATATATAATGCTCAGTATGTTTGCATCATTCTTATTTTGGCATACATAATGTTCACTATTTTTGCATCATTCTTACTTTGGCATACATAATGCTAAGTATTTTTTGCATCATTCTAATTTTTGCACACATAATGTAAATATGAACCATTAATTTCGTTTTATCATTATATCCTTTTTGCAGTTATATTAGGATCAATCTCAATTTATGTAAGTTTTTGTGGATCCAATAGGTGGTGAATTACTTAGAGAGAAGTTCATTATAGAACAATTCCGTCATTTTAATTTTAAAAGAAGAAAAACTAATTTATTTTAAATATCATAATTCAAACCTTCTTTCTCGGAGATATTAACGTTTAGTATTCGATACTGAGTTTCGTATGTATCTCTATTCAAACCAATAATTTCAATCTGAAACAAAATAACAAGCATGAGATTAAAACAAAATATATTTTAAAAGTTGTTCTATCTTTTTTATCATACCTCAAGAAGTTGTACAAAGAAAAATTCCTATACAGGCAAACACATAAAAGTTACATTTTCAGGCCTTTATAGCTAAATGAAATGAACGATTGATAATTGTTCGGCCTTAATTAGCTGTTATTAGTAGTAACCAATATTGCACTCCTATTACATAGTAGTAGTAGTTACTACTAGCTAGTATCACAGAAAATTAATAAGGCCTATTCGTAGTTTACTTTTCTACAGCAGATTACAGTGGAATTTTAATAAATAAGTTGAATTATTTATACAGCAAGCAAACGGTTTGTCGAATAACTTTTTTTGATCTAAAATATCTGAGAACTAATTAATCCATTTCAACTTCCACAAGTCATCCAAAACAACCCTAAACGACTGAAAAAATATTTGGTAATAAATAAAACAAGCACATACCATAGCAAAAATAAATGCATATAATGAATCATAAGAACTCACTAAAACACTACCAATTCATCCAAAAAAACATCAAAATTAACCTAATATATTCTGTACTATACCAAAAAGAAAAATTTATCAGTTACTAAAAATATAAACATATCAGCAGTTTAATAAACATTAAGTGTCAAGTGATCAGACCTAAATTTGTATTTTAAATTTTGAAAGTAATATACATGAAATGAGAATATCTCAAAATTACTATATGTAGAATTACTCGACCATCAAAGGAGCTCTGTATGCAAAATCGGACTACTTTCCAGCAACACGGAACAAGCGTATGAAGAAAACGGTTATACAAAACATAACTTAACACAATATTAATATATTATACATCAGAAATTAATCAACAGACTGTTTTATAACTTTGATTCAACAGATGATCTTTACATATTAAGACGTGACAAAAATATATCAAATTTTGACGTACATAATATTACATCTGCAATAAATCCATTATCACTTATTATAAATTAAGAAAGTAATTGTGTATTTTAATAACATACTAGATGAGTGCCCGAGTTTCTGGAGTTTAATCATTTCATTTAGCAACTTTAAATAAATGTAATAATCTAATTTTATTTAAACAATCATTAGAAAATTGCTTATGTTTATAGGTACAGCGTCAGGTGGAGCCCTGAGACAGTCCAGCATGTGATTGAGGAGTGCCCCAGATATGACTATGAAAGGACAAAGGTCGAGGCGATAGTTGGAAAAGAGGCAAGCGAGCTTTACGAGGTATCGTTCAAACGTAAAAACGTGAAGGCATACCTCGAGTTCATCCACGAGGTGGGCAGGAAAAAGAGAGCCATTACAACCCAACGTTAAAATGTTTTGTAGTGAGGTAAATGAGCCACCTTATACCAGGGTATAACTGCCGTTTTTGTTGTTTTCACCCCCCCCCCCCCCCCCCAGGAGGTGGTACAATTGCGTGAATTAGTTAATTTAATTTTTGGTCTAATGCGCGACGTAGAATCGTGGTGCCCGCCTCCGCGAGGTCCACCTCGGACACCCCAAGTTTTGGGTGGCAAAACTTGGAGGTGACAAATGGGTAACACGTTAAATCGTCGGCCTGATTTGATCTTTGGTGTAATGGCTGGAAAGCTAAGGTGCACAGCGATCAAAACAGGTACAGCGTCAGGCAAAATGATCTGACACATTTGTAGGTTAAATACATATTATGTTTAATTTATTATTTTTTATGTATAATGATGTTTACTATTTATATGCACTATGTTTAAAAAAAAAACAATGACATTATACAGAAACAAAACAAAATGATATTATATGTACTTTTCGAAAATAAAAACACTTTATTGTTTATTGACTT
Source organism: Hermatobates lingyangjiaoensis (assembly GCA_026182355.1). Lineage (NCBI taxonomy): Eukaryota > Metazoa > Arthropoda > Insecta > Hemiptera > Hermatobatidae > Hermatobates > Hermatobates lingyangjiaoensis. Next base: position 72,778 of record JAPFBL010000054.1, read on the forward strand.
TATTTGCCTTTTATTTAACCTACAAATGTAGTCAGATCATTTTACCTGACCCTGTATAAACTAATTTAATTTCCAGAAATAAATATTTAAACAGAAGTTTGGGAAACAAGTTGTAGAAGTATGCTATGAAAAGTGCCTGGAATATCTTAAAGACTAAATGTCAAATTTTAAGAAGAATTAGAAAATATAAACTTTTAGATAAAAGTTTACTCAATTGTAAAAGGAATAATTTACTAATTTCATGAAAAACTCATATAATATACAATTGTCCTACATTTATGAAAGGCTATTTCAACAGTAATTAAATCTCCACAAAAAAGAACTTTATGTTAAAAACTAACAATGAATTTCGACCACTTAGCGTTCTTCTTCAGGTTTACATCAAAAAAACCCATTCAGGAAAATTGCGAATACTCCAAAATGTTTGTTTAAGTGTTCGAAACGCGTTGTTAGTTTTTAACATAAAGTTCTTTTGTGTGGAGACTTAACTGCTTTTGTAATTACCAATCATAAGTAAATACCATACTATAACAGATTGCACAAGGAATGAGTCTAACATTTAGTTTAATATTTTTGTTTCGAAGGCAACTCTATATGTCATAAATATAAATATTTTTTTTTTAAATAAGACATTTAATATTCAATGCACATTTCATTGTTTCAATGAATTCATGTTTGCATAAATTACTTCCCAAACTTCTTTTTAAATGGTTGTTGCAGTAAATGTGCTTATTTGGTTTATACAAACATTTGAAATAATGTTAAAGAAAAATATTTTAATTTACAATTGAAATTGTTTATACGAAACAATAAATTTTTAAAAGATAATTAATGTAATAGTCTATTATATATTAATAGACAATTATATTACTAATAGATATTAATTGGAGGCTATTCAAATTTGTATTTTAATTTCGTAAATTTACATAAAAAAGTACTCGTTGTGAAGACATAGTGTCAAACACAAGCATTAATAATTATTTTCGTGTTAATATTGTTATAAATAAACTTACATAATAAATCCAATTGTCATCCACACTGATTGTCATAGTTTATATTTTAATGACTGTTTACTTGTCCCAATCTTTCTATATATACTAGACCACCCGTGACCCTTTGTGTCAGAAATTATATTAAATATAATGTAATTAATGTTTTACTAATATATTATAAACATTAGTGACAGTCTCTTCAAACTTGATACTTTCGTTACGAGGGCAATAGCTTCTTCTAAGAGGGTTGACAGCTAGCAGATAGTTTTTTACTTTTTCTTACTGTACTCCTTTGTATCTCCAAACATCCCTTTCTGGACATTTGTTCTTTCCTGCACTTTCACCCTTTTAAAATACCACTCTTCTCAACTCCTCACCAAATGTTTTCTGCATCTAGTATTTCAGTTTAGGTTTTTGACTCTGACCAAGACCGCTTGTTATGGTTGAAAGATCTTAGTCTTGTTTTCCCATTCCATATTGCAGCTCAAAAACAAAGAAAAGCAACACACAGAGAAGGAGACACACTTACAAACTCAAATTTTCGGATGATCCCTCTTCAGAAGAAAATTTGAGTTTGCGTCGTAAAAGCCCGTAAAAGCTCATATATAGGAATGACTTCGACTTCATTGTCTAGAAGAATTACTATGCACCTTTCTGCCGGCGCGCCAAAATGCCATACAACAGCAGTCCATAAGACAAAACTCACAAGAGAAATGATGGTAAATTCCACGAAAATTATCGCTAGAGAAAGAAATCATTTTAAATTACAACTATTAGAAGCAATAATTATTCAAGAAAAGCAACAGCCATAAATATCCAAGTTAATAATTCTTGTCGAATTTTAAAACTATTTGCAAACAGAAACACCCAGATTAGCCAGGTAGTAGGTGAGCCCAACCACCCTGCCTTAATCCCCCATAATGCTCCGTGATACAGGGCGATGCCCTGTAAACATTCCATTAATAATCCATCTTTATATATCAATGATCAAACCACAATAAGAAATGGGAAAACAAGACCAAGATCCCCCAACCGTAACAAGCGGTCCTCGTCAGAGTCAAAAACCCAAGTTGGGTTTTTGACTCTGACGAGGACCGCTTGTTACGGTTGGGGGATCTTGGTCTTGTTTTCCCATTTCTTATTGTGGTTTGATCATTGATTGTTGTTTCACGTGTTTATGTGAAATCTTATTATCTTTATATATATAACTAGCTTTCCTACTATTACTCTCATTATTGTCCTGATGATGAATGTGGTACATTCGAAACATGTCGACTAGTAATATCGGTGATAGACTTTATAGTTTTAATGAAGAGACGAGGAAGGAATTCCGGAAACTGGAGAAACTGTGTAAGAAGTAGATACAAGCCAAATATGGGGCGTTATTAAACAATATATGTTTAAATGAAGGACTGCTTCCAACTTTTACAAATATATATATATATATATATAGATATATCTAAAGTTTTTATAAGTCATCCGGAAAAAGATATATGATTAGTTGCATTGGTGACTAATTGGTGAAGTATGCAGCTATTGAAAAGTCCCAGTTACTCGACACCCTGAGAGTAACTGGAACTTCTTTTTTTTATTACAATACTATTTACTCAACAACACACCATATAGAATTAAGATGAATGACGTTAGACATCAAGTACCTCAGTGTTTGATGGTGCATTCGGTGGTACCCCAAACAGGTATCCTGCTCTGTATCTTTCACTGTAGACATACTTCAGCCAGCTAGGAAGGTCAGGATACTTCAGTAACGAAGCTCTGTAAGAGTAGTCGAATCTCGCTAAAAAATAAAAAAAAATTAGTAGTTTAGGAGATAAAAAAATGTCGTCTAAAAACAGGTTTTTGGCATAAAAGTGACTTTCCCATCATTCATAATTGCTCTCAAACAATAGGACTCATCTACACTATTAATCCAATTTTTTTTGTAAAATATCAACTTGATCTATCAAAGATTCTGGACCGTAGCGTGGCCACAAAACTTTGGATACATATCCACCCACCCAGAAATCATCGAAAAAACCTCAGAAAACGACTTCTGGGTCTTCAAAGCAAGTAATTCCGTCAAAATCAAGAGATCGAATTTTTTCAGATCACTATACTTACTTAGAGCAAGGTAAAAATAAATAAAAGGAAATGTTTTTAAAAGTTCACATTAGTTGTAATTAGGTAGATAGTTATTTTATTTTTCTTAATACAATGAAGATAAATGACTGATTCCTATAAAGAATATTTGAAATAGAAATTTCTCCCTTTAATAATAAATGATATTTAGTAACTTAAAAAAAAACATATTATTTCAATTATTTTGATATAACTATTTGAAGCTAAACAAATTATAATACAGATAATTCTCCACTTACGTTCAGTTCATTTGTTTTACGTTTCCTCGATTTAACTTTTAAAGTTTAATATAAAAAAGCCAAAAACATAAATTTGCTTGGAGTACCACTGCCAAACATAACCACATTTGAATAAAACTGGTTTAATTGAAAGTACAAATACATGTATTTTGCTTGAATTTAATTTACGTATCTGAAATTACATTTACGTTATTATTTTATAATACTATATTTATAATATATGATTTAGGGATGTTTTATAAGGTACTAATTGAATTAATGGATATATAGTACAGTATGAACGGTATACATTACTAGAACGTACATAGTAGTATCTATATAAATGAAAGAAAGGTATTGTCTGTACATCTTAGAACTGACTCATTTCAAGTTTTCTTTACGTTTTATACATTAGAGAAACTGAATCCACATTTAAAATTATTTCTGTTTGTTTGTGTAAAAATTTTGTCACAAGCAAACTCAACCACCAAAAGTCATAGCGAGCTGAAACTTTGACAGTAGATTTCTCTATGTCTAACTTAAAAGCTAAGATTTGAATGCATTAGAAATTCAACGTAGAAGTGAAGTTATAGACTTTAAAGCTGTGTTTGGCTAGCTACACAGGTATATCAACTAACAATACCTACTAGCTACAGTAACATGTACCTAAAAATACTTGGTTAGTAAAAATAACAAACAGACAGAAATTTGTCTAAGGATGGATTCGGTTTCTCTAATGTATAAAACGTAAAGATAACTTGAAATGAGTCAGTTCTAAGCAATGTACCGACAAAACCTGTATAGATGAACAGGTATTTTAAGGTGCCTGATACTGTAGCTTAGTATACTGTATACTGTAGTTAGGTATTGTTAGTTGATTTTAATTTCGTTTTCGCTTATCATAATATACTCACTTTAAAAAAGTGAGTCCTACTTACCCGCTTACTAAATAAGAAGTATGCCTAGAATGAAATCAAATTTCAGCTTAGTATCTAAAGTTGCAAAACTTAAAAGAAACTCGAGATCAAATTACCGTTATATACTGTACTAGTAATGATATTTTCTACTATTCTATAGTTTCTAATAATATTTTAGAATACCACGTATAATATCTGAACTTTTGTAAAATATCCGTCAAAGACGGGCACGTCTGTTAGTCGTATAAAATATGCAGTCAATTTTTCGCTTTCATAATTTCAAAGTTATTTATCAAACTCATGTATATTTAATTATGTGAGTCGTCACACACACATCTTTCTCTTTGATGACAAGGCATAGAAATGTTGTAGTGATAGTGACTTCTTACGTGTGCTCTTTCTGTGAATGATACAAAAAATGTTAGCAAATGTGAAATTAACCAGAGATAGTAATTGCTCTACTTCAATAATGGTTCTTTATGTTAATGCAACCTGTTTACCTCAGATTTAAAATGCATTAAACTTGATCCACAATTTACTAATATGTATGGTTTATATAATATGGTATTAAAAAAAAAACACATTAGTTATACATTGACAGTGATACATACAATCATTAATAAACAAATATGAAAATGGATTTGAGGAACTTGAATAGCATGCCAATCTATTAAATCTCGGATCAACTTTAATAATTACCATGGTTACTGAAGTAAATTATCTGTTGGATATGATACAAGAAAATTTATTTTTTAGGAAACGGTAAAAATAACTGTAATACGCACCAACAGATGACCAGTTAAAGAAAGAAGGGTTTATTTCAACAATATGAACTTTGGTGGTGACAGCATAACTGGTGATGGAAGCTGAAGATGATTCTATAAGAAACCATAATGCCAAGTATATCAAGGCCATGCCTGTAAAGAATTTTGAATATCATTATCCATAATCACCTTTATTGCAATAATAGAAATACCATTAATTATGTAACCATTTGTAGCATAGCAAACAACTGTCAATAAATCATCAAGCAAAAAAATTTAGTTATACTAACAGTTTATGTAGAGCAAAAAACTTAATTAACTTTAATTATTAGACCAATGTGTCAGGATACTATCTTCAAACTTCTTTAATAAACCTATTCGTGAATCTTACCATACTTCTTACAGATGAACATTATACTTATAAATACATTCCTAAACTTCTGCACAAGTACATAGCATTTCGAAATAAGAAGATAATGGTTCTACATTCTTTTTTACTTCGTAATTTCTTACGCTTTTTCAGGTTTTAAGAACCAATACATAATTTTATCAGATTTTAACAACACAAACCGAAGGTCTTATAGAACAGAATTTTTTCTTGGTAACAATTGTTATTAGAAAATCGTCAAACTAAATATTTACTAGTTACGTGACTCGATTTCGATATTACTACTTTTCCGTTCCATACAAATTAGGAGGAAAGTAGTAAAAAAAAAAGGTATTTGTTAAAAGCAATAAGCAACTTTGGAAAACTAATTTATATTCCAAGTCTAATGTAAGGAAGTAATAAATAAGAAGCTCAAACAGCAATAAAACTGTTTCAATACCTCGACTCGGCGAATTAGAAATTACAATAAAACAGATAGTAACACTGTTATCAGGACTATTGACGTCAAGAGGGGGCGTGGTTTGAAACCCGCGCTTCTACCTTCTCCTTTTTGTTTAAGCCTGTATTCTGCTGTTAGGGAGTGTTTTCCAGGAGTCAACATGCCTTCCGATAGGCCAACAGCATTAATTAAATTTAGAACTAAAAACCTAGTCCACCATTTAGATCCGATATAGCTTTACTTTCTTGAAAACTAATTTATTAAAATGTCAGTTCCGCAACAAACTACAACCTTCCTGTTGGTGACAGCAAATGTAGGCTCAATATTTGAAGATGTAGGTACTAACAGATAGTAAACTATTCCTGTATTTATTGTTGCACAAAACCTTTCATTTTAATATTTTTTTTATATATAATGACAGTGTACGTCCGTTTACTTTGAAATCATTGTACTTTCAGTTTTTAATCTTACTTAAAATCTTCAATTTTGTTGCATGTTGGATAGCCAACGGTGATGTTAAAGATATGGACCGAAGAATTTCTCAGCGTAGGTTTTTAATGAGCTATATAATGCTTTGTTTGAAATGAATTTCTGTGTATTTATTTTGATTCCTCTTTTGTTCAGACTGTTTCACGATTGGAACCTCAGTTTCTTGCTTTACATTGCCAAGAGGTTGGTGGAAAAAACTATGAAGAAAGCATGAAGCATGTATCCGATTTCTTGCAGTAAGGAAACCCGTTATACCATCCTGCATATAAATTTTACAATAATTTTGACTACTGTTCCCTTGGACTTTTTCAGTTTGTTGGTTAAAAGTGAAGAACTTCGATTGTTTAATAAAGTAAGAATATACTTGGATGAAGATTATTCCTCAGTTGAGAATTTCACGGTGAGTAATAATTCTGAGTTCATTTCACAATGTTATCTATTGCTTTCCTGTATATTCTCTCAATATGTAATTTTTTTAGCCAAAATCTGTCGTTGTTGAAATAAGTAGTTTAATAGAATTAAATTTCGTTTAAATATTACCATAATAAGCTATGTTCAATGGAATTAATGTTTATTATATTAAATTTTATATATCAATTATATTTATTATTTTAAATTAAATTTGACATAATTTTGAATATTTAAAAAAGAATAATTAACAATAAGGAGGAATCAATACAAATAATTGAAATACAATTAACTATGTAAATCTATCGTACAATAAAATAACTCATTGGGTTACATAGTTTATTTCTTACGATGTATTTTAATGAATTTATGAAAAATATTATTCAATGAATGAGTTTCTAATCTCAGTTACTGGTCATTCTTACTGGCATAAGTTTTATTCTGCAACAATGGTACAGTTATGATTTTATTTCAGTGTTACATTTTCCTTAAAGTTAGCAAAATGGAGACAGCTACAATAAAAATAATCATTGAATTAAATTGATTGTCAGTGATTTGGTAATACGAGTACTTATAGTAAAGTTCAGTGTAAACCACTCAAGATTTTTTTATACCTTCTTAATATCAGCATTTGATGAATTTTTACAAAAGTATTTAAATTAATTCCAGCATGTAGCATCTTAGTCTTGCATAACCTTCCAAATTCCTTCAGATCCTGTTTTAATTTGCTTGTTAGTTATGTGTCATGTTAGTCATTTAATATTCATTCATACAAATTATTTCTTTGGAAGTTAGCAAATATTTCCATGCATCACACATTAAGTTGATTTTATTTCTAGGATTTATAGAAAAGAAAGATGTATTATTCTTTCTTATTAGTGGTAGGATTATAAAAAGTGGAGGAGTCGGAAGTGGATGTTATAAAAGTTGTAGGGAAGATTTTAATGCACCGATTCCAAGGAGTTGTTCATTGTTTATCAAACTGGTTGAGATGTGCCATTTCTTTCATTATATTAAATGACTTGCATTCAGATATTACTTAAAGTGATAAGTCTATTCAGGATTTTATTATTACCCCTATTAGAGTGAACTGACTAGTCGTTAGTGTGTTTGCCCCTAGCATTGGAGATAAGAGTTCCTTGTTTGTTTTGGTCCTAGGGTTTTTTTTTATGTGAGAGTTGATGAAATCTCGTATACACTGTCCTGTGTAGAGTACCTTAAGCTGTTAGTACCGATACTATGATATCAAATACTTGCTAAAGAGGGCCATTCTAAGTCTTATTGACTTTCTTTCCGATCAGCCCAATATTTTTAATATTCAATACAGAAAGATTCCTTTTTGGTATATGAATCTGGCTTGAATGGTGAACTTTTTATACTGCTATATGTAATGCAGAAAGATTCGTTTTTGGTATCGGAATCTGGCTTGAATGGTGAATTTTTGATACTACTATATGTAATGCAGAAAGATTCGTTTTTGGTATCGGAATCTGGCTTGAATGGTGAATTTTTGGAAATGCTATATGTAATGCAGAAAGATTCGTTTTTGGTATCGGAATCTGGCTTGAATGGTGAACTTTTGATACTACTATATGTAATGCAGAAAGATTCGTTTTTGGTATCGGAATCTGGCTTGAATGGTGAATTTTTGAAAATGCTATATGTAATGCAGAAAGATTCCTTTTTGGTATCGGAATCTAGGTTGAATGGTGAACTTTTGATACTGCTATATGTAATACAGAAAGATTCGTTTTGTATCGGAATCTGGGTTGAATGGTGAACTTTTGATACCGATTTCTGAAGCCTTCCAAAAACCTGATTTTCTAATCCCATACGATTCAGATTAATCTTTTCATAATTGGCATTTTTTTCCCTTACGCCAGTCGTAGGGATTTTTAAGCCATTTGAAGTCTGGTTGCCCAGTATAAAACGGACTTCCTCATATTTTTGTTTTCTTACGTCAAAGTTATCTCATGTCCTCTAAAGAGGGTCAGGTATTGTGGTAATCTCCATCCATTGTTCCTGATTCACAGAAGACTCGAGTATTGTTTTCTCCAACTCTACTTTTCCTTAGATGTGTCTGTAAATAATCATATCCTCACAAGCTATGCGAGCAGTTATTGTGTGGTATGTACTCATAATGGAGAGCAAAATATATTAAGCCTTCACCCCAAGGATTTTATTTCACAACGTCGTTTCGAACACTTAGTTTTCATCATCAGCTATATTGTGTTTATATTGTATATTCACGTGATGAACACAAAGTGTTCGAAACGCGTTGTGAAATAAAGTCCTTGGTGTGAAAACTTGGTATATTTTTTCCTCACTATTATAATCATATCTTGTCGCAAACCGAAAACAAACTGCTGTTTTTCCTAAACATATTAGCTGGAAACAAACATTCGATTGATTAAACCTGTATATTTCATAACACTATTTTGGTGTTTTTCTCACTTAGGTTACAGACTAATTTTCTAGAGTTTTACACAATCTTAGAAATGAGCGAGTGATTGTTTAGCTGCTTGAGAGTCAATCAACAGAACTGCATTGTCTTCATTGAAGGTTGATAGTTTTTCCAGAGCCTTGGATGTTATTTCCCCGTCAAAGTTAGTACCAAGCTTTACCACAGGAACAATGAATTGAAACAATCTAGAAAATACTCCAGATCTAGAGTTCTATCTGGCACCTTCTGCAGAGCCGTCAGTATAGATTTTTAGCTGTGAAGACTATGGATACCTCTCATTGGATTGTTTCAATGCCTAAGATTTTTAATATTTGAGGTGTTGTGGTGACAATTTGTCGACTGTTTCTACTACTTTTAACCTTCACTTAATATGAGAAAACTTCCAGGGAGGGTGTAACATACTAATAGAATCAACCCGGTTGTATGATATTATTGATCCAGTAAGTGCTCTCGTTCTTTATGTGTTTTTTTTTCAGTTTTATATATATATATATATGATCAAACCACAATAAGAAATGGGAAAACAAAACTAAGATCTGTTGGGTTGGGTTTTTCACTCTGACGAAGACCGCTTATTACGGTTGAAAGATCTTAGTCTTGTTATTTCACGTGTTTATGTGAAATCTTTTTATCGATTATATATATATATATATATATATATATATATATAATATATATATATATAAAGGGTTGGCTGGGGATTTTATATATATATCCCCAGCCAACCCCGCCTCTCATATAGACGTTCCCCCAACCTTGGCAAGCTCTTTTCCCACAGAGACTTGACGTCCAGGCGCGTCAACCACCCGTCTGTGGGCGCTAAGAGTTGCGAAAGGCGGGGGTGCCTGACCTGTCCGCTTCTCAACCCCCTTTCACACTTCACTCCATCTTCCCATAACCAGTCCTTCCCTGTTGCTAAGGACTGCTCATGTACATCCAAAAATTGTGTTTACAAATTGGACTGTACTCGTTGTGATGCGTTCTACGTAGGACTGTCCTCTAACAAGCTCAGCCTCCGTATGAACGGTCATAGAGCATCCGTTAACAACAACTCCAATTTACCTGTCGCCATACACGCCAAATCCGTGACCCTTAGAGCCTCTGAGGAGGCTCACATCTGGTTGCTCGGGGCGCGCAGTGCACCTGGACTTAACCTTAAAAGATAATTTTTTGTACATTTTTTTTTTTTGTACTTTTTTTCCAGTATTCTTTATTCTCTAGTACTTATTTCTTTTTTCCACTTTCGTATATTTTGTGTATATCTATTTTGTCTTCTTCACTTACTACTAGTTTGTTTTATCCTATTTTATTTTTCTAAATTCTTATTCTTAACTAGTTTCCCATACTTACCCTTTTATTCAGTCTCTATCTTTTATTTACTAAAACAACCAATGCAAGTTTTTTGTATTGTATTTATTTTTATTTATTTATTTATTTTTTCTTCTTTTCTCTATCATTATTTTTGTTTCTTATAGTTTGTTTTTATCTTATATTGTTTATAATTTTTAACCTACTTATAGTTTTACCCAACCAGTACTGCTTATCTGAGCTTCTGTTTATATCTTCTCCTAATTTTATACTTTAAGACCGGGTACGGTTGACAGCACTGGCGGTTGCCGGGTTGGTTACTTGCCGTTGCGCCTACAACGTGCTTGGTCTCCCATTCTCTTTTCTCCTGAAGACGGATTACCCGAAAATTTGAGTCTGTAAGTGTGTTTCCCTACTTTGTGTGTTGCTCTTTGTTAATCTCGAACTCGTGTATATATATATATATATAATATATATAATATATATATATAAAACTTTACGATAAAAAAAAGAACCGAAACGGACAGATAAAATAAAAATTCAATATACATAAAGGAACAAAAGAAAATAAAAAACACACACTTACAGTCTCTAATTTTCGGGTTTGAATCATCTTCAAGAGAGATAAGAGAGGGAAACCAAGCGCACTGGTAAAGAGACGGTCTCCAACCAGTTACTATCTGTACCAGTTTCATCTCCAACCGATAATAAGGGACTGTAAGTGTGTGTCACGAAGACTGCGTGCTTTTAATCACTTGTTAATTTATCCACAATGTTCCCCTTCACTATGACGCTATACTAGCATTCGGATTAGGCTATCTGTATGTAGATTGTTTATGATCATTTTTTTTTTTAAACAAAGAAGTTTTCAGACTGGTTAATTAAAATTATATGTTTATTGATTATAACTAGTTTAATACTAACCATGAGACTTCCTTTTTTTTTTTGTATAAATATCTTTTTTTCTGTCTCAAGTATTGGTGATCATATTTACGGTTTTACAACGCAATAATAAAATTAAAATTACAATTGTAATCGTGAAAAAACTTATTAATGGACTCATGTGTTGAGGTTTCAGAAATTCATTTTTTATATTTTCAGAATAATATTAGTATGTCAGTATTTTTTATGACTAAAGATCCCAAAATTTGACAGATTATAATGGAATTCGAACTAAATTCTTCTATTAGTTTAGAAAAGAAATGCGTATTATTTGTGACTAAAGATCCCAAAATTTGACAGATTATAATGGAATTCGAACTAAATTCTTCTATTAGTTTAGAAAAGAAATGCGTATTATTTGTGACTAAAGATTACAAAATTTAACAGATTATAATGGAATGAACTAAATTCTTCTATTAGTTTAGAAAAGAAATGCGTATTATTTGTGACTAAAGATTCCAAAATTTAATAGATTATTATCAAATTTGAACTAAATTCTTCCAACAGTTTAGAGAAATGCTTATTTTTTCAATCCAAATAAAAGCATAGGATTTAAACTTTATGTGTTGGCAACATAGAAAATATTTTGTTTTTCGATCATATATAGATTTTCTATTTAAGATTCCCTCTAGAATAAAACTGCTATCAGAATATTTCTATAATAATGCTACAAATTTTACCTCCGTGAAAATGGTAGTCAACCAAGGACAGAAATAAATTCAATTAAAGTGGTATGTATAATAGCCGTCTGTGTTTACTTGTCATATTTGTTTACATTTACATTGACGTAAAATCATTTGCGTAAGTACATTGTACTTAGACCTACTCTACCTTCAAATATTAATTGATAAAATTATCTATATGTTTACATATTTGATTTGATTCTATGTCTGTAGTATTTATCATATTCTTTGATGATGTAGTTTACTGGAAACACTTAAGAATTAATATGTTTTTTTCCAGGCTCTTGGAAATCTCTACTTTATTCATGAATCTGTTACCGATGTTCTTATATGGGATTTTAAAGGTTTGTTATAAAAAAAACATTTACAATCCTTAAAATAGTTAAATATTTCGATTAATTTATAATTTTATTATTTTAGAAAATTGCTTCCTTGGAGTCGAGGGTAAGGTAATACATGAAGGTAATTTAGAGGATGTTAATACCAAAGAAAAATCAAAATTTCCGCAGGATTTCTTCCCTGAGGTAATGCATAGTTTACGAGAATGTTAATCATTTTTTTTTTATTTTTAATGAAAGACATAATTGGTAGTGCATACAATTTTAGAAACATTTTTTTTAAAAAAGAACTTGGACAAGGTAATGATAGTGAACATTCAAGTTAGATATAAAATTGAGAATATTAGAGCATTCTATTGTGGTGAGTGTGATTTTTTATTAATTATTATTGTTGCAAAACGAAAATGAGAACGTTTGTAATGAATTCCTTTTATCGCAATAATGTTACGGTATCACTTTACGTCAGATGCCCATTGATCTGGTCGTGGGGGTCAGAACTGAGAAGTTCAGGTTGAAAATAGGACTCCCCCCCCTTTGGTCGGGTGAAGAAGGAGATGGAGTAAGTATAGAGGCTAAACTAAAGAAAGTACGTGACTGGGCTATAGGCATCTGGAGAGAGCGGTGGTCCCGTGGAGCGACCGGTAGATGGACACACTGGTTTTTTCCATCAATCGACATGAGACTGGCGACGGAGGGCACATTTATTGGACACTGGACGACACAGATACTGACAGGGTACGGGGACTTCCGAAGCTACCTACACCGTTTATATATATTATATCGTATATATATATTTAGCGCGGAGTTTCGCGCTCCGTTCTTCGACGAGGGGAGATCCTCTCACTTCGTCCTCTCTTCCAGTCTACTCTCGTGATGACGAACAACAGTTCGAAATATTGAATTCTGTAAGTGTTCTTTTTAGTCTCTTTTGTGTGTCGTGCTTTGTGTAATTTAAAGTTATATATATATGATATAATTTTCATCACGTGTTTATTGTGATTATTTAGTATATATATGTATATATATATATCTTAAACAGGAAAACAATCCAAAAGGACAACAAACGTTTCACGATGAATCACAAACACACTACTGTCTCTAATTTTCAGTTGAACCGTCATCAGGAGAGTTGAGATAGGGACACCAAGCGACGGTTGGAGACTAACAGTGTTGTCACACTTGTTGGTGACAACACTGTTGGTCTCCAATCGTCGCTTCACAAGTGCGCTTGGTGTCCCTATCTCAACTCTCCTGATGACGGTTCAACCGAAAATTAGAGACGATAGTGTGTTCCTTAGTTCTGTGTTCAAATTCAATTGTGATTCAATATATATATATAACGAGAGTTGACTGTCGTCCCTCCATCAATTCACTTCTTCTCCTGAGGACGACCGCCATTACGGTCGAAATATTGAAAAGTGAGTCTTTGTTATGTTTCTGTTTGTGTGTCACAGTTTATTTTAAGTATATATTTATATATATACCATGATAAACGGAAACGGTCCGGCAGGATAGATTACACTTCGGAAATTCTAATAAATGGATCTTTCGCCAAGTGCCAGTCGACGACAGTCTTAAATTGAATGAATTATTCATCTTGAATAATCTGATAGCGAATTGCAGTTAAAACGATTGAAATACGCACGCATGTTCACCAAGTGTTGTCCTTGATCAGGAAGTTTTGATGTAACACTTCAAATCGATTGTTATAATACACTGTCTAGTGTATTAAAACAAAATAAAATTAGTATCTACTCTGAAAAAATAGACATAAATGCATTTTATAATTATTTTGATTTTAGTGCAAATGGTCGAGAAAGGGTTTTCTTAGAACCAGATGGAATTTAAATGGAACTGTTTTCGACTTGGTTAATATTCATCTCTTCCATGATGCTTCCAATTTCGTGGCAATGGAATGCGTAAGTTATATCATAACTTTGAACATATTAGTAAAGTTCTTACTTAATCATAAAAGAAAGTATTTCAAAATGTTGATGGATTTCAAGTGTTATCCAAAGTTTTTTTTTTTTAGTTCCCTTCAGAGTATACTAAAATACGACAAAGAGCTTTAGCATACACACTGGACAGGTATGTTTAGAATTCATTGAATATTCAACATTTTCTTGATTATACATACATACATAATCTATATTTTTATGATACTTATATGTTTACGTAGAAAACGATTCACTTCCCTACAGCCCCCCCCCCCCCGAGCTTTTTATACCCCTCTGACGTATACCTCAAAGGAGTATTACATCTCCTTGGGCCAGGTGAGCTCAGTGATTAACGTACTCGCCTCCGGGGTTCGATCCACCTAGCCCTCGATTTATCCACGCGGGATATGAATAACTCTGAGTACGTCGTCCCTCGGAGAGGACGTTAAGGAGTCGGTCCCGAGCCTGCACGATGCTAGGTACTCGTTAAAGATCTCCTATTCTAAATGCACTTGAGTTAGACAAAATTTAGGACTCCCAATGTAGAATCTGTAGAATCACCGATCAAACAAAAAGCCCGTAAACGCCTGACGTTATCACCCTCTAGGGGATCGGTTGAAACAATAAAAAAAAATGCATCTCCTTAATAATACTAAATTGATAGTTATAAATTTTCCCTAAATCAAGTGTATTTTGACTGGGGTTATTTAACTGCTAGTAGGAGTTTGATATGATGCAGGCTCGAGAACGGCTGCTTAATTTCCCACGTGAAAAAATCGAGAGGCAAAGTGAGAATCGATCTGACCTAATAGTGTAATAGTACAAAAAGGCGAGCGCTCGAACCAGTGGGCTACCAGTGTAAACCTGAAGAAGAACACTGAGTGTTCGAAACGCGTAGTTAGTGTTTATATTAAACTTCTTTTTGTGGAGAAGGTCATTTTTTAAATCACCCAATAGGAAGCTTTCACTTTCGTTTTTTTTACAGAATATTCACCACTATTTCAAAACTTCTTAGACATATTTTTCAACCGTTTTTTTTTCTATAACGCCTTAATTCACATATCATATTTCTCACGTGTTGGTTTTTTTTTATAATTTTGTGATTTTACATGACATTAAGAATGTCGCTACAAAAAATAATGTCTCCAATAAAAGTAATGGAGAATAAAATTTCAATTCAATTATAGATTTTCAAATTTTCTGTAAAGTACTTCATTTTTAAAATATTTTTATTTTAATATTTTGTCATAAATGTTTACATTTTTAATATTTTTAATTTTACACCCTTAGAGTGAATTTTCGAAAATTCTTTCTTACTTGCCTTATAATATCAAAGAAATCCACTGTCTCAAGTTTTATAACTGTTATATTAGTAGATTCGTTTCTGCCTTGATGAGACATTAGTCAGTTGCTAACGGGTAGTCTATCCATGCATTAGTATAGGTGCGTTATATCTATTTTGTTTAATAATCATATTTTTGCGAAAAAAAATTATATTTTATTTTAATTTTTTATAACTGTAGAATGAGGAAAAGAAACACAAAGCCTCCACAAAGAAAAATTTATGCTATGTCCCCACGTTTCTAACACTTAGTGTTCATATTTAGATTACGTCTGCCTTAGTAAAGTTATATAACCGGAAGATGAACACTAAGTGTTCGAAATATGTCGATGTTGTATAATTTTTTTGTGTGGAGACTGTGTTTCTTCCCTCATTCCAATCATGAGTAAATATCATACAATAAATGGCTGCATGACTTGTGAGTTCTATGTAGTTTTTCAATTTTCTTATATAATTTTTAAAATCAGTGTTTTTAATTAAAAGAAAATCTTGATCGTAATTTTAAATTAATTAAAATTATCACAGTTAACAATGTTATTTAATCGAACATTGCTTTAGTTTTCATTATCGTATTTGATTTTGATGGTCTTTATCCCAGCTTGGGTGAGTGGATTCAAATGTTTTACAGCAGGGGAGCCTCAGACCGGTGACCCCTCCACCTTTCAAACCAATCAATCTCCGGAGTGTCCCCGGTCAGATAATTGATTTCCGCTTAAATTAGCAAAAGGGTTTCCGTCAGTAAAACTTTGTGCTTTAACATTCGTTCATTTCTGACTGCATGGTCGAAACAGTTATTTCCGTTGTATCAACCCTCGGCATATGATTTTGATGTAAACTTGTTTCAGAAGAGAAACACAATGCTGAGGTTACTTATAATGGCGTCTGATTAGACTAGTCAAAGGTTTTGACCAGTCAAGATTGTTAGTTTGGTTATATAATGTAAATTTAATTTTCTAATTCAAAAAATTCTTACTTCTTCATAAACTTACTTAAAAAAAAACAGAAAGAGTTTGATTTTAATCCTAGAAAGTACACCTATATATATTTATTTGATCAAACTAGAATAAGGAATGGGAAAAAATTCTAAGATCTTTCAACCGTAACAAGCGGTCTTTGTCAGATTCAAAACCCAACATGACGAAGACCGCTTGTTACGGTTGAAATATCTAGGTTGTTTTCCCCATTTCTTATTGTGGTTTGATCATTGATTGTTATTTCATGTGTTTATTGTGAAATTTTGTTATATATTAATATGTACTTGTAATTCAAAATATGAAGCAGTCCGTTAGGATAACTTATCAAACGATTACAAGAAAAGAAAACGTAGTAGAAAAGCACTACACTTTCTAGTAGACTCCCTATGCACCTGATATCTGGAGCCCCTAGAAAACACACAGAGCAAGTCCATCATGTTAAGCTTACCAGGGAAGCTCTTATGGAAGGAACTAAAATAATAAAATAAAGAACGAAACCATCATAGACTTAAATTAACAGAAATCATATTGATACAGAAAAAAAAGCCATATATTAATATACAATTAGAAAATAGTGAAAAAGTATCAAAAATCTTTAGATCAACTCCAATCCCGGTAAGACCTTTCCAGGTAGCGACAAGGACGCTCTGGAAAGGTCTTACCTGGACACAACCCTCACCGATCAGAAAAACAACATTAATCCCCCAAACCCAAACCCTCTCAATACATAATATCACTTTTCTTATATAACGCAACTATCTGTTAAACATGTCGACGATTGGTAATATATTATAAACTGTGGATACAGTAACAAGAGCGTTATTTAGAAAACTTGAAAAACTTATAAAGAAGCAAATTTCAGCCAAATATGATCTTATTTTTAACAATATTTGTATACAGGAAGGCCTGCTACCAAACTTTATATATATATATGTATGTTATAGAAAATAACACTCTCATTACTTCGGTCTACACAATAAAGTACATCTCCTATAGTCTCTTGCTTCGAATGATCAAAATTCATCTTCAGAACTAGGGTTTGTCGGTTTTTAAAAACCGGTTTTTTGGACAAAATTATGAAATTCGAAAACCGGTTTTTTTGTAGAAAATATCGGTTTTCAATGTACGAATGATGGTTAAAAAAAAATTTGAAAATGACAAATGTAGCCAAATATACCAAGATTGATGAAAACACTGTTGCAAGCGGTTTGGTTCTTGGGATCATATCGGTCCGATTTAATAATATGGTTATTATAAAAATATGAAAATATATTGTTTTTATTTATTTGAACCCTTTGCTGAAACTCGTTTCAGTATTATAAAAATATTTAAATCCTTATATGTGAAAATTATGCATAAACAACGAATAATTTTTTTAAGTTATTTAATCCTGGTCAATTATTATTTCTTTGTTCCAATAAATTACAAAAAAAATTTTACTATCAATATAATTGAACAGTAAATAATTTCAGTCAAAAACTGCTTTTAATCACTCTAAATTTGTTGTTCAAATTACAGAATAATCAAGCAAAAAAATTTGTTTATAAAAAATTCGAAACCAATTAAAGCTGGTTTTCTGGAAAAATTACTATTCGAAAACCGGTTTTCTAAATTATCGGTTTTTTGTTTAAACCCTATTCAGAACGTGAATAACTACTCGGGTAAATTATCTGGTTTATTATACATATATACAAAGTGAAGACAGCAGGGGATTTTCTTTAAGTTTAAGAAATACTTGAACAGTGGTCTAAGCGGCATTTAATAAAGATTACAAAAAACAGAGCAACAACTTTACTGTGATCGATATTTCGAACATCAGATGGTCATCGAGTGGTGTAATCAAAATGGACAGGTGAATCAAAACCTATAATATATACATGTTGTTTGTTCGAAAGAATGAAATTGAAACTATTATTTTTATTTTTGATAACTAATTATTTGTTGACAGATTTCACAATGATATCTATGGGCCTGCTCCTTTCTTCCTTTTTGGTGATTTTAACTTCCGAACTGATACCAAAAGCGTAATTGAGGTATATTTTAATTATGAATCAAGCTTTCATGTCTGTTACAAAATAAATGTATTATTTATCATATAGATATATAGTATTTGGTAAATTTTTTTTGAGGGCTAGGTCTTTGAATTGAATTACTGATTATGCCAAAGTTTCATTGTATTTATACATCATCATGAGGGCTACAAAAACAAGATAAAGCTATAATGTTTTCAAAAACAGTTTTAATATCGACTACAATACTAACATTAATTGTACTTCTACTCATTTTGTAATGTTAACACGTATTTTTAAGTTTTGATGTAGTATTGCAGTCCATATTGAAATTTTATATTGTTTTTGTAAATATTATAGCCGTATCTTTTTTTTTTTGTCATGATGACGGTGTACAAATGCATCGAAACGTTGGCATAAGAAGGAGTATTCAAAGGTCTAGTCCTCAAAAAAACTTGTATTAATGAAAACTCTAAAATGCTATACAATTACCATAAAACTTCAAAAGATAAATCTATATTATAAACTAACACTTTTTTCATTGGAAGGCTATAGTTCCGGATTAGGAGGTTTCAGTTGGTGTCTTACCTAACACTTAAACCAAACTGTAGCCCCAATGAAAAAATTTTCTTTTGAAGTTTTATAATGATTTTATAGTATTTTAGATTTTGAATTAATAATGGTTTTAGATAACCGAAACTAGTCTGTTTTTTGAATAGTGTAGTGTAGTGCTAGTGTAGTCATAGGTGCAAAATAAATAATGGATTATAAAAGCAAATCGTTTGGTGAGTTTGTTTATTCTCTTCCCTGCCAGTGGAAGTCCTTAATCATTAAACTGAAAAAGTATCTAGGAAGTACGAAAGAATAAAAGTAGGCAAACTTTTTAATGAAATATGTCTGTAAGAAGGTCTGCTCCCCCAAGTATATAAATATATGTATATATATATATATATATTCGTACAAGATGTTCTAAAATTTGCTTCTATTAATTTATAAGGAAACATTAACATTATGTTATTCCATACTATTCAATTATTTATCAAAAATGGAATTTTAAATTACCTTTAAAACGTAAGCTACATTTAAAATTATGGTAATCCCCCCTGTAATAAGGTATTCTTTTAACGAGGAACATGGTTCCACGTTTTCATTTAACGCGATTTCATGTCCCTCATACAACGCGTTTTCCTATAACACGAAACCAATCTACCGTGTTATAGGATTACTGTAGTTAAATGTTAGTTATTCATTCAGTTCCCATTTAATGTTTTTTCCTCTCAAAATTGAATAAATTTGTTTCTTTAATAATTTGTTTTTAATTGTTGGTTAGAAACTTGCTGAAGGATTGGATGAAGTACGGGTAAACAATGGAAAGAGTTGCAGAGTTGAGTACAAGGATTCCAACAGTCAGGTGGTTCTAACTTTGGGCAAAAAACAGTTTCTTCACACTGATCACCAAGCCTTGTTTGTCAAGGATGACTTATGGGTAAGTGGTTTACGTCTTTGAGCAATAAAAATTGAGTTGAATCAACAGGATTGTTTGAAAAACCATTGATTCAACAATACTATTCAATATTAAATATGTAATAGTATATTGAGTTGAATCAATAGGATTGTTTGAAACCATTGATTCAACAATACTATTCAATATTAAATATGTAATAGTATATTGAGTTGATTCAATAGGATTGTTTGAAGCAATTGATTCAACAATACTATTCAATATTAAATATGTAATATTATATTGAGTTGAATCAATAGGATTGTTTGAAACCATTGATTCAACAATACTATTCAATATTAAATATGTAATAGTATATTGAGTTGATTCAATAGGATTGTTTGAAGCAATTGATTCAACAATACTATTCAATATTAAATATGTAATATTATATTGAGTTGAATCAATAGGATTGTTTGAAACCATTGATTCAACAATACTATTCAATATTAAATATGTAATAGTATATTGAGTTGAATCAATAGGATTGTTTGAAGCCATTGATTCAACAATACTATTCAATATTAAATATGTAATAGTATATTGAGTTGAATCAATAGGATTGTTTGAATCCATTGATTCAACAATACTATTCAATATTAAATATGTATTAGTATATTGAGTTGGATCAATAGGATTGTTTGAATCCATTGATTCAAGAATACTATTCAATATTAAATATGTAATAGTATATTGAGTTGAATCAATAGGATTGTTTCAAACCATTAATTCAACAATACTTTTCAATATTGAATATTCAATAGTTGAGGCAATAGTTCAATCAATACATGTTGTACATATCTAAGCAATAGAGAGTAATTTCCTATTCATTTTTTTGTGTGTAGAGTTAATTGTGTTTATTGTAGTATTTTGTATGTTAGATATGTTATAATATTTGTAACCATGTAAATAATAATATAAGTCAAAACCACAGTAAGAAATTCAAAAATCTAACTAAGAACTTTCAACCAAAACCAACGTAACTGGTCTTCGTCAGAGTTATCCTCATACTGGGTAGTATCATTTAGATAAGATTTTAGCCACATTTCTGAATTACTTACTTTCTTTTAGACAATATATATAATATATATATATATATATATATAGTGTGTGTGTATGCGTGTTGTGTGTGTGTGTGTGTGTGTGTGTGTTGTGTACACATAAGATTTCACATAAACACGTGAAACAACAATCAATGATGAAACCGCAATATGAAATGGGAAAACAAGACTAAGATCTTTCAACCGTAACAAGCAGTCTTCGTCAGAGTCAAATCTCAAGACCGTTTGGTACGATTGACAGATCTTAGTCTTTTTTCTCATTTTTTATTGTGGTTTGAACATTCATTGTTATTTCACGTATTTATTGTGAAATCTTTCTTTAAATATATATATATAGGTGTGCTCTCTAATATTGAATCTGCTATATATATATATATATATATATATATATATATATATATATATATATATATATATGAAAATTGTCACAATAACACGTGATATAAATATTCAGGTAACTCACCACAAATTAGAGAAGATAGAGCGACTATCTTCTCTAATTTGTGGTGAGTTACCTGAATATATTTATTAATTTATATATATATATATTATATATATATATATATATATATATAACTTCGAATAAAATGAAAGGTCCGTGTGGACAATAAACACTTTAACACAGAGAAAAGAACACAGAAAGACACTACAGAACTCACTTCGATATTTCGACATCCAGAGTTGAGTAGCAGTTTGCTTCTCAACGCAAGTACTTTGCACTTCTTCCCGATGACGATGGATGTCGAAATATCGAAGTGAGTTCTGTAGTGTTTTTCTGCGTTAAAGTATATATATATAAAACAGATTCAATAATATATCGACCGTTAGATAGAATAGGTGTGTTCTCTAATCGGGGTTCGGTCAATTTTCCAGAATAAAATTTTAAATACCTTGTATTGATGTTAAATGATATCAAATATACATATAACAATGCCAAATATTATAATTAACAGTTTTTTGTACTGTTGTAATTATTATAACAAAGAAACAGATAAAAAAAAGTACTTAAGAGTAAGAGTCTATTTATTTTAGCAATTGAAAATAATGTGATTTTAATCATGTTTTTTATTTGTTTTCTAGCTAAAGGAGTTTGATAGGGAGATAGAAGAGTTTTCGCATGTCATTTTTGAATTTCCAATAGAGTTTCGTCCGAGCTACCCTTTCGTTGAAGACTGCTCTGTTAGTGGTGACTACATGACGACTCGCTGCCCTGCTTGGTGTGACAGAGTGCTTTTGAGTCGTACTGCCAAACCACTGATCCGTGCCGTAAGTCTTTTCATTTATATCTCTTAAACATACTCAAACCATCGATTTTCCGTACTAATATACTTATATATTATATTATTAACACTGGTAAGTAGAAGCCTAATGGTGGCTAGGGTAGGCTAAGTGGTTGACAGCATTCCAAGACGTACCATATATATATAATCTCCAAAAATTGTTCTTGACCTCTTCTATTCTATTCTATATTTTGTTATTGAAGGCTATTGTTATTTTGTTATTGAAGATGATGTACAAATACATCGAAACGTCGGCCTAGGAAGGAATTTATTTTCTTTTATTTGACCTAGCTCTCAATAACAAAATATGAATATATATGTACATATATAGTTGTTGTTAAAATCCACATATATTTTTCTTCGTAAAATAATTTGTAATATAATACTTAGTTTTTCTGTTTCAAAATTTCTACTTCTGCCTATGAAAAAGGTTTTAAATAAAGACCGAAACGTTGGCAATGAGAGTTTAATTTGAACCTGAAGAACTGACCGAGTCCCGATAAACTTTAGTTTTGTTTTTATTCCACGGTCGATAGTCACTTAAAATAAACTGTGACACATAGACAGAAACATAACAATGACTCACTTTTCAATATTTCGACCGTAATGGCAGTCGTTTATTGAAATACATGTTTACACTACACTTTTATTATTACTTCTTATTCTTTCTTAATGGGTCAACTCATTTTCTAGCAGGATGTTTGTTCGTAGCATCGATTATATCAGTCTGAAGATCGTGAATGGCGAAACTGCGGTACACTTTAATGAAACATATAATATATATGTATATTCTCAAAAAAATTGTTCTTGACCTCTTCTATTCTATTGTATCTTTTGTTATTGAGGTCTAGGTCATATAAAAGAAAATAAACTCCTTTCTAGGCCATGTTTCGATGTATTTGTACATCATCTTCAGGGCTAAAATTAGAGGAAGAACTATAATACATTTAGCAAAACGAAAATTGTGTTAGTTCTCTATGTGAGTTGTAGATTGTTTTGGTAAATGTATTATAGTTCTTACTCTAATTTAAGCCCTGAAGATGATGTACAAATACATCGAAACGTTGGCCTGGGAAGAAGTTTTTTTCTTTTATATGACCTAGCCCTCAATGACAAAACATACAATATATATATATATATATATATATTTTATTAAAAATTATGCCAATTTTAACTTTTGTTCTTTTCCGAGTTAATTTTTCAAGTTTTCTCACTATGGATTTCCACCTTTCTGGTAAAAAATAAAGTAATTCACCAAAAGATTTATTCTTGACTTCCATTTTATTAACTAACAAGTTTTAACTATAACAAACAAATTAACCTTACATACAAATTACATACGACGTTTCGGTCAGCTCTGACCATCTTCAGGCACTAATAACAATTCATAACAGAACTCAAATACAAAAATAAGAACTATCTAAATTATTAACACAATTATTAACATCCTAACAGAATAAGAAATATCTACATGAATTGAGTGGGAGGTTATACAGGTTATAACGGTCCTCAGGGTTGCTATTAATTAAAAGTACTAACGAATTTGAAAATAATCAGGGATTGAACTTAATATTATCCTACGTTCCTGCATGCAGTTTTAATATTCTTGAGAAGCTCGTGGTCTGGTTGTTCAGGTTCGGCTTCTTTTCTCTTATGCACAGCGCTTCCAGAATGTGTAGCCTTCTCAGGTCATTTTCTTGATAAAGTAATGTGATATTTTTATTCAATTCTTCCCTGGTTAGCTTGAGGCTATGGGTGCTCTGCGTATGTTCTTTCGGGGCACCTGCAGTCAGGTGCATTGTTAATCTCCTGGATAATGTTGTTGCTGTAGAACCAATGTAGCATGATTTAAGGAACTCACAGTTTCCTATGGTACAATTGTATTGGTATACCACATTGGTCTTTTGCAAGAGTGGTTTTTGCAGTAAATTATTCTTGACTATTAAGTGTGTTGTGCAAAAACTTCTATAGTAAATTCTAATCTTCAGTTGGTCTCCAGAATTGTTGCACTTCGTATTGTTTTTAATAATGGTCTTCAGTATTCTTTCATCGGTTTTGTAATGATTGGAAAATTGGTTTCTATAGTAGACCGTTTGTATTGTACCTTGGGTGTGTGGCTGGTCCTTCGGGTGTTTGAATCTGGAAATATATTTGTGTAAGAGATTGTCAAAGTACCTATTGCTGTATCCATTGTTAATTAAAACTTGTTTTATCCTTTCTATTGCAATATTAAAAAGAAACCAATTTGAAGAAGTTTTGAAAGCTCGATGTATGAGTGCTCGTACTGTTCCATCTTTATACTGTTAGGGCATTCACTCCGAGCGTTCAAATAGATTCCACCTTTTGTAGGTTTTACGTAAACTGATGTTGTATAGTGATCAATGTTTTCATTAATAGTGACATCCAGGAAGTTGATTGTTTTTTCCGTACAGAGTTCTATTGTGAACTTGAGGACAGAGATTGCTTCGAATGCATTTCTTAAGGTGTCGATGTGTTCTAAATTTGTGGCCACAATAAAACAGTCGTCGACATATCTTACAATACAGTTTGGTTTGCTTATCGATTCTTGTGCAAGCACTAAATTCTCAATATGGCACATATAGAAGTTGGCGAAAGTAACACCTAATGGTGAGCCCATTGCCACTCCATCAATTTGATAATACAAAGTACCATCTATATGGTTGAATGGATTTTTGGTCGTACAGGATCGCAACAGATTTTCCAAGGTGATTCTTTTGAACGGGGGAGGGGTAGGCTGGGGTGATTATAGGCAGATTCACATATGATACTGATAGTCTCTTCAACCGGCACATTAGTAAACAAGGATTCCACGTCCAGTGAAGCCATTGTTCCTTGAGGTTTAGTTACACGCAAAATTTCTAAGAATTCATCTGTTGACCTAAGTAGATATTTGGCTGGCAGATATGGAGTTATGATATTATTCAACTTTTTAGCTGTTTGTAAGTGGGTGTGCATACCTGAGAAATGATGGGTCTTAAGGGGTTACCTGTCTTGTGATTTTTCACGTTTCCGTAGATGTAACCTGGGTTGAACTCACCTATTACAGGTTTTAGAACTTGTTCACCACTGTCCTTATTGGCTTCCTTAATTAGTTTATTCAATTCTATTTTTAATTTGCTGGTTGGATTTTTTGATATTTTTTTAAACTTGCTACTGTCTTGTAGTATAACATCCAACTTTTGCTTGTATTCTGATCTGTCCATTATAATGAATTGGTTAGCTTTATCAGCTTTTCTTATGATTATTTCTTGATTGTTTCTCAGCCGTTTAGCAGCTTCTTTGAGGTTCTTCGTAAGTATCAAACTGTTGCCGAAATCTCTTGTCTATATATATATATATATATATATATATATATATATATAATATATATTAACAAACACTTTTTCTTCTTCTCGGAGTTTGGTCAGGGTAAATATATGGAATCACCTTTTTTCCAACGTTTCGTCTTTATTTTAAGACATCCTCAGGGCTATAAACTAACAAAAAAAACAATAAACAATGGACATTTGTCATTTCTACTTTAGAAACATCATAAACAAATTGAAGAAAACTTACTCAAGGCTGGTTTCTGTTACATTACAACAACCGTTAACTGTCATTACATGTGCTGCTCCAAGCGACATATTATTGAAACACTGTTTTTTTAGTACAATTATATATATATATATATATATATATATATATAACTTTAAATTACACAAAGCACGACACAGAAAAGAGAATAAATATATATATATATATATATATATATATATATATTATATATATATAAACATACATATATACTTATACACATCTTATAATATATATCTATTGTAATATGGTGGATACATAAAAAGGTGATTCCTATATTTACCCTGACCAAACTCCGAGAAGAAGAAAAAGTGTTTATTAATATTTAGTGGTCAAGAAAACAGTACCATATATATTATATATATATATATATATACACGAGTTCAAAATTCAATAATACCAATACACAAAATAAAAACACACTTACAAACTCAAATTTTCGGGGAATCCGTTTACAAGAGAAAAGAGAAAGGGAGACCAAGCAAGTTGTAAACGCAATGGCAATATATATATATATATATATATGTTTCAGCTTGAGTTTCTGACGAGGACCGTTATTTCTTATCATGAATTTCTTACTATGGTTTATTTGTACTTGAAATATGAACATTCATATTTGTTATTAAATATATATTTTTTTTTTTTTAGGATGAAAATTCCAAAATTGAATATGGTCTCATTGGGGAAAATTCATGCATGGGTGACCATAAGGTTAGTACCGCAGTGACTACTATTGTCCTAGGAAATAGTCTGGAAATATAGAATATATATATATTTAAGTATCACTTTATTCATTTAAATGACTAACTTTTTAGAACTGTAATATATATAATTTAATAATGATGTAATATTATTTCCTACCTACCTATTATATATTTCCTACCAACTTTTATAATTCTTTATTCGCAATTTATGCTCTTCAAGAGTACATGGTGAACCTTGTATAACATGGAGCCTAAAATACATGGTTTCGTTACAACGCTGTTTATGATTGTTTTCAGGCCGATATATCACGCCTACCAGCTTACTAACCATTATTTTTAATGCTATAGTTTCATCATAAAACATAAAACTTGTGGTTTTACGAAATGAAAAAGTAATAGAAAAAACAAATGTAAAATTGAATACAGTAACATGTTGCGAACTTTGAAAAAAAATACAACTAGAATAAAAAAAACAGGAAGGTTTTTATATCCTTGTATCTAACTCTATTGAAGATTATTTCAATGTTGATAAACTGTTTCAACGGAATATTGTGCAAACCCTTGTAGTTTTTTTTTTTTTTTTTTTTTTTTTTTGAAAAAAGCTTTACTTAAATAAAAATTCGAACGAATTGCGTAAAACAGAAATTTTTAAAAGCTTAGAACGTTTCACCAATCCCTGTTAACAAAACAATATATATAGAACTTAATTTTAGGAAACTTAAGTGGTTAGATTTATAAATTAGTCTGCTGTTTTATAAAAGGAGTTAATTTTTGTTTTTACTGTGTCTATTTATTTATTAAATGAAAAGTGTTCTTTTTATTAATTTAATAAATGAATTTTTTCTCGGAAAAATTTTATTTGGAGGATAACCCTCCTTTTTGATTGTTGTTTGAATCTTGCTTAATGGTCCCAACCTTTAGGTTCTCAAAGGATTATTAGCCTAACCCTTAGCGTATTACAGAATTACCTCTACTTTATTTTATTGAATAGAGAACAGGTAGTACAGTTTGCACAAACCACGTATTATTTTTTAATTTGTTTGTTGTGCAGCCTGTGATGCTGGTGTTCGAATTTGAGAGGTTAGTATTTGAATATTTGTGACGAACAAAAAAAAAAAGTTTCTATAATTACATAATTCATAAATGTTCAACTTATATTTGAAGTTAGTCAACCATTATTTCTAATTGAATATGTGTGTGGAAGAAGAGTCTTTTTCGTTCCATAGATTTTATACGAAGTAATTTAGAGTTAGATTCATGATACATGAAGTGATACAAACCAACTTAACATGGCGCAAGACCTTTTTCATTCAGGAGAACAAGATGACTCCTATCAAAATAACGCAGAACAATGTTCCTCATTAATTAATGTTCATCATTATTAAAGTAAAAACGATTTTCCAAAAAATCATAACTTAGGCCCTTCTTCCGGATACTTATTCCGTTATTCTTATGAATTATTTCTGTTTGATCTTTCAATAATAATTATATATTTAAGTTTCAGAGTCTATGATTATTTATACGTATTATATATCTTTAGATTGTTCTAAAATCAGGTGATAAGTTAATTTTTAATAACACATTTTATCTTGAAAATGAATTATTTGAACCTGAAAATGTAACATTTGATAAAATTCCAAATTTCACATTCACACTTTAGATTCAATTGTGCAAGACAATGCTATATAATGGGTAAAAATATTTTTAAATACTTTTTTATTTTTAAATTTTATTATAGCATGTTCCAAATTGAATTACATGCATTAATTACACATTTGGTGGAATAATTCATAATTTTACATTATAATAATACAATTTTTTTTATTTTAAAATATTTTTTAAACAATAATGTAGTATTCAAATTGTTATTTGGTTTACTAAATAGTTTGTGATTTCTTGATGAACCATTATAATCTTAAAGAAATCATTTCGAAGCAGAGTATCTTAAAAGGAACTGATATTTCAAGTTTAACGTTTATTTCTTACTAAAAAACTAGAGTAGATATTTTCATGATGTCATTGTTATTAAATATTGAATTTAAATTATTGCGAGGTTTGAGTGATCAAGTTTTGGCTGTTTCAAATTGAAATGATTTTTTTTGGTGGTTGTTCACAAATAACATTTTTTTCTTTTATTGTAATTGTAATGTGCTTTTTTTTTATAAGAGTCCGCTGAATGGATCATTAATACTAAACCAAGGATGTCGCTTTAGTTGTATTACTCTTTTTAATAAATGGTAGAATTTGTCTAATGGTTGTTTGGAAAGTAGATTTATATTTTCAGTCTAGGATCAAATGCATTTTTATATAGTCAATATCATTGTTGACCATATTGCCAATTTATTTATATTTTTGTTATACTTTTTAAAATAGTTTTTTCAATTTATGTGTAGTACAATGGACCCTCGTTTTTTCGTACTTTCAAATTTGCAGATTTTTTTTTTCTTCCGAATAGCATAATTCCAAATTATTGGTAATTCACAATGAGGACAGAGTTAGACCAAGTAGCCTAGGCTATTCCAATTTCGTTATCTGAAGCAGAGTATACCTTTATTATGCATAAACATATTCTTGTTATGTATTTTAATGCATAATAAACATAAACTAGCTGTATCCACCTGTATTTAATGATTGTGACCGTCAGGAAAGGTGAGGCAGAGAATCGCCTAGCTATCCTCCCTTCTCAAATGCCTGCCGTATCCACCATTAGGCTACCACTTAACATGTTACTAATATCCGGATTCTTCTGTTTCCGGACCTGTCTCGGTCTCTATGGAAATTCGAGGGTTGAGTGTATTTAAAAAAAAAAAATATCCGTTAAATTGTTGATAATGTGATTAATTTTGAAATTATATGTTATTAGGAATGTTTTTTTTTTGTTTTAGCCTGTCTACCTAAAGGGTGTCATGCTGGAAGGAGCAGGTAGATTATCTTGCTGTGACAACTGGCTTTTCAATAAGAAATGTGAGGATAACCCTTTAAGCGTCGAAGATGAGACAGACGTCAAGTTCCTAATGGGTGATGAAGAGGAAGTTGTTTTAGATGGAGTAATTGGTTCTGATGATAAAGTTTGTATTGAAAGACTGACAGAGAAATTTGTCGTTAAACGAGTTAATTCTGCTTCTGTGGTTGAAGTAAGAGTGGGCGTGGTTAAAAGAGGTAGTTGTAATCAGTCATGGAGAAGTAGATCTGTCACTCTTTCAGGAGCTAGAGGGATCAGAGTTAGTTCAGTTTCATCTAGAGTTAAATTGATTTCTGGCCGAGATCATCGTCGATCTGGTTCTAGATACAACAGTCATCATTCTTCATCTGATGAAGAATGGTTTGAAGAAGTTTCACTTCCTAATATTGAAACATCCTCTTCATCATCCAATCCATCTTCAAAACACACTCCTTCCCCCACCCCTCAACCATCCCCTTCTTCAACATTCCGCAAAAAAATCAAATGTTGCTCTCTTTTATAAATGACATATCACATTCTTGCCAGAGATCTCATGTATTATTGCTTCAACACATACCAAAAATGGCTGTTTCTCTAATATTTTCTATATTTTTTAAGCTTATTATTTATTATTTTCAATTTAATTATGATCTTATCTCTTTCAAAATATCATTGTAAATATTTCAAGCTTTATGTGTTTTTGTTTTTACTTGATACTATTTACTAGTTAAATAAATTCTTATAATTTGGATTAGATGAATTTCTTCTTAAGTAAGCAAAATTTCTTTATAACTGGGGAACAATTTCGATCGGTGGTTACAGTGGCGTTTCGGAGTTTAACCAAATTTAGTTTCGAGAGTATGATAGAATTCTAAATTGTTTGAGTTCCAAGGTTATTTATATCATTTGAATAGTATATACTGAGTAAATCTGATCCAGAATACTATAAACAAATTTTGAAATAATCTTTCCTTGATGCAGTACTAGTGAAGGTAGTATTATTGATCATATTTAATATAAAGGGAGTCATGTAGGAAGTGACTCTATGTGGTACAACATGCACCACGGTAGTTTTCCGGGAGATAACGTTCAAGTTCTAAACCAAATTTTACTTTAACATCCTTTCATACATCACCTCCTATTTTTCTTCAAATAAAGCCAATATGTTATTTATTTTGGTATAAAAATCGTTTTATCAAAATGACAACACTTTTATACCTTTTTAACTTAATGCTATTCAAATTGATTGTGGTAGTTGAGAACGTGAACATATTCAGCTGCGAGATGGGAGTTTAAATTCTTCTAATCTTTGGATTTTTGGGGTGAAAATAAATGCTCTTATAATAGTGTTTTGGTAGTTCTTTTTTATTTTGCGGAATTCCTCCTTATTGTAAGGTTAAGGAGTAAGTCTTTAGTTCCTCAAACACCTAATTTCATAGGAGATTTAGTAATCTGTGTCATTATCTTCAGGCAGTATACTTCTTCCACAATATATATATATATATATATATATATATATATAATAAGATTTCTCATAAACAGTGAAATAACAATCAATGATCAAACCACAGTATGAAAAGGAGAAAAAAGACTAAGATCTTTCAACCGTAGGAATCGGTCTTCGTCAGAGTCAAAAACCCAACCATTGGTCTTTGGGTTTTTAACTCTGACGAAGACCGCTTCTTATGGTTTAATGATATTAGTCTTTTTTTTTTATTTCATATTGTGGTTTGTTTATATATATATATATATATATATGTTCAAAAATGAAGAAAAGCAACACACAGAGAAAGAGACACACTTACAAACTCAAATTTTCGGATGATCCGAAAATTTGAGTTTGTAAGTGTGTCTCTTTCTCTGTGTGTTGCTTTTCTTCATTTTTGAACTGATTTGCGTCCAGTTTGGATCGTTTTTTCAAATTTTGAGTTAATATATATATATATACGCATTATGTATTAAGGATTCGGTTAATTTTCTAGCTTCAAAATCAAACTGTCGT
The DNA here is from genome assembly GCA_026182355.1 of Hermatobates lingyangjiaoensis. Lineage (NCBI taxonomy): Eukaryota > Metazoa > Arthropoda > Insecta > Hemiptera > Hermatobatidae > Hermatobates > Hermatobates lingyangjiaoensis. Next base: position 104,609 of record JAPFBL010000054.1, read on the forward strand.
TGCCGACGTTTCTGTTTTATTTTAAAACCTTTTACTTAGACAGAAGTAACAATTTTTTTTAATAAGAAAATTACATTTACATTATTTAATACTATAAAGTCTAGATTTTGACCAGTCAAGATAGTTTGTTTAAATAATGTAAATTTAATTTTCTTATTAAAGAAACTATTACTTCTGCTCATGGAAAAGTTTTTTATACTAAAACTGAAACGTCGGCAACGAGATCTCGAGTTTGAACTTAGAAAATTGACCCACCGAACTAGTTTGATACACCTAATTCTATCAAACATTATGTAGAAATCGTTTTTTAATGTTTTCACCCTCTTTGTTTGGTGGTCCTCTCTTAGGTTTACCTGGTCTCAACGTTCAAGATTTCAACCCTCTTAGTGGTCGTCGTTTTAACAGAGACAAGAGAGTCTTTCTTATCTCTTACTTCTTGATAGCTCATTTCATTTGAAAATGTTTATGACATTGTTTTATGACAGTATTTATTTATGAATATTGTGAAGTCACAGAGTACTATATAATTATATTGGTGATATATTTGATGGAAGTTTTATTACATTAAAATTTACGTAAAATTGAAACAGTAATAAGATGATTTTGGCATAATAAGAATAAGTTAACTTGATTTCAATATGTTATCTTTATATAAATAAGTTAATTTTACTAAAAAGTATTTAAATTTCAACCAAGTTTAAAGAGTAAATAAATTTATTTATATTTCATTTTTGTATCACATTGATGACTATTTGTATTGCAGAAATATATCACCAACTAAATTATGAATTCCAGGAATTATATTGTTTTTTCTTGAAGTTAAGAGCATTATTTCAATTTCATTTAAATTCACAATTTTTAAGCCTGAAGATGGCCAAAAAAAATACCTAAAACATATCACTAATGATACTATTTCATGTGTGAACTATATAATTACTTGGTCTTCATAAGTGAAATATTTGAAGTTTATCTGAGTTGTTGGATCGTGTAGGTTATTTAAAAAAAAAAACAAAAAAAAACCAGACTTTATCATGTCATTAGGGAACATTAGATGGATAGATGGAAGACAACCCGATCCCCCTGCGGGTTAAAAAACGTCAGCCCTTATGGTCTTTTGGTTTGATCGGACGTTTGGGTACAACTCAGATCAGTGTCTAGAACTGTTGCCTGAGTTCGTTCCTTTCACCAATTTATTAAGGTATGCAGCAGGGTCAACTCCCCGACTGTTCGGGTTCGGTATTATTAGGGAACATTAGTCTAGTTGCATTCATTAAAGACAGAATGATATGGATTACTTAAATAGTACGACCTATGCATATCTTGCCGTAATATTTTATATGTGATTACTGATTTATGTACATATACTTCTATGTGATTGGAATTTAATAATATAAACGCTTACATATATTAACATTATAAAGACCTTTAATTTTGTTATATTGGTATAAATAGGGAGCAGACCTTCTTTTAAGCATATAGTTAACAGCAGTTACGAAAACCAAAACACCGTGATGAAAACACAAAAACACACTTTATTGAAGTACCGACCTTCAGGTAAAGACAGTCTAATTCAGGTAAAGTTTATCTAAAGAGCGAGTAGACCATTTCTAGCCTGAAGATGATGAGAGTGAAATGTTGGGGTTACATCAGTTGTTTATTTGTGTTCTGAAGAATTTTGCTAGTTGCCTCGTGAACAGTTTTCTTTTTGTTCATATATATATATATATATATTGTAAACAGGAAAACGATCCAAAAGGACAACAAACGTTTCACGATCAATCACAAACACAGAACTAAGGAACAAACACACTTCTATCTCTAATTTTCGGTTGAACCGTCATCAGGAGAGTTGAGAAAGGGACACCAAGCGCACTTGTGAAGCGACGGTTGGAGACAGTCTCCAAATTTGAGTTTGTAAGTGAGTTTTTTTATTCTGTGTATTGGTATTATTGAATTTTGAATTCGTATATATATATATATATTAAATATAATATATTTAATATTAAATATAATTTTAATATATTGAACGTTAAATGGTTCAAAGTTATATATATATATATATATGAAGTGGGTCTCCAACCGTCGCTTCACAAGTGCGCTTGGTGTCCCTTTCTCAACTCTCCTGATGACGGTTCAACCGAAAATTAGAGACAGTAAATGTGTTTGTTCCTTAGTTCTGTGTTTGTGATTCATCCTGAAATGTTTGTTGTCCTTTTGTATCGTTTTCCTGTTTACAATATATACATATATAAATGAAAATACTAAACAGTCCAAACCGGAGAGATAAATAATATGAAAAAGACAACACATAATAGAAACGAGAACACTTTCTGGATCAATATTTCGAACTGAAATTCATCATCAGGAAGGGAGTAGAACGAAAGAAGAAGAGGTACATGCGTTCAATCCTGAATGATGAATTTCAGTTCGAAATATTGATCCAGAAAGTGTTCTCGTTTCTATTATGTGTTGTCTTTTTATTTATTGCATAATAAATATATATTTAATTGTTAATTGAATATTAAATATATTTTATATATATATTGAATTGTTAAATAACTTTTCATCAGAAGAGACTATTTGCCTCTCTTTAAAGATGAGATTTTTTTTCTTGATATTTGTTAAAAAAGACAATAAATATTAAACCACTTTGCGATAAACTAACATTATCAGGAAGATCTGGCCTATATAAATAAGGATGGAGCGTGTCGGGGTTAACTTGTTTATTCTCCTCCTTATAACGTTTGTGTCCGTGTGTGATATATTCTTATCAAAAACTTTTATTTTTATGGTAGTTTCAAATGGAATAACAAAACATTCGATTATATAATGTTTATATTTTTAAACATTATATAAAATATTATAGTTTATTTCTCTAATATAAGCTTTTCAGTTAGAAAACTCTCACTATAAACCACTATTACATTTTCACTGGACTTCCCGTTTCACAATATCCCCTCCATTATCTGTACTCCCAGATGAGAACCAATAGTTTTCCTTTTAAATAATACCTTTCGTTAGCTTTCGAGAACACTTGTTCCAACAGATAAGCTATAATTTATGGCTCACAGTATTTTTTTTTCTGATAAATAGTTTCAATATCTTTAAATTTCTTCTGCAGTAGAATAACATTTTTAAGGTTCAACTTCAAGTTTCATATGAAATGTTTTATGATTTACATAAAAATATATATACTTTTCAAACTTTTTTCTTAAATAAAAAATATTTTTGAAAAAAAAAAGATAATTTTGTCCAATTTAATTGTAATATTATATTATTCGGTTCTATTTGAATTAATTATAAAATTATTTAAACCCATTCCATTCATCGCCGTTTCAATTTATCTTAACTGTTTTTTCTTTATCCTAATTTATAGTTATTCTAAATTATGAGTAGTTTGATACTTTAAATTCATTAATTATATTATTAATGTTTCAGTATATTTAATGATTGAAAATTTAAGACATAATATTTACAAGTATTTAATTTCAAAACCAAGATCTGAAATAATTTATTTACTTTTGACTCATATTGGTAAACAAGAAACTGTAAATAAGGCAAATTATAATTGTGTAGAAATTATTATTCGCAATTAATTTAATAAAAAAGACATGAAGATTTATTAATCGAGTTTAAGACTTAAATTCGTTTAATAAACAAACTTCATTTAGTGTTATTTGTGTAGCCATTCTTGTGAGAAATGTTCTCCCTATTACTCTTCTACTTTCCTTCTTACAATTATTTGATTTGTAAAGGTTTTTTTTTATTAATTGTTATTTAATTCCTTGAATGTTAAGACGGATTTAGTTGTAAGGTTAATTCGTACCAAATTTATTATTGGTACAAAGGTTTATTTCATTTTATTCTTATTTCATATATTTCTTTTCTTGCCTTTCTCAATTTTTATTGTTTTGTTTCTTTTTTAACATAAATGCTCTTGCCACCAATTAACTTTAACCAAAGGATTAATGTACAACTCCTTTCTGGTAGATGTTATTGCTTATCGTTGTTTTTTTTTTTTTGGAATAATTTATTTAAATAAATTGTGATTTTGTTAATGTGTTTCTTCTCTTTTTAATATTATTATTGTATATACGTTTATGAACTTAGAGTAGATGTACATTTGGCATGTTTTTTTTTAAATATGTTTTTAACACATTACTTTTAACTTTTAAGACACACCTTCTTCATATGTTCATAAACCGATTAGTATTGTTTCTTCAGGTTAACACTTGATATATATTCACAGCAAACATTGATTTTGTTTTAGTTGTTTTGTTATGTTTTATTCATCACACAGTAGTGATTATCTAATTTTTTTTGTGATATTTGTAAGTAGTTTATTAAAGTTTAGAAAGTTTATTTAAAATAAATATCCATAATTTGCCAAAACGACCATAATAACGTATAAACTTCATTCATTATTTATTCCACATTTTTTTTTTGTTAATTCAAGCTAAATGATATTTCTATTTGCTTGACATTTGTTTTGTACTTCAACGGAGAAGGTTTTAAAATAAAATAAATGATGAATGTGAAATTTGAATGCATCAGTCAATCAAACCGATTTCAAAGTTAGTTTGCTCTATTTTATCAAACGGTTAAACGACTTATTATTCATTTATATGGTAGTATAACGGAATAGATTGCTATGAAGGCAAAACACCATAGTATTGGCATATCTAGAAACGTGATTAAATTTCGTTTGTGTTTTCATTAGAATTATATTATAATTTTTTTCTTACCCGTGGAAAACTGACCGAACTATAGAAACCCAAAATTATTATCCGAAATATATAAATATTGAAAAAAAAAGAAAGTATCAACCATGAAGTAGAAACAATATAAAAGTTTGTTAGGACTCTGTCAGTTTTTCAGGTTGAAATTAAACTCTCATTGCCAAAGTTCCGGTTTTTATTTAAAATCTTTTTCATAGGCATACAAAACAGAAGAAATATAAGAAAAAATGCGTTTCAGTTTTTATTTAAACAATCGTTCAATTTTTGGCGATGAGAGTTTAATTTGGACCTGAAAAACTGACCGAGTCTTGATAAACTCTCGTATTGTTATAATATATATATATATATATATATATATATAGTTCAATATAAACAAAGAAACATAGAGAAATCAAAAGAACACACTTACAGTCTCTAATTTTCAGTTTGAACCGTCTTCAGGAGGGATAAGAGAGGGAAACCAAGCGCACTGGATCAGAGACGGTTGTAGACCGTCTCCTGAAGACGGTTCAAACCGAAAATTAGAGACTGTAAGTGTGTTCTTTTGATTTCTCTATGTTTCTTTGTTTATATTGAACTATATTTGTCCGTTTTGGATCGTATTTCCAACGAAAAAAAGTATATATATATATATACATACATACATACTTTTTCGTTGGAAATACGGTCCAAAACGGACAAATATAGTTCAATGTACAAAAAGAAACATAGACAAATTAAAAGCACACACTTACAGTCTCTAATTTTGCGTTTAAGCCGTCTTCAGGAGACGGTTGCCATGCGGCAACATTGTTGGTCTCCAACCGTCTCTGGACCAGTGCGCTTGGTTTCCCTCTCTTATCTCTCCTGAAGGCGATTCAAACCGAAAATTAGAGATGGTAAGTGTGTGCCTTTAATTTATCTATGTTTCTTTTTGTTCATTGAACTATATATTTATATATATAAACAAAAAATTAAAGCCGTCTACGAATACACCACAAGATGGTGTAATTTATCTGATCAAATTAGATAGATATAAACATGTCAACGATAGTAAGACGATTCGTCGAAATATCGGGGGTAATTGGTGAGTTAATTTTGTATATATATATATATATAGTTATAAACAAAATGTGATAAGAAGGACTGGTTACAACTTGAAATAAACTGTGACCCATAGAAAGAAACGTAACAATAGTACTCACTTAACAATATTTCGACGGTTATGGTGGTCGTCCTCAGGAGAAGAAGTCAATTGACAAAGGAACGACAGTCAACTTACTTTTTAATATTTCGACTGCCATAACAATCGAAATATTGAAAAGTGAGTCCTTTGGTTACATTTCTTTCTATGTGTCATAGTTTATTTTAAGTTAAACGAAACTGTCCAGCGGACTTTTAAATACAAATAGAGTTAAAACGAAGGTAACAGATAGATAGACACAGGCGTGTCTTATAAATAATAGATCGTTTTTTACCGTCCGCCTTGTGGATGTAGTACACCCATAGTCTTAACCATTTAGTAACGGTTTTTTCACGTCTGTTGCTTTCACATACTTTTCCTTAAGTAAACAGATACTCCAGTCATTTTGCTTGACAGAGTCACGGCTACATTATGTTAATACCAAATGGCCTACACCTGTACAGTGTAGATGCCTTAATCTTGTAGTTTTTAATTTTGTCTGCATTTTTTTCAATCCTGTTCGCTTTGATTGCGGTGACGGGTCATCATTGAAAATAGTTGGTGTAATTCTAATTTTTTTTTTAAATCTTTCAGTTTTAATATGGTTATATTTTATATCTAGTGAATGTATCAATTTATTTTGTGTTGTATTTTCACCGGTTAGTTTGTTGATAACTGTTGTGCATGAAAATCTAGAATTTATTGGACAGTAGCAAATAAAACAGTGGTTCCCTATTTGTCATATTACTCCCACGACGAATTGTTTACATTGTTCTAATGCCCTAGTAGAACCACTATTCCTTTTTTATAAATCTTCAGATGATAGTTCACAAAACAAGTGGATCTAACAATATCAATGTAGTCACGTCGTCGAGTGTTCATATCAATGTGACTTCCGTTCTTTCAAAATTATTGATTTCAACTGTTGTTTTTGAAAATGACTTAGATCTACATTGAAAAAAAAAAAGATGCTGGTATTTTTAATGGGATGTAGATATCGTAAATATTTAACAATCTAAATATACGAGGGTCGTCCAGATAAATAAGTTCCGTTTTGGTCTGTAGGGCGTAGGAGTGGTTTTTTGCCAAATCCGGCAACACCGCTCGAAGAGGAGAGGTGGGGGAATAGAATGAGAGGTGGGGACACAGTCGTCAATTACCAACGTCAGGGCAGGTAGTTGAAATGGAGCCCTCCATGTCACGTCCCGCCACCTCGATCCCCGTTCCCTCTCGAGTTGTTTTGCGCGGAGTGATTCAATTTCTTTATGCACAGGTTTCAAATCAGTTCAAATTCACGAACAGTAATTTCTGTTTATGGAAAGGTGTAATGAGTGAATCAATGGTGAGGAGATGGGTACGTGAATTTTAAGGCGGGAAGACATTCAGCTCTCTAGGGACCCACCGGGCGGAAACTTTCCGAAAGTCAAGTTTTTCCGAGACGATCTCATGGATGAGGGATCGTGAGATGTCTGGGAAACTCAGGTGGAGTTCATCCAGGGTTTGAACGACGATCTTTGCGAATTGCATTGTCGATTTCTGCGACAATTTCGTCCGTCACAACTGAGGGTCTGCCTCTCCCACTTTCATCCTCAAGTGAATGTCTTCCCGCCTTAAATTCACGTACCCATCTCCTCACCATTGATTCACTCATTACACCTTCTCCATAAACAGAATGAGCTGTTCGTGAATTTGAACTGATTTGAAACCCTGTGCATAAAGAAATTGAATCACTCAGCGCAAAACAACTCGAGAGGGAACGGGGATCGAGGTGGCGGACGTGACAATGGAGGGCTTCCATTTTCAACTACCTGCCCTGACGTTGGTAATTTGACCGACTGAGGCCCACCTCTCATTCTATTCCCCAACTCTCCTCTTTCGAGCGGTGTGCGGATTTGGCAAATACCACTCCTACCGCCCTACAATCAAACGGAACTTATTTTGACGCTCGTATTATAAATCAGTATCTCATATTATCATTTAAATATTTTTTTTCATCAAGAAAATGATCCATAAAGGGTAAAAAAACGTTTCAAAGTAAACCATGGGTACACAGTAAATAGAAAAACGTACTCACATTTACGGTTGGAGACACCATCGCTTCGAAAGTGCGCTTGGTGTTTCTATCTCTTCTCTCTTGATGACAGTTAAACCAAAAATTAGAGGCTGTAAGTGTATTTTTCTTTTTTCTGCGCACTTACAGTTTACTCTGAAACATTTAACTATCTTAGAATATAAAAAAATTGAAATTAACTTTTTAAATACCACTTTTAAAATCAATTACTTTATGTTCTAAGGTAACTCGTGTTGTTTTGTTTGAATAACGGAATACATTTTTTTCTTGTCCATTGTCTATTTGAATCTTTTCAAAATTATTAATTTTAAATGTTATTTTTGAAAATGCCTTAGATTTACATTGAAAAAGAAAACTGGCCTTTTTAATGGGATGTAGATATGGTAAATATTTAACATTCTAAATATATTAATAAATCAATAACTCATATTATGATAGAAATATCTTGGAATATGAAAAAAATTCATCATTACGTCTTTCAAAATCAACTACTTTGTGTTCTAAGGTAAAATATATTATTTTATTTCAATAACGGTATATTCTTTTTTTTAAAAGTGCTTAAATTTTAACATACTCAGTAGCAGATATATTTGTATTATAAACAAAAAACCTTTGAAAGGAATTAGTAAAATTATAACAAAAAATTACCTGTTAAAATAACTTTCTGGAATGTTTAACAGCTGCGTGGTAGCTCTTCTGGTTTCGGGAACCCTGAACAGAATGTATGTTCTTGTGTTAACACATTGTTAGAACTGACATTATAACTTCACAAAAAAAAACACTCTTTTACTAAACTTAACTATGTTTGTATCTTTGTAAACATATTCTGCATAACCTGTTCTTACCTAGTCACTGTGACACATTACAAAAGTCAATTGACTGACTTAGTACTTTATTTCTTTCTGTAGCTAATTTTTGCTCCTTTTTATTTTGTACATTGTGTTTTTTGTTTAAATTGTTGCCAATATTACGATTCTAATTACCAATAAATGTTATTTTACATTTATTTTGTTGTATTTTTTTAACCTAGTACTTCCTAGATATTTGTTGCATGTGCATGATTTTGTTGTTGTTATTTTTGATAAGAGTATTTATGAAATTGCAAATATTTTAGCTGTAAATATAATATATATATATATAATATATATATATATAAAGATTTCACATAAACACGTGAAATAACAATCAATGATCAAACCACAATAAGAAATGGGAAAACAAGACTAAGATCTTTCAACCCAACTGAGTGTACAGTTGGGTTTTTGACTCTGACGAAGACCGCTTGTTACGGTTGAAAGATCTTAGTCTTGTTTTCCCATTTCTTATTGTGGTTTGATCATATATATATATATATATCTTAATGTATATCTTTTTTTATTTACAAACAATGAATAGAGGCCTAGTGACATATATATTTAAGGTTAGCAACGGGTTTTATTATTTAGTCAATAAACCCCAGATTTCTAGAAACCCCATGTTTATATATTATGATAGGTGTGTGGAGTTCACAGTTTTTGTGAAGTCTGGCAGTGACTCACTCATAGGTAATATAGTAACAAAGAGTCACACTGTCCACCTCTAGAAGGAAGGAATATCTATCAGTGTGAGAATTGGTACCAGTGGAGTAGGTTGTAAGATTTTTCGCCCCCCGCTGGCCGTTGTTAATCCGTTAACCTTCAAAATTCCATTAAAGTCATTAAAATATTTATTTCCATGGAATTACAATCAAGGATCTAATTTTAAAACGGATGTTATTAGTTCCAGAATTTCATCTTATTACAGTACTCGTATACATATACAGTCATCAGTCAAAGAAAACCAAAGATTTTTCAAAACCAAAAACGTATAATTCAAAATATAAAAAAAAATATTAAAATAAATTAAATTTTTAGGTAAAAAAATATAATAAACTTTCAACCCTTTTAAAACACTTGTTTTGAAAAACAAAATAAATTTATTTTTCATTTATTTAAAAAAAAAACCGGTATTATACTCATAATGCATAAAAACAATTACAACCTTAAAAACTTATTCTGGTGTACAATTTCAAATTTTTTGTTAGCTTTTTATTATTTTAATTTTTTTCTATATTTACCCTCCCAAAACGCCGTCCCCTCTCTTGCTATGCCACTGACCAAAGCCAGCTAATGTACAGTTATTTATTTGACTTGTCAAATAAATCTATAAGCATTCCTTGCTAAAGAAAACTGCGTAGGCTTTTTGTTTGATTTGAAGAAAGAAGTTATTTCATTTAACCATAATTCTAGACAACTTTTTTGTTTTAAATTCTTAACGAATGAGTATCTTTAAATCAATTTCATTAATTTGAAATATTAATCAATATTTCAATCATTATCGAATTGATAAGACTCAAAGAACAACCATTGAAATAGAAAATAACCTTCCATTACTTATTGAATCTCTTTGCAATCGTAAGTATATTGCACTGCTACCCATCTGGTAAAATATTATTTTATAAAATTAAAGGACCACAAACAATAGAATAAGATATTAACAGCCTCTAACTTTTCGTTCTCTCTTTACCAGGTTGTGAACGCAAACACGAAGACGGTAGGTGGGTTGTTCATTCACCTATCCAATCCACTTATAATAGTGTACATTGTTTTCCAACGCCCACACTTATAAGCCTTTCACCTTTTATTGCTGTTCTATTTATTATTTGGTACCTATTTTAATAATGGGCGAGCCGAGCCATATTAGGAATACTAAATTTTGCCTTTTTTTTTAAATTACTGATCCCCTCGTGCAGGGATCTTCAACCTTTTTTACATCGCGACCCATTTTTGACGCCAAAATTTATTCGCGACCCTTTAGTGAGAACAACAATAAAATTAACAACAAATAAAAAAGTGAAAATTAAAATAAATTTGATGAATAGTAACTTTAATGAGATTGCTGTGCCGTATTAATATTAAATAAATTATTATTTCATTTAGTCCTTTATTTTCTATTTAAAAATAAACAATTTCAAACATTTCGTGACCCACCGGTTGAAGACACGTGCCCTAGTGGGTGATAACGTCAGCCTTTTTCGAAATCGAAAGCTTGTAAGTAGAAAAATATATTATTGAGTAAGCTACAAAATTATTTCTTTGATGTCTCTGGGACAACTCCTTCACGAAATCACTCCCTACCAAAGAATACTCGTTAGAAAACACGAGCAAAAAGGTCGTGAATGCGGAAGCTGCCGTCTACTTTAATAATAATAATAATAATATATATATATACAATTAAAAGAAACGGTCCAGCGGACTTTTTTAAATAAAATAAATTCAAAACGAAGGAAACACACAGAAAGACACAGACAAAACTCACATCGATATTTCGACCATCGTCGTCATCAGGAGATGTGAAGAGCGAAGAGTCCCGCAGGAAGACAGGGCGGCGACAGGGGAGTCGCCGCCCTATATATATATATAATATATATATATATATATATATATATATATATATATTGGAAGTATATTGTCGATTTTAGAAAATTACAAAGGTCTTTGAAATATATTCTTAAATTTAGAATATGTCTAAGGTGTTCAGCGAATATCCTTAGTTTAGAATACCATATCAACAACATTAATAATCTAAAACTTTTAAAGCTGTTTGAAGTACATTATTATTTAAAAAAAAAAAATCAAAAGCTAGTTATTTTATATTGTTGTTGTTGGTATATAATTCGAGTAGTATATAAGTGTATGTACTGGCATCGTCATAATTATTTTAATGACATGGTTTTATATTTCATAAATGGTCAATTAAAGCAATCACTGTTTTCTTTTCAGGAATGGAGAAAGTCTAGTATTTCTGACACAGGTTTGCCCATACACCTAATTGATCCAATGAATTCATAGAAACAAACTACTTTTACTAAAAACTTTTTCTTCCTATATGATGTCTTACGATACATTACTTCCTTATGTATTGCTGTTTAAGATAATTTCTATCTTCCACAATACCTAATTTATTCTCCTTTTTTATAAATTAAGATATTTAATATAATTTATTATGATATCAGAACAACTGATATTATACCCATAATTGTCTTAAAAATGTATTTAACCTGTTATATTTAAGCTCTCTACTTTGTTACAAAAGAATGGTATTCTTTTTAAAAAAAAATACATCTAATGTTAAAAAATTACTACCAAAAATTCTCTTTTCTTAAGATATTGTGTAATTTTCTAAACTAGTTGATAGCGTTTCGTGCACTTCGTTTATATGGTATGTTAAATTACTGTGTTCAATATTTCTCAAACATTGATTTCAGTTTTTACCAAAAATATAATTTTGTCAAGATATTAGTTAATACTACTTGCATTGCATGTCTTTAATTTACTGCTCTGATTAAAAATGTTAGAAAAAACCACCTACAACAATATTGAAATGATCTCCTAAATATTAGTTAATTTTTAATATTTAATTGATTATATTATTAATACAATGACTTGCGTTGATTTTTTATTACATAGTGCTGTTTTTACCTATAATATTATAAGATAATAGTTTCTTGAATAAACTTAATACCTTTTTTTTAATCTCAGATAATATCAATAATTGTACTGAATATTTAAGTAAAATTTGTTTTACTTAGATATTCACTTTGTTAATTAATTGTTTGTAGCTAATATTTCAATATAATTAATATTATTCATACTTGGTCCAAACATAGGAATTACTTTTAGGTATTTATTATGTGAATTGATTATTCATGTTCTACTATTTCGATACGATTAACTAATTGACCCTAATAATTTGTATACTTATATTTTATTAGTATAAAATATACTTATATTTATCGTACACTAAGTACCATTTTCGATAGTGTTTTAGAGCTGAGAAGTTAAAAGTCAAATTTTTTCATGTATAAAATTTGAGTTTCATCAGTGTATGTAATTTTTACAAGTTTTTCATTTCTATTGTAAAGCTAATTTCAGCCAGTATAAATTTTACTGATTGAATTAAAAAGTTCGTTATTGGAATGATAAGTGATTTTAATGAACAATTATTTAAAAAGGACATATTTATATATTCTCAGAATAATAATTCCCGATTTTAAATATTCAATTTAATAGCCAGAATTTATATCACCATTAAAAAAGGAGAATTAAACCAGTGTTTAATTCTATTTTTTAAACTAATTTATTTCTTTTTTAAATGTTTTGAACAATGTTGCATGATATTAGGGTAAGTTCACCTTTGTTATTTCTCGCTGTTTCTGTTTTTAAGTAAATTTCAATAGATGACTATAGTTTCCTCATTAATTTTCATTTATCATTTTCATTTGTTTCTTTAACAAACCTTTTTTAGTATGCTTTGAATTAAAATATAAATCCCATTTATTAAATGTCGCATTATGCCGTTTTTGAATAAATTATTGCTTAAAGATAAATGGAATCATCGTTGAATGGTTATTATTTAAGATCAATGTTCAATCTTCTGTTACAGGTTGATTATCTTACAAATTATTGTAAGGTTATTACAAAGGAATCATTAATACAATAGGCAAAGCATTTTGTTTATGTTACAGTTAACAAAAGATTCCTTGGAAACATATTTCTACCGAATAAACTGGAATTTACTTCTCATTTCCTTTTGTTTTATCGTGTTATCACTTTTTTGTCAATTATTTATGATCATTTAGAATCGGATATAATTTTTATAGTCATTATATTTTATTATCTTTGAGGAACCGCTACGTTTTGTTAGTCTTTATATTTGATTCCGGGTTCTTTTTCATTGTCTCTCTCTGTCTGTCTCCTTGTTTGTACTGTTTCTTTCTTTCTTTCTTACTCTTACTCTGTCCCTCTCTCCTTCTATCCTTCTACTCTTTCTCATCTTACTTTTCATCTTTACTCTCTCTTTTGTAACTACTTTTCAATGTACCTGACACTATTTCTCAACTGTGTTTGATTTATATTTTATATATAACGCAGGAATTTGAATTCATTAATAAGTAAACAATATATATCAAAATATTTAGTACATTTGTATGTATCTCACATTTAAATCTAGTTTATATTTATCTTATTTATTTAGAGATGCCAACGATTTAGGATTTGTAAGAATTCTTACGGACTTCACCTCTGTTACAGAATTACAGATTACTATGAAAAATTCGAAGTTTAATATTACTAACGCCAGGAATTTGTCGACTACTTCATCAGTCGGCATACTAAATGAATTTTTGTGAAGAAAGACAAATATCTTTACTCACTATTCCTTGTTACCGGAGTATATTTAGCCGTGAAGAGCTGACTACAAAATGAGAAGCAATGTTGATTTTTATTAAATCAAGAACAGAGACTTTTTTAAGGTATTCATATTTTTATTCTATTTTTTTTGTAAATATTTTTGTTAACTCCAAAAATTATAGCTAATTAGCTGATGTATCCGGTGTTGCCCGGACGGTAGATTATGCCCCTCCGTTTTGGTTATGGTCGGTAGATCCCAAGAAAAGGATCCTGATCAAATTCAAAATACTGTAGTTAGTACCCCAGGAAAAAGTTATATACGCTCAATATGTTTCTTTGCATTTAAATTCTCCAGTTTTATTTCTATGGCAAGCAGACAGACATATTTGTATTTTATGTATACAGATGTGTCAATCATAGAATTTTATCTAACTAGAGAAATGCTACATTGTTCCTATCATGCTTCTAGTATTACAGATATCCATTATCAAAGGTTGGCATCTCTGGATATGGTAGCTTTAAAAACCATCTCAATACTTTGTTCGTAAATATCTGTATAAATTGGTTTTACACGTGCATTTCAGCCTTCATTTCCTAAAAAACTTCAAAGCTATCGTTGAAAATAGTTATTATAACAAGTATAATACCTTTATTTCTATCATTGAAAAAATATTTGTATCGAAAGTATTCCTGCCTAGGATTATTAAAAAATAAATTGCCCAAAAATCTGTAGGGCCAACAATATGTTAAGAATTAAGGTAAATCCAAATAGACAATACATAGACATTATTCTGAAGATTCAAAATTAATACACTTGCCTATAGTATTTCAATATTACATAGAAGCCTGTACAATGAAATAATCCCTACTGCCAAATAAATACTCACTATTTCTGACGAAATGACTCAACACCTAATCTCATAACGTATATTCAATTTTAATTTAAAATTCAAATTTCTTTAATGATAATGAATGATTGTCAATCAAACTTCTGTTTATATTAACTCATTATTTTTTTCTTTCTTTTCATGATACGCTTTAAAGAACATCAAATTTAACTGACCCTTAATTAAGTGCCTTGTTTTTTTATGGAAAAAAGTAAACTATTTACTAATAATTGATTATATGTAATCAATGATACAATCAATGATCACATATAATCAATATGTAATATTTCGTATTTTAATAATCAATGATAATATTATATAATCATTGATTATTAAAATTCAGTGAAATATATTTCGACTAATATAAAACTATTGAATTTAATTAAAATTACTTTAAACTTAAATGTAATTGAGTAGTTATTTATTTTATATGATTCCTATAATTAGTACAATTTATAATTAGTTAGTCTCTCTTGTTTATTATCCTGTAATTTATTTAGCCAATTATATTTTAATTAATTTTCATTCATTCAGGTCCTTATTACTTTTTTTAAAATTTCTATTAAATGTAAATTATATTATCTTTGTTGTTTTTTTTAAATATGATAAAACTCTTATTAGTGACGTAAATTATTAGAATGAAAAAAAAATATAATATAAAAAATATAACCTAAAAAAAGTTTTCCAAATTTTAAGCTTTGTAGTTTGATAATATTGTAAAAAAAAACATATTTTTTATTGAAATAATGGAGAAATTGTTATAGTAAATACCTATGTCCAATGGTTAGGGTTCCTAGACTTTATTTACGTTGATTTCTTCTGGTTGGTGTTGCTTATTTGTTGTGATTGTTTTGTCCAGGCATTTTGGGATTCGTCTTTTCCTGAGATTCCAGAAAATCCTGGAATAATTTAATATTTTTAAAACAATACATAACCAAATATAATATATAATTTTTAAACATTCTTTAATAAATAGAATAATTAATTTCTACACCAAACAATTATTCTGGAAAATTTCTTATTATAAATATTCTATACGTGTATTGTATTAATACATTTCAAAATATATTTATTAATTTTATTAAAATAAAATTATTTTAAGGTAAAATAGTTTTATATTGATAAAGCTATTAAAATAACTAGTTCATCTATTGCATGAATCAGAATTGTGAATTTTATACATGATAATTTTTTTTTTAATATTTTAAGTAAATAAAATTAAGTTTTAAAGAATAATTCGACACCTTTTTGCCTGACTTATTTTTTAATTTCTATTACTTTTCCATGTTAATTGGTAGCAAATGTTGAATAATATTCATTTAATTTATAAAAATGTTTTGATAATTGATAGAATTTTAATTAATAAAATTTATTTTTTGAAAAATAAACAATAATATATGCTGGATTTTCCGTGTATTTATTTTTATCAAAAGGAATCTAATAGACAAAGACACTTTATTGGGATTCCCTTTCTTTGTCACTCATAAAACTTTATTTTTACTTATAAATTATTTAAAATAATAAATAATATTTACTTATAAATTATTTACTTATTAATTAGTATAGCAGTTCTTTATAAATAAATAGATAACTTGATTGTATCTTAAGAAATAATACAAATTTAAATTTTTCTTTAATATCATAAAGTATAACAGAAACATATTTCATGATTAGTCGATTTTAATTCCCGTTTTAATTGAATCGTTTTTTCAAAAAATACTAGTAATTAAATTAGTTATTTTCATATATTAAATTGTATTCCATTGTAAAATATTTTAACTGTATAAAATATCTATAGATATTAAATTAACTATTTAATTATACCTCACTTTTGATTTACTTTTTTAAAAAAAAATAATTTTTTGAAAAAGAAATTCCTCAAATTTATAAACAAAAAAAATTTTTTTCTGAAAATACACATTTTTATCGACGATGTGATTCATATTATTTTAATTTTTTTTTAATTTATTACAGTGTTACCATTATTTATCAAATATTCTTAATGGTTGAGGTTATTAGATTTAATAAGATCTTAAAAACATTATTAGCTTTGCCCTTTGAACTTTTGATAGATTACTTTAGGGTTATAAGGACGTGTTATTTAAATATTCGTGTCCTTGTATAGTAAATAATAATATTTTAACAGAAATATTAGTATGTTTTTAGTATATCTTTATTATAAATTTCATCTATGCGTTACCTGATGTAGTTCATCTAAAAATTAGTTCTTAAGATCGTCCTCTGCTTTAGCTTCTATATTCTATTTTATTAATCAAATACCTTAAGAGAGTCATTGCTAATTTTTTTTTCAATAATATAAACTAATCCACTTTAAAAATATATATTAATATTCATTTTAATGTTTTTTCATAAAATATTTCGCGATAATGCCCCTTAGAAACCCATGAATCGTTATTAATTTTTTTTCCAATTTAAAAAATTTTTCAAATATGGACTTTGTGATATTAAATTATGCAATGTTTTAAATCACTTCCTTGTTTTTATGTATGATAATTGTAACAAATATGTTTGACTTCAAAGGTATCTGAAATATTTATTAGATTACACTATTTTATTTAGTTGAATATAAAGTATAATTGATTGACCTTTTTTTAATTATTTCTTTATCTATTTATTTTTTTATTATAGATTCCATATTTATAAACAAACTTTTTTTAATAAAAATAATATATTTTTTATTATATAGATATATATAATTATTGACGTATAAATATTTAATTTGTTAAGATTATTTTTTCTTTTGTGGTCTCAAATACAGTCAAACCTCATATGAAAAGCGAAAATATACATTAGATACATCTCTCATAAGAGCAGGTAGAGCAGTGTTTGAGAGGTTATAAATAGCAAGGTTATGTCTTTTCTCTATGATATAATACGAACTATCTTTTATATTTCATAGTTAATAATTTTTTAAATAAACTTCTAGATATTACAATTATATTACTTTTTTTTTTAGGATTGAAATACTTCATTGCCTCATATTGTACAATTACTTAACTTAAGCATGATTACGATCATTTTTCCTGTTTGATAAGTGAGATATGTAAAAATAAAGTTTCACTCGTCCGATGGAAAAGTTTCAGTTATACATACATACCTGAAGTTTCAGTTTTTATTTGATAAATCGGAGAAAGATTTTCTTATTTTTGTTCTCGATAGTGCTTAGAGCCGTTGATTTAAACTCCTTTAAACAAATCATTTATTCCATAAATTATTTATAAACAATTCTGTTGTTTTGTTGTATGATTTCCCTTGACTTGGTGTTGAAATTCTAATTTTCTGATAACGAAATAGAACTATTGATATGAAATCATTCAACTAAACAACTGCAACTAAAACCAGAAATTATTTTCCCATAAGAAGAAAGTTTTGGGAACTAATTATGTTCTTTAAGAGAGGTTTGACTGTAATATGACGTAAAACCTCCTGATTTAATGCCTCTTACTATTAATTATTAGTAATATTATAATGTTCCTCTCTGCCTCATACATTTTGATTTATTTTCAGTTTATTATTAATGTATATATATATATATATAAACTATATTTACAAAAAAACACACAGGAATAAAACAGAAACTCACTACTATATTTCGATGGCTTCATCATCAGGAAGATAGATGGGAGTCGCTCCGAAGACAGTCAAGTCGTTGCCTATCTTTGGAGTGACTCCCATCTAACTTACTGATGATGAGGCCATCGAAATATAGTGGTGAGTTTCTGTTTCATTGCTGTGTGTTATTTTTGTAAATATAGTTTATATATATATATATATTTGTAAAATTTGGAAGCAGTCCTTCTTTTAAGCATATTTCGTTGAACAGCTGACCGTATTTCGCTGATGTCATTTTCTTCACTAGTTTTTCAAGGTTTCTGAATACCTTCTTCTTTCCTTCATCCAAACGTTGGAGAATGTTAATTAAGTTATAACCGACATGTTTCGACTGGCTTCCAGTCATCTTCAGGGTGATTAATTAAACAAAGAGGAAAATTATTAGTCTTTGGAGTTGGTATTAAAACACATTATATAGTAGAAGTTTGAAGTAGCTGCTCTTCGGCCTGATTCGCAAGGGCAACTGACTGAGGTGGGGTGGATGGTGGGGTGGGGGTACTGACACTTAACGGTTTTTTCATCCAATCAGGCGCATATAGTTTAAGCACTCTCTCACTACTACCCGTTTGAATATTTATTGTAGGTTTATTCTGTTTAATTATTATTGCTTCTGCGATTTGCAGCCGATTGAAGTTGTTTTCTTTTCTAATTATTTTAGTTCCACTCACGAGTAGGTCTCTAGTTATTTTGGTATTATGCTTGTCCTCTGAATGTTTCTTGGGACCGCCTATAGAAAACAACTTCAATCGGCTGCAAATCGCAGAAGCAATAATAATTAAACAGAATAAACCTACAATAAATATTCAAACGGGTAGTAGTGAGAGAGTGCTTAAACTATATGCGCCTGATTGGATGAAAAAACCGTTAACTGTCAGTACCCCCCACCCCACCATCCACCCCACCTCAGTCAGTTGCCCTTGCGAATCAGGCCGAAGAGCAGCTACTTCAAACTTCTACTATATAATGTGTTTTAATACCAACTCCAAAGACTAATAATTTTCCTCTTTGTTTAATTAATCACCCTGAAGATGACTGGAAGCCAGTCGAAACATGTCGGTTATAACTTAATTAACATTCT
This sequence comes from Hermatobates lingyangjiaoensis, assembly GCA_026182355.1. Classification (NCBI taxonomy): domain Eukaryota; kingdom Metazoa; phylum Arthropoda; class Insecta; order Hemiptera; family Hermatobatidae; genus Hermatobates; species Hermatobates lingyangjiaoensis. Next base: position 124,388 of record JAPFBL010000054.1, read on the forward strand.
CCAACGTTTGGATGAAGGAAAGAAGAAGGTATTCAGAAACCTTGAAAAACTAGTGAAGAAAATGACATCAGCGAAATACGGTCAGCTGTTCAACGAAATATATATATATATATATATATATATATATATATAATAAACTGATATAAAGTAATATCATAAAGTTCTTTTTATGAATATAGTTTATTTAGTTCGTAATATCTACCATTTAATAGGAACCATTTATTTAATATATATATATATATCAGTAAAATATAGATAACAGGGTGAACGGACGAGCAAACTTGCTGTCACTAATTTTCGGTTGATCCGTCATCATGAGGGAAGAGAAAGGACACCAAGCGCGCACTTATAAAGCGACGGTTGGAGTCCCATGGTTGAAGACGGTTGGGTCCCCAACCGTTGCTTCGCAAGTGTTCTTGGTGTCCCTATCTCTACACTCTTGTTGACAGTTCAACCGAAAATTAGAGACAGTAAGTGTATTCGTTTCTTTTTTCTGTGAATTAATGTCCGAAAGGAATGTTAATACTGATTGAAAAGTATTCCTCAATATTTGTAGTCTTTTCCTTAGTTCTCAAACATACCTTGTGTCAGAAAGTAAAAAAAAAAAAAACAATACAACAACCCTACTCATACAAGTTATATATAGAAACAATTGGATTTTCGTATTTTACTTAAAGGTATAATTATTACTGTTGAAATGAATATATAAGAAAATGTTTTGTGTACCATCCAGATATTATTGTTAGTATAGAATTCGTGTAGTGATCATTGTATAGTAAAGAGAAAAAATGAATCATTTCTATTTGGTGTAAACAAGTTACTTACAACTTATGTTAGTAGATATTTAAGTTGAATTAATGCTGTTCAATATACGTCTCACAGTTAACTATAGACACAGAGTAAAGATACGAACGCACTTACAGTCTCAAGTAAGTGTGCTCGTATCTGTATACTTTCTCTATAACTTTACTGTGAAACGCTTGTTGTCCTTTGTGGATCGTTTTCCTGTTGATAGCGTTGTTCAATATATATATATATATATATATATATATATATATATATATATATATATATATATATATATATATAATAAGATTTCACATAAACACGTGACATAACAATCAATGATCAAACCACAATAAGAAATGGGAAAACAAGACTAAGATCTTTCAACCGTAACAAGCGGTCTTCGTCAGAGTCAAAACCCCAACAGTTGGGTAACTGTAACCGCTTGTTACGGTTGAAAGATCTTAGTCTTGTTTTCCCATTTCTTATTGTGGTTTGATCATTGATATATATAATATATATATATATATATATATATATATATGTATGTATGTATGTATATATACAATTAAAAGAAACGGTCCAGCGGACTTTTTTTAAATAAAATAAATTCAAAACGAAGGAAACACACAGAAACACACAGACATAACTCACATCGATATTTCGACCATCGTCGTCATCAGGAGGTGTGAAGAGTGAAGAGTCCCGCAGGAAGGCAGGGCGGTGACTCACCGCTCATCACACCTCCTGATGACGACGATGGTCGAAATACCGATGTGAGTTGTGTCTCTGTTTTTCTGTGTGTTTCCTTCGTTTTGAATTTATTTTATATATATATATAGTTCACACAGGAAAGAGAAAAACAGATAAAGACACACACAAAAGACTCATAACGATATTTCGACATTCGTCGTCATAGGACAGAAGTAGTCCCTTTGAGTAGCTGAAGCTAACTGTTTGCTTTAAGCTAGTTAGCTGTTGGCTACTTCACTACTTCAATATTTCGACATAGCTTGTCATAAGGGGGTTTCGGTACTTGGTAGTTTTGGTTTGTCGTTCAAGCCATGTGTATCTTCTCCTGATGACGACGGATGTCATATATTGAAGTAGGTTTTTTATAAGTGTTTATATATGTGCTCTTCTCGCGATAAATGAAAACAAAACAATAGATCACAAGAACGTAATACTACATTTCCACTGAGGCGTCATCAGTTAGATAGATGTGAAAAGATAGAGGAAGAGAAAAGAGGATTTCTCGCTCTTCATCCTTGAGGTGGTAGATCTCGTATATTCTCTGTCTATTAATTTATTTTATTTAGTTTGTGGAACCGTTTTATATAATTAATTGCATACGTATATATGATCAAACCACAATATGAAATTGAGAAAAAAATATTCATGGTTTGATCACGTTATTTCACTTGTCTATGTGAAATCTTGTATATATATATATATATATATCAATGATCAAACCACAATAAGAAATGGGAAAACAAGACTAAGATCTTTCAACCGTAACAAGCGGTCTTCGTCAGAGTCAAAAACCCAACTGAACACTAGATGCAGAAAACATCTGGTGAGGAGTTGAGAAGAGTGGGAGGGAAGAGTGGTATTTTAAAAGGGTGAAAGCACAGGAAAGGACTAATGTCTTTGTGCTTTCACCCTTTTAAAATACCACTCTTCCCTCCCACTCTTCTCAACTCCTCACCAGATGTTTTCTGCATCTAGTGTTCAGTTGGGTTTTTGACTCTGACGAAGACCGCTTGTTACGGTTGAAAGATCTTAGTCTTGTTTTCCCATTTCTTATTGTGGTTTGATCATTGATTGTTGTTTCACGTGTTTATGTGAAATCTTTTTATATATATATATATATAGTTCCAGAGTAAACTATAGGCACACAGTACATAGAAAAACAAACTTATAGTCTCTAATTTCCGGTTTAACCGTCATCAGGAGGGATGAGGGAAGAGTTACACCAAGCGCACTGGAGAAGTGACGGTTGAAGAATGTGTACCTATAGTTTACTCTAAAACGTTTGTTGTCCTTTGTGGATCGTTTTCTTGATTAGAATGTTTTTTCCCCATTTCTCATTGTGGTTTGAATATTATATTGTTGAATGTATATCAAAGTATAATATATTGAATAGTGTCATTTTTGTTGTTATTTATTTGTTCAAAACTAGAGAAGATTTAGATTGTAGATTTGCAGTTAAACTAATATTATTTTCCTATTAATGTTTGATGAATAGTTATCTATTTATTGTGGGCTTGTTCACATTGAATGTTGTAATTTTTGTTGATCAAAGCTAGTAAATATTACGGTGTTTGTACCCTTATATGTGAAATAATTATGAAATTTTCCAAACATCCGTTTACTAACAATCTTATAGAGTAGGTATTTTGCATTTAATTAATTGTATGTGATTCTGTGTTTTTGATGTGATATTTCTTAATGTGATGTAATTTGTTTTTTTATAAAAAAAAAACATTTTGGACAACTACTTGATTAATTAATATTAAAATGAAAAATTATTGAAAATTTTTGGCGGTATTAAATTTGATTTAGGAGTTGAATTTCCAAACATTAACATGACAAGGATGAGATATAGAATGCCCTTGTTGGATTAGGTAATGTATTTTCCTGAATTTTCACAGTTTTCCTGGGTTACTGTAGTACAAACTATGATACAGTTTTTTTTTTAATGAATAATTATCTATTTATTGTTCTCTTGTTGTAATTTTTGTTGATCAAAGCTAGTATATATGACGGTGTTTACCATTTCATTTAAAAAAAAAACGCCGTATTTTTGAAATGAATGTCTCTATTGGATTTTAACATTTTGAGTGCACTGGTCCAATTTGACACAAAATTTAGAACAAAAATGATCTACGACTAGCATATTTTCTATTACTATGTCAAAAAAAACTTTTCAGTTTTAATAGTATTCACTTCAGGTAAAACTATCTAGTAGTTGTATTCAGGTTTCACTGATTTAGTTGACAGAATTTTTAAAATGTAATTTTCAGTTCTTTTTTTACTCTTATATTCTTAGTTTATTTTAGTAATGTGTAACTAAAACGTATTATACAAACTGTTAAGTTAAATTGATCTTTCATAAAATTCTTCTTATTTTATTTAAACAATAAAAACCTTTGATTAATATTTAGATATGGTTTTGAGAGTGTTTGTTTGAATTTTTCATTTCTATTGAATATTCTAGTTTCAAATCTTAAATATGAGCTTAAGATAACATTTTTTTATGCGGAGATGGTCAACTTTTTACCACTCGAGGAGGTGATAAAATTTATTTTATGACACCGCCGTTGATAATCCAATAACCTTCAAAATTACTGAAAGTTTTCAAAATATACAGTCATCATCAAAAGATTTTTCTTTGTTTTTGTTTTCAAAACAAAAACGCATAAATGAAATCATATAAAAATTGTTAAATTTAATTAACTGGCTATGCAAAATAAATATAATAAACTTTTATACTTTTTTTTTAATTTGCAAATATTACAGTTGAAAAATCCGTTTAAAAACAGTATTACACCCATAAAGCATAACACGATTACAATCTTGGAAACTAATTTTGGTATAAAATTTCAAATTTGTTAACTTTTTAAAATTTGTTTTCTATGTTTACCACCTCAAAACCCGAAGGATCCCCCCCTTTGTTATGCCACTGACTAACAGTGAAATCCTACGAGTGTTTTCATTGAATTCTAAAGTTGTTTTTCTGTTTCTCATTAATATTAAAAGTACCCTTTGGAAATGAAAGTTCAGGGAGTGCATTATTTAAACCAATCATGACACATGAAAACATGATTATTGATTGTTATCATATTTTGTATTTAGGATTTCCATCAATGAAAGATACAGTACAAAGATAGAGAATTACTTGCTAATAGGAATGTTAGAAATCAATTGTATTGCCCATTTAAAAGTTTTATTGTGCCAAATATGACATTTTTAAACCATTTATTTATTATTAATAATGAAATTGGGGAAGGAAGGGAACATGAATTCATGGTTCATCATTCACATAACCAATAGACTTTTACTTAATATGTGTCGCGTACGGATAAGCTGAATATATATCCATAAACAAAAGTCTTTGTATTTTGCCCAACGCCCACATTAAAATGCTTTAAGGCATTTTGGGTTATTCAATAGGTAAAATTGTTTCTTATTTGTTATGCAATATCTATTATCCATGGGTAACAACGGCAATGAGTTAATAATAACTCATGTCATTGTTAAACATGTCCAATGTGTTGTTTAATAGACCAATGGACTTGGTTAATAATACATGAGTTATTATTAACCACATTCAATGTTGTTTAACTTCAATGATATAGAATGAACAGGTGTAATGCGCAACGTCTTTATAACCTATAATTATATAATCTGTCCATTTACTACCCAAATGAGTTACAAATACAAGTAAAGGGGTAAACAAAAAAAATCTAAATACAAAAAATAATTTGGAAGAAATTAAAAAAAAAATATGAACTACACCCAACCCTCTGCTGTCATGTCCATTTAGTGTTGGTATTGCCGAAGACACGATAGCCGAACTGAACTTATAGTAACAATTCATTTTGGTGATCTGACCTCGAATTTTGCTCCTAATTAAATAGTTTTGACCTCTTTTTTTTTGTAAAAAAATACTTTAATTGCAAAACAGTGCTGCAGATTTAAAACATATCAGTTGTAACTAAAAATAACAGAACATAATAGCCCATTTTGTTTACTAATAGCATACAATTTGCACTTAGATAGCCCGTAATGCCTGACCAATCAGTGAGTGATCTACTCACTGGTGGAGCCCGCAATATTTGAATCTATCGATCAAACGGGTACGCTATTGTATTCATTTAGGGCGCGATCTGGCTATCCGAGCAGCTTTTTAATGTATACGCGATAGTTTTAAAACGCTATAGCAGAGGGTTGGTAGTACTTCAAATCACCTACTATTTAAAAACATGCTCTTGATCAAACAGCAAGTCTCTGATCTCCCAGGGCTTGCTGTAATACCTATGATTAGCCAAGTCAGTTTCCCTATTTCTCCCTTCTTAAGAAATCCTGTTTGCACCATTCATTATTAAATAAGTAATAAGTTACATTTCTAATAAATTCTTGATAAAAAAAAAGGTGATATATGTTGGCTTTCTCCGATTTCAATATGAAATGATAAAAATGTTATGTTATTTATTTAACAATTTATCTTCAAAAGTAGAATAGTTTAGATGTACAAAAGAACTGAGAATAAGTTTGTAATTTTAAGGAAATATAATGAAATTGATCTTAAAAATATTCTGTCCTAATTGTGTACTCAATAAAGAGGTATTTTCTCGTCATAAAAAAGGCAAAGAAATAGTATACAGATATAAGGGTTTTTATGAAAACAATCCGTTTTGAACACGTAGTATACTTTATCTGGCTGAATCCGCTAACATAAAACAGAGGAGAGAATAAATAATAGATATGTATTCTTAAGCAGAATACATATTCAGGAGAGATAAAAGAGGGAAACCAAGCGCACTGTAAGTGTGTGCTTTTAATTTCTCGATGTTTCTTTCTGTACATTGAACTATATAATTATAAATATTGATAAAAGTATCAACCGTGGAATAGAAACAAACTAAAGTTTATCGGGACTCGGTCAGTTCTTCCGGTTCAAATTAAACTCTCATTGCCAACGTTTCGGTTATATTTCAAAATGTTGTTGTTGAAATTCACAGACTATTTTTCTTTGTAAAATAATTTGCAATGTAATACTTAGTTTTTCTGTTTCAAAATGTATACTCTGTAAGTTCTCTCACAAACCTATTGTCAACATTTCTATTGTAATTTCCTAATTGTATGCATGTTTGATTGTTGAATGATTGTATTATTTCTTACTATTTCCTCTGTTTTGTAGGCCTATGAAATAGGTTTTAAATAAAAACAGAAACATTGGCAATGAGAGTTTAATTTGAATTTGAAGAACTGACCGAGTTTAGTTTTGTATATAATTATATATCTGTACTTTTCCAAGAGGCAGATTCGACCTGAGGAAAAATACTACCATCATAGATGTTTCAAGGAACATTCTTCATATGGAGAATTTTCCTTTGACTTTACCAAATATTTATTTCTTTTATCTTGTAAATGATGATATTTCAAACCAGTTATATTTTCACAATCAGCTATTATGTCTATTAGCATTTGAAATTAAATCTGAAAAAGAACTTTGCAGAATTTTTGAAGATGATTTATATGTTTTCGTGAGTTTATATTTTCATTTTCTCTGTCTATATAACAAATTGTCTTTAGACGCCATTTTGTCAACGATTTGTATTTATTTCTTACAAATTAAGAAAAAAAAGGAGATTTTTTTAAAGTTACTTATTTTTAGGTTACTACCGCAGTAATGATTAGTAAAACTACAGAGATCTACAATTTAATAGAGTGTAGTTAATAAGGTTACAGTATGGTTATACAACGTGGTTAATTGATTAAGAAAAACTCAGTATACAGATATAATTACTCATGGCATGTCAAGTACCATTACAAATATAAAAAAAAAATTATATATTTAGTACCCTCTATTTAATTAAATATATAAGCTAAACATTTAAATTATTTCTAACATATGAATTTTTTTATGTGGAAGGGTTCACTCAATATGTAATACATATCTCGAATTAACAAAAAAGAAAGTCACTTTTATGCTGTAAATTAAAATAAAGCAATTCAAATTTTGTAAAATGATACTATGATAACGTATTTTGGAAGTAATAACTTTTTATATGAATATATCTGAATGTGTTCATGTATGTATACTATGGTTATGGTTAAACGCTATTGTTATATTATTAAATAAGATATCAGTATAGTGAAAAATCAGTTCTTTTTCTATTAAAATAATGGATTTTCTTGAGTTAGGTAAAGCTAACAGTAGAATAATGAATTTGTGTGCTGACTAAAGAGCTGCATATGACGACAACATTTTAGGGTCTTTTTTAATTTTTCAGTAGAAGTATAATGGAGTGTGCTGACAAAGTGTAGCATGTAGTGTACAGGTATACTCACCCAAAGTTGAATAATGACTGAAATTGGATCAGCTGGTCTTTAGGCAAGCATAGGATAACCGAAAATAACCTCTCCTTGTTCTGTACAATACGTTATTCATTAATGCAATTTTCAACAATACAATGCTAAGAAGAATCTTTTATAAGTTTACAAACAAATAAATTTTACTTTTAATAATGCGTGGTACGGAAAAAAGAAGATTATGAATAAACCTACAATTTGATGTTTAGCGTACATAGCGAATGCTTTGTTTATGATTTTGGTTTGCTATGACATAGCTACTTTGATATATGACAAAGCTACTTTGAGATTAAACTTTTCTGAGATAATTCTGAAATGTGATGTAATTGTAAACAGCCAGCAGGATTTCGTCATGGTTAAACATTCATTCTCCTGCAGCTACTCGGTAGTGTCATAAAATTGACAGTACGGTAGTTTAAAAAAAATTAAATGCACCATCTCGTGCATTTAATTGTGATTCCTGATTATAATGGTTTTCTAGCGATATTATGATTCCAATATTTGTTGCGGAGAAACGTAAAGTTGAATATCTGATGTAAACTTTATTTTTATTTTTCCATATATTTGATTTTTTTTTTTAAACTTACGAATAATCGAGATCGACTTAACTCGAGACGACTTAGGCCAGGTATACCTGTATTTTGTTTCCCCATCATTCAGAATAGAATGTTATGTAATTCAGAATAATTTAAAAAAAAATTATATTTATTTATAAATATTTAATAAAAAGAGTAATAGGATACTCATATCAGATACCATCTACATGGTCCAAGTAGCATTCTCTGAAAGAATTTGTTAAAAAACTATTTAATATGGAGTCTGACACATATAGACCAAAGATTTCACCTTGCTCTCAATTCTAATCAAAATTTTAAATAATTGTAATATGGGCGATCTAAAATAAACTTTTTCTGAAATGAAAATAAATAAATTGTTTATGCAATACTGTTTTTAATAAGTACAATTTTTTTTTTAAAATATAATTTCCATGATATTTTTTTATTTCAAATCTTACATTTATATAAACATCTTTTGATTGAAAGCTATTTTTTTTCTTTCTCCTTTATATTAAAATTAATAGTTGGTAATAAAAGCTCAAGTAATAAATTACTTTGACCAAGAACTGATTCTTCATTTTATATATTGATTGAATTAGTCCATCAAGAAATATACAGTACAAAAATAGGCTAAAAATTTATTATTTCTCGACATTACTTGATATTTATTGTATAACGAAAATATATTTACATTGTTACTTATATTTTTTTCTGTCCAGTATGAGCTCATTAAGCTCTATGCTTAGTTCAACAGTTCAGATTGGATACAGGAATTTATAACTTATTGATTTTTGTTAATTAGTGTACACTTTACCAATCTACAGCAGTTTCCTTTAGATTCATGTATTTGTATGAATTAAACATAAATTTTTTAAATTATTTGAATATAGAAGACAAAAAAAAAGAAAAGTAATAGAATTGTACCTGTTGTAAGATTATTAAGTAACTAATAGTGTGATTGACATTCTGTATGTTATTGGATTTTAAAAATAACTGATTTTTATTCCAGAATATCCAGCTTAAATAACTCTATGCCAGGTTTTTTTTTTAACATTTTACTAATTCATAAAAATAGTTGAGGGATTAGAACCAAAAGAGAATGCTGTAACTTTTCCTTCTCAAATATATGAAATGTCTTAGAATATAATCATTCGTCCTGTTTAACAAGTACAACGCGGACTTTAAAATTTAAAATTTCCCTCATCGTCGTAGTGGTTGAAAAACACTGCACTTGGCAACAAAAGTAATAAATTTCAAACGACTGATCCATGTACAGTTAAGTTTAGAACTTGAAGATGCTTCGCTTTTATTTATTGTAATTATAAATATATTTGTAAAGTTTGGGAGCAGTCCTTCATTTAAACATATTTCGTTGAATAATTGAACATATTACGCTGAAGTCATTTTTTTAACAAGTTTTTCCAGTTATCGAAATAATTTCTTCTTTTTATTATCCAAACGTTGGAGAATATTCATTAGAGTGGATCTGACTTGTTTCGACTGGCTTCCAGTCATCTTCAGGGTAATTATAAAATTTGTTCAATGTTTTTAGTGATTGTGTTAAAACATACTAGTAAGTCTTATTCTGCTGTGTCTTAACACCATCACTCAAGACATTGAACAAATGTTATAGTTACCCTGAAGATGATTGGAAGCCAGTCGAAATATGTCGGATCCACCCTAATGAATATTCTCCAACTTTTGGATAATGAAAAGAAGAAATTATTTCGATATCTGGAAAAACTTGTTAAAAAAATGTCTTCAGCGAAATATGGTCAATTATTTATATATATATATATAATATATATATAGCAAACACAGGGATTATTGAGGGTTAGTCAAGATAACAAACACTTCACTTTCGTCAACGTTTCGCTATAGTTATATAGCATCATATGTATAATGATAAAATATTGGAACAGTTGTTTCAATGAAAATATTACAGAACAGTTGATTCTGTAATCAACAACTGTTGATTATATTTCATTGAAAACACTGTTCCGTATATTCTGTTTGACGTACATCTTGTTTTACGAAACAGCCTTGATGATGCTATAAAAATATAGCGAAACGTTGGCGTAAGTGAAGTGTTTGTTGTGTTGACCAACCCTCAATAACCTCTGTGTTTGCTGTTAATCTTGTGGTCGTGAACAAATATATAATCATATATATGAAAAACGAAATGCGATCCAGGACTGATAACACTTAAAATAAACTTTGATATATAGAAATAAATGTAACAAAGGACTCACTTTTCAATTTTAAACCGTTATAGCGGTTTATTTCAAGTATATATATATATATATACCAATTAAAAGAAACGGTCCAGCGGACTTTTTTAAATAAAATAAATTCAAAACGAAGGAAACACACAGAAAGACACAGACATAACTCACATCGACATTTCGACCATCGTCGTCATCTGGAGGTGTGATTTATGTCTGTGTCTTTCTGTGTGTTTCCTTCGTTTTGAATTTATATATATATATATATATAAGAAAAGAAAATTGAGTTGATTATGATAGGTATTAGCTGCATCACTGTACATTTAAAATTAACTTTTTTAGTTTAGGTAAACTAAACTAACTTTCTCAAGAAATAAAGACTTCATTTCAAAATCATCTCAACACATAATTAAATTGTAACCATAATATCATTCAAGTATTGTCCATCTGCTAATTCCGTCCCTCTTAGGAACCTATTTATACTTATAAAGTTAATAATTTATTAGTAACCAAAGCTAAAATGAATTCCAACACCAATTATATCTATATGTATTTATAATCAAGAATTATAATAATAATAATAAAAACAATTACCTGCTTTTTCCCAAAATATAGATAAGAAATGTTTTAATACATTATTAAATCTGATTGTTTTTCATTGCTTAGAACATACTGTTTTTTTTTGTTATAAATTGTAAAAAATGCTGGGAGTTGTTTTATTATGTAGAACAACACAAAAAGTTGGTTTCTAAAATAATTATTTTGACAAAAAAAAATGTTTGTGACGTAATATAATTCGATGTATATTGATTTTTTATGTTTCTATGGTTGAATTGTACAAGAAACGTTTCTTTTGTAACCTTTGGAAGGTTTTTTCTTCAACACTTGTAATTGAACTGTGCAATTTACTGAAGTTATTCATTGAATAAGGATATATTAGGAAAATATTTCATGTCAACAACTATATAGATTGTTATTTGTCGTTCATTCATTATATTTGGTACTATATTTTATTAATTTATAAGATTATAACATATAAAATACTGATTAAGTAATTAATTGCCCTTGTAATCCTGTGATTGTTTCTACAGTAATTAGTAGTCAAATTAATTTCAATTGTGAATGCAATTTTTAAAATTTTATATATAAACTGTATTTATTGTCATTTATAAAGATATTTCTAAATTATTAATTTAACTATTGCTATAATTCATTGCTACTGCTAATAATTATAATGGTAGATTATGCGTAGGATTTTTCCAGGAAAACTAACTGCAAAAAGTGATTGAAGAAAAGCTCTGCTTATTGCAAATTTTTAATTTAATCAAATTCAATTTGGTTACACTTTAAACCAAGTGGATAAATAGCCAATTTCCCAGTCTACTACTGCATAAACAGTGAATAACATAAGTTTAAAATGTAGTTCCCTTTTTAATTAGGTACTTTGAGAACTTATATTAAATAATAATTCAAAATTTTCATAACTGTAATGGACCAATTCCTCACAGTATTGTATTAAAATTACAGATTTATGACAAATTTATAGCAGTAGTTCAAATAGATATGAAATTAAAAAAAGAATAGTGTTTTCATCTATGATTGAAAAAAAAACCTGAATTATATACAGAAATGAATTATTTATTTTTATTTATATGTTTTTTTGTTGGAAAAATATTTTAATATTGATTGATATTTATTTGATTATGACATTTAACAATAAATTAAGCACAATTAGAGTAAAAGACAAGAAAAATTATTTGTTTTGTAGAAACTTGGAAGGGCTTTTCCAGTTTTTCTTTCATAGGCGTACTAATACAGGTTATTATTTCAACCAATTCTATCATATAAAATCTACTGAACACAAAGGAATAGAATTATATAGATCACAAAATAAAACAAAACACTTAGATGGATCCATATCATCTCGAATAAATAGTTTGTCATCAGGAGGTGGAAAAAAAGATGACGCCAGAGGTTGTTATCAGTCTGGTGTGTGATAACAAATCATATGGCTACGATGATATCTGACTGCTAACATCTTCCTCACTCATCTTCTGATTAAGAACTATTGTTCGAAATACATCCTGTTTGTTTAAGTATTTTGTTCTATATTATTTTTAGTTTTCATATTGTCTAATTAAACCACAATAGTTGTATTTTGAATGTAGATTAAGAATTGAAGCTTAAAAACTCAGAAAAAAAACTCGTGATTCTTAATTATTCCGCCAACACTTTCTCTTCAGTAAAACTGATGAAATACAAGAATGAAGAAGTTGAAAACCATTACAGTAGTTTTCAGTACCCCATACAGCTCCTGCGACATATTGTCACACTGTAACCTTTAATGAGCCTCTCAGTTTTTTCTCCATTGTATTTTTTACCCATTCATATTTAATAATAAAACATAATTACTTTTTTATTGAAAATTATTCAAGGTTCATACTTTTTCTATAAAAAAGAAAATTATTCAGGTATTATTGATGAAGATTCTGAATCTAAATTAAATATTGTTTTTTTAATTTATTGATTGTTATAACTGGTACGACAAGATTTATCAACTTTTTGTCAACTGGTGTCGTTAATAGTGTTTATTTTCATACCAAGAGTATTATCATTATTGTTTTAATACATATCGACTGTTGCACAACCTGTCATTGTTATCATTGACTACATATGTTTTATTATTTACTAAGATTGTCATAACTGGTAGACGAACATATGGTGTAGTTATTACTGTTTCTAGAATACGTTTATTTTTTGTATCTCAAATTCTACTTCTTTCGATTTGTGGCTTGCATAGTAATATAATAATAAAATGTGTTTCTTTCCAGCAAGTTTTTGATTCATACTTTCATATAATTGTGCTTAATTAATAATCAATGTTAATATAAGTGAACCATTTCTAATTGATAGTAATTACTAATTTGTCTGTTACATAATCGTGTTCTTGTAGTGTTAGTGTAATTGTTCTCTTCACTGTCTTAAATATCCCCACAACAATGAGCTATACTCACTTCCTCGTTATACATTTAAAACTTGTAGTGCCACATCATCAAAATGTGTATGCTTTTACCTTCAATGGCTGTGTGTTATACCCATGAATGATTTTGGATTGTTGTACCTTTTGTTAGTTGTATTTATGAATATATTTAAAAGAAATATATTTTACATTTTATTGTTCAGTAATTTTAAATAAATAAAAAAAAAGTCGTTGTAATTAATAAAGTGTGTGTAAACGTAAATTCTTTTTGTCTTTAAAATTCCTTTTTATAATTCTTGTCTTGTTAGCCAACTGAATCGAAACTAAGGTAGTTGCATTGCATAATATATATGGGTGTTAAAAATATTAATAATGCCAATATTTTTATATTATTGGTCCATTAATAAAATTAATTTTAAATCAGTAGTAATACTGAGTTGAAAAGCATTTTTTTCTCCAAATTTTTGATTTGACTGTTGCAAATGACTGTTGCGCTATCCATCATCTTCCTTTTTAATTCAATCATGTTCACGTAAATGCAGAGAAACTCTAAATGACCCTACTGAGAGCAACATGTAATTGGCCATGTTGAAATACTGCTTTGCCTATATGAACTAAAACTTTCTGTAGAGTCTTTCCTTGAGACTTATGAATAGTCATGGCAAATGCTAACTGAGTTCGAAACTTGAAAAAGAAATGTTGCCCTCTTTAGATAAAACAAATTTCAATCATGGAATTAAAACTATTTCCTCTTGAAACCGTGATGCAATAATTTTACAATGACTTTATTGTAAAACTTCTGAGTTATTAGTCTTGTTTCATTATATAAGCTCGGTGGATCAGCATTTCTCATACACATGACAGGAGATCCTTTTCTTGAATTCATGCTTATATTTTGGAAGTGAAGTGGAAAAGTCCCCTTGGCGCAGAGACTATTACCAAGAATTAAAAGTAAATACGTGAAATAAATAAAACATCGTATAAACAACAATAGGATTCCTAAGTGGGACTAAGATCTTTCCTAGAAAAAAACTGGTTAGGTTTATTCTATAACAGAAATAGATTTTTTTCATCTGGAGTCAGTAATTTTACTTGACTTATGTTGAGAGAACTTATTTTTCATTCTTCTTTCTTTTTAATGCCGCTATTTGTGAAATCATATATTACTCACTATTTTCCTTAATATTTATTTGAATGATCCAATATAAACTGAAATTAACAGGTATTCCAAGTCTTATCTGTGCGCAACATCCAAGGGTTCATCATTGGTTAACTTATACATACAAAACATCATTTATATCAGGTTTGAAAGTTTATTGTAAGAAAGACCCATAGCCCAGAGCGTAGCACACTGGACTTCAAATGCAAGGGTCATGGGTTCGATTCCCACAAAATAAAACGTATATTTTATTATTTATTCAATCCAAACAAACAAAGATCGGTCATCAGAGTCTGATAAGTATATAAATATTTCAGCTCCAGTATGGTTTATAAGTTTGTTTTTATAATGTCTGCACTGATAGGACAGGTATAAGAGGGAAAGTGTAGCTTATTTGTTATTTGACATTCAATTTAGCTATGAGTGAACCCACATTATCGAGTTGATTCTTCACAAACCGTCCTAAATTTTACCTTACTCAAGTTTATCAAAGTAGTGATAACACTTACATTGCATATATTTTTTTTTATGCTTTCCTCACGTGTACTAACCCTACCATGAGGGAGTTTATTTTCGTTAACCTGTTCCCATTTGATTACAGGTCTTCTTATTCAGTGTTATTTGAACTGCATATATGTAGTTATAATTCATCAATTGGTAGGTTGTTTATAATACCAAAGAAGTCTTTGTTGTACTTGGTGATTACGTTTTCTTTCTTTTCCGGCCACGTTCCTCCTTGTAGGATGATATTTGTAATTAGTTTTTATCTATAATTATTCATGTTTGAACAGCTAAATCCAATGTGCTGAAAGATCTGCTCTCCTTCATTGCAGGGACAGTAGGGCGAATCGACATGCTTAAATCGGTACAAATATGACCTATTTTTACCGTGTCCCGTTAGAACCATTGTAAATTGCATATTAATCTTCTCCATGAGATGGCGTAGGACTTAAGAAATAGGACCAGGTTATTGGCCGTAGGATGACACAGGACTTCCATATACATCACAAATTTAGGGTAATGAACATTATTTGGACCACAATCAGGGCTGTCCCTAGTAAGGTAAGGGGCTCGGGGCAACTCAACTAGTGTGGGGCATCCCCCACCGGCAAATTATTACATATTTGAAAAATTGTTATATTAGTTATATTTAGCTATGGGTCTGTCGATTTGCGGTAGTGACGGTTGTGGCAGATGTTTGTTTGACCTGCAATCATGCAGTTACGAAACTCAAGTGCCTCCAAAAACGTGCTACGGGGCACGAAACCGAATTCGTGCTTTGCACAGATAGGTCATAGAGGTAGACATCATGACTGGGTGTAGGTACTGGGGAGTCTGCGTTTATACCACGTATTCCGAGCAACTATCTGTTTCAATTCAAACGTTTGCAATTTCCCTTCAGCGTCTGTTTCGCAATGACGGTAAATAAGTGGCAAGGGCAAACTCTATCTAGACAGGGATTGAAAGGAGTAAGACCAAGTGTTCCTCACATGATGAACTGTATGTTGCTTGCTCAAGTGTCAGAGGTTCCAACTCTCCGTTCTTCCATGCAAAGGCACTGATTAACACTGTAATAATAATTATATTTTCTACTATTCTATAATTCCTATTAATATTTTGGAATACAACGTATCATCTCTAGTCCACTGTAACTATATTATTATTAAATACCATAATAAATATAAACTGTTATTTTCAAACAAACTGCGTACATAACCGTCAATTATAAGCCTGTTTATTCACAAGTTTTGAACGAAATAATCAAAATTTATATCATCAGTTAGTTTTTTTTTATGAAAAGTTCCGCTTGACTATTCCACCTTTAATCATTCATTGTGAAAGTTAGGCGATTCGTTTGATCAGTTTTCAGTTGAAAAAACTCCGAACACTAGTCAAATGCAGATGGGCTATTCTTTAAAAAGAAACTTAACAATATATACGTTATTAATTAAGATTAATGAATTTAATTTTTTTTACAATTTTATTCGAAACATTTTTCTCTTTGTCGACATCCAAGCCCTTGAGATCGTAAACAGGCCTTTGTTATATGTTTGCATATTTTCAAATAGAGTTATCACTGATGAGTGTATTCCTCGTACAGTTATTTTTTGTATTAATCTTTGTTCTGATATGTATCATTTGTTTTTGGTTCATTTTAATATTTTATATCAACAACTGTAAGTTAATTAACAGTAGTCATTATAAACTATATTTAACCTTCCAAAATTATATATAACTACCAGACGTGCCCGTCTTTACAAGTATTTTACAAAAAAAATTAGAAATGATACGTGTTATTCTAAAATATTATTTGAAATTATAAGATACTTGAAAATATCATTATATCTAGAGTTTCTTTTACGTTTTGCAGCTTTAGACTCTGAACTCAAATTTGATTTTATTTCAGGTATCTTCTTATTTAGTACGCGGGTAGGTAGGACTCACTTTTTAAAGCGAGCAAATTATGATAAATGTAAACAAAATTAAAATCAACTATCTATTAAAATAGCTACCTGCTAAACAGTAGCAGGCACTTAAAAATACCTGTACAGCTAGCCAAACACGGCTTAAAAGTCAAAAACTTCGTTCTACTTTGGATTTCTAATCCATTCAAATCTTACGTTTTAAGTTGGCCATACACAAGTCTGCTGTCAAAGTTTCAGCTTGCTATAACTTATGATGGCTGAGTTTGCTTGTGACTAAATTTTTGGACAAACAAAACACAGAAAATTTTCTGAGAGTGGGATTCGGTTTCTCTAATGTTTGAAACGTAAAGAAAACTTGAAATGAGTCAGTTCTAAACAATGAACAGACAAAACCTTTCTTTTATTAATATAAATATTTATACCCTTAGAAAAATTAGTTTTAGTCACTTAATATAAACTAAGGTGAGCAAATTATACAGACATATAAATACTACTAATTAATTCATTCTTAATTACAGTGGTGTAGCAATTATTTTTGCCACCCCCCTGGGCAATCGTGAAATCCCCCCCCCCCTCCACTGGCCGTTGATAATCCATTAACCTTCAAAAATCAAAATTAAAGTCCTCAAAATATTTATTTCCATGGAATTGTAATCAAGGATCTGATTTTAGACTGCTGATATTAGTCACAGACTATCATCTTATTACAGTACTCGTATGCATATACAGTCGTCATAAAAAAAACAAAGATTTTTCAAAACAAAAACATATAATTCAAATCATAAAAGAATTGTTAAATTAAATTAACTGGCTACGTAAACAAATATAATCAACTTTAATTTATAATAAAATATTTTGATTATTAACAAAATTAGTTTGGACAAATTTAAAAAAAATTAAATTTTTAATTTGTAAATATTTCAGTTGTAAAATCCATTTAAAAAACAGTAACGAACACATAAAACATAAAAAGAATTACGACGGGCTGCCCCAGGTTCACAGAAGGGTGGCCCATGCCTGATTGAGACATATTTAATAATAAATATGTATAACGTGTCAGACGTTCTATATTAATAATTTCAAATTTGAAAAACTGATAAAATTCTACAGTCGTATTAAAATAAATAAAATCATTATTGATTATTCAGAGTTTGATATTACGTCTACACGACAGCCACATTAAAATAACCAATACTCAATTGACTGTCAACGAGTTTGACATCACGCTCTGTTTTTCGACAGTTGATAGTACGCCATTCCAGATTTTTTTATAGCACCTATCCTTCAGAATACAAAAATTAATATCAAATTATAGAGGTATTTTTTTAATTTTCCGCTTTTTTTTAACATTAAATAAAATATTACTTTTATGATAAAAGAGCAAAAAAAAAAGCAAGCAAAACTGTACTGTAGGATCTAATAAAAAAGACAATGAAGTCAGGTTTGATATTGTTGAAGGAGCTCCGTCAATATTGAATCAAGTAGATAGCTTTTCGTATATTTTTCAATATAATGGATGTATCGGCTTCTTTGATTCTATAACAGGATGCCATATAAAAAAAAAGAAAGGAACGTTTTTCATACACTGTTTCAGACTTGAATATCGGTGTAACTATATTGTGCTTAAGTGAGACCATGCTTTATCTACCTTCTGATGTTGAGGCAGGGTATCTTTTCTTGATGAAAACTTGGGAAAAAATTAAAATGTAAAATGTTATTAATAAGTAGATTACCGTTTAACAATATCAAAATGTATCAAACGTATCAAGATTCTATTTAAAAGTCTTATTGGTTCCAGGAAATGATTTTATTACAATGGTACCTTAAGATATAAGTTTAATCCAAACTTATATTGTAAGATATTACAAACTCAAATTTTCGGATGATCCGTCTTCAGGAGAAAATAGAAAGGGTGACCATCACGGTTTCCTGTCGTTGTGTTTCCCATGTGCATGGTCGCCCTTTCTATTTTCTCCTGAAGACGAATCATCCGAAAATTTGAGTTTGTAAGTGTGTCTCTTTCTCTGTGTGTTGCTTTTCTTCTTTTTTGAGCTGATATATATATATATATATATATATATATATATATATATATATTCACTGATAAAACGAAATACGATCCAAACTGGACACAATACGAGTTCGAGATTAACAAAGAGCAACACACAAAGTAGGGAAACACACTTACAGACTCAAATTTTCGGGTAATCCGTCTTCAGGAGAAAAGAGAATGGGAGACCAAGCACGTTGTAGACGCAACGGCAAGTAACAAGTAACAAGTTACTTGCCGTTGCGTCTACAACGTGCTTGGACTCCCATTCTCTTTTCTCCTGAAGACGGATTACCCGAAAATTTGAGTCTGTAAGTTTGTTTCCCTACTTTGTGTGTTGCTCTTTGTTAATCTCGAACTCGTATATATATATATAAATTATATATATAAATGGTATTCTGAAAAAGAATAAAGCTTGACTCATTTGTTCTCAACAGTTTGCGTGGGCACAATCTATTTATCTATTGTAAAGAAATCTAAATCATGTAATCGATGATTCAGACAAAAGAAGAAGATACAAAAATCGATTCAAAGCTGTAGTTGACAATATATTGTGAAACAGTACATACTACTTCTCCAATACACCAGAACTGCAACCAAGGTAAATTTTCCAATCCATCAAAGTTCAAATATATTTTATATTTTTATAATTGTATAGGCAGCGTTATATACATTAATATATTACTGGTTTGTTATTGAAAGTTTACCATTAAAAAGTATGTTTTTTTATCAAAGAAAGTCTTAGTAAAAATATTTTTTTATATATTTCTTTTTCTTTAATACGAAAAACGCTATAATCAACCTCTTATGAAAATCATAAGATTTTCGTAAAATTTTCATAAAATATAATTTGCTGTATATTTTCAAATCGTTAGATGAACAGTTCATAATGTTGATATAATTTTTTTTTTAACTCATAGGGTAGTAAGATTATGCTTACTACATTTTTTTATAAAAAACATACCCAAGAAATAAGGAGCTTTGTCCTGTCATATAAGAGGGTTATTTCTGAATCAGAAGTAATACATTTTGTTTTTCTTAAAGTTATAACATTTTTTTACAAATTAATTTATAAATTTTTTTATTAATATAATTTTATTTATTTATAAAATAATAAAATTAAAAATTTTTAAAAAAATATAAATTTTTTATTTATAAAAATTTATGAATTTCTTAAAATTTATAAAATAAATAGGCATGGGACCAGCATTCTCTGATTTATTCACCTCCTGTATGAATAAATCGAGGGTCAGACTGGGTATTGAACCCTCGTTCAATCAGTCCAGAGGAGAGGACATTGTCTTAAATATATTTCTTTATATTTTTTTTGTCTTTTTTTTTGTAAAAGATAAAGTAAATAATTAAAAACATAACGAATCAAACTCTTCTTAAGTGATTAAAGTTCATGATGCGATTCTACTGAAAACAAAAAAATGTAACACGTTGAATTCATAAAACAAATAACCTATTTTGCAATGCTCAGATCAGTAAAATGATTTAAAAATATTTCTTTTGAATAAAATAAAATATTACGAAACAGTGGGTGGGTTGATATGGACGAACGTGGACCAAAGAAAGCCAAACAGAGTCTGCCAGCCAACAAGGTCACGGCCACAGTTTTTTGGGATGAACGTGGTGTCATTCACATCGATTATCTCGAGAAAGGTAAAACGATCACCGGCGAATATTATTCAAAGCTTTGGAACAGATTCGACGTTGATTTGAAGCAAAAACGGCCGCATTTGGCAAAGAAGAAAGTGCTGTTCCATCAAGACAATTCACGTATGCACACTTGTCTAGTCACGATGGCCAATATCCACGAATTGGGATACGAACTGCTACCCCATCCAGCATATTCTCCTGATTTAGCCCCCTGCGACTATTTTCTGTTTCGAAACCTAAAGAAATGGCTGGGCGGTAAGAGATTTGAGTGGAATGAACAAGTCATTACCGAAACAAACGCGTATTTTGAGAGCTTTGAGAAAACGTATTATTGGGGGGGGAGTAAAAAAATGAGAAAAACGCTGGACTAAATGTATTGAGCTAAAAAGTGACTATGTAGAAAAATAAAATATTTCTTTGCCGAAAAAAATTTGTTTTATTCCAAAAGTCACGGACTTACCAAACCGCCCTCGTATTATAATGCAAGGGTGGCCAAGCTCCTTGACAGTCCGAACCATTTTTAAAAATTTGAAACGTTTCGCGAGCCGTAATTAAATACCTATTTAAAAGGTATGAAATAAATACATAGGGAACGATAATAATTTTTTTTAAAATATAATAGCATAAAAATGGAAAGGGAACTCAGGTACATTTATTGAGAGCCACAAGTAATCCTTCAAAGAGCCCCAGGTTGCCTCCCTAGTTATATTGTATGTTTTACAAGTCTATACAGATTTTTTTCTTATTAAAATGAAAAATATAACAATTTTACTGAATAATATAGAGTGGTATATTACATTGTCAAATATAGTGAACAAAAAAATCATCTTAATATTGTTTTAAGAACTTGTTAGTTTTAGAGAATTTTTATTTTTTAAAAAATAAAAACAGTGAATACAAGTTTAGGAAGGCGATAATAGTGAATGGAAAGAGATGGTTCCCAACGAGAGGAAGAGTAAAGGGGTTCTAGTTGCTCATAAAAATACGAGCATCTAAATATCTGCAACATTGAGGTTTTGTTACACTTTTATGGAATTTTGAAGAATTTTATATTGAGGATGTAAGCAGAAGGTAAAAAAAAATTGAGTCATATACCTCTATGTGACTTTTTTTTTTAAGGGACATTTTTCGAAATTAATTTAGCCCATTACAAAACCTCCTATATCAATACAATGACTAGTGGAATTTTATTAAAATGAGCTCAATTATTGTTTGATATTGATTAGAAGGTTGTTAATTATGAGCAGGTTGAGCTCTAAAGTAAACCTTAATCAAAATGGAAATATCCCTTATTAGCTTTCTTGAGAAAAAAATTACACAAGTTTAATAATAAAATATCTTCTGGGTTTTCTTGTCTAATTTTAAGGAGAAAATTAATAATTTTTTTTTTTTTAAGAAGTAATTTCTGCCTCTCATTCTGTAGTTTTCAAAAAAGTTTTAAAAACAAAGACAGCTATTATTGTCTTCGTTGAATAACTTTGCATGACTTAATGTCATACATAATCAAATTTAATCAAAATTGGATATAAGTGAAGTTTTAAAGGGAGATCATGCTCTCGTTGATAAAGATTTACGGATTTAGAAATACTGTCATTGCTTTTAACAAAACATTTTACATACAAATCAATAAAATGTTTTTTGACCTTCTATTTTATTTCGTTTAACAGCTGTACAAAGTTAACAACACGCATACTCACGCACAAACACAGACATACATACGTATACATGTAAAACAAATATTGTAATTTATTATATAAATTATTACCAATCTAATGACTAAGTTCTTTTTATTTTTTCTTAATTTTCTTATTCTTATAATGTTTGTTTATATACACATATATATATTGTGAGTCACTTTTTAACTGTCTATAAACGCTTTCACGTCTCTACTCCTGTGTTTTTTCTTCCTTTTCTTTTTCTCTTCTCCTAAGCATGACAAGAAAGTCAAAATGATTGAAAATTGTGAGTGTTAATCTCTTTTTTTGTGTTTTCTAGTTGTAACTTTAATTATATACATATATAACAAGACTTCCCAATATAAACATGTGAAATAAAAATTCATGTTCAATCTACAATAAGAAACAGAAAAAACATTTTAAGATCTTTCAACCGTAACAATCAGCTTTCAGTTGGGATTTGACTCTAACGAAGACCACTTCTTACGGTTGAAATATCTTAGTCCTTTTCCTCTTTCTTATTGTAGTTTAAACATTGGTATTATATGTATATATTTAGATAACTCACCACAAATGATTGAAGATAATCGCTCTGAGGTCTTTCGTTTTCACTTCGTCAGAGAGCAAGTGAATATATATATATATATATATATATTAGTGTAATTAAGTAGCAGACCTTCATTAATACATACACAATAAAATTTTTTGCCGATTTCTCTATGGATGATTTTTCCATTTAGCTTCTCAAGTTTTCTGATCTTACACTTCCATTCATTTGGTACTAAGTGTAATAAATTACACTTACAATTTATTACAAGGAAATCTTTTGGTGATTTATTACACTTAGTGCTAAATGAATGGAAGTGTGAAATCAGAAAACTTGAGAAGCTAAATCGAAAAATCATCTATAGAGAAATCGAAAAGAAATTTAATTATATATATATATATATATATATATACTCGTACATATATTCTGAGATAAAATGGATAAACCAACAAAAGTCTCCACACAAATGAAGTTTTATTCAACGCGTTTCTAACACTTTGTGTTCATCATCAGGAAGACACTATAATACAAATTATATCTAATTAGTTACAAAAATTAGAGTGAATTAATAAAAATTCAATTAAGAGAATTCAAGACATACCCAAGGATGTGGTACTGACGGGTTGGTCAAGTGAAAACAACTAGTAGGAAACTGATCCGTTGCGAAAGAGTGGATCATCAGTGTCTGCCTGATGATGAACACAAAGTGTTCGAAACGCGTTGAAAAAAACTTCATTTGTGTGGAGACTTTTGTTGGTTTATCCATTTTACCTCAGAATGAGTAAATACCACACAATTACGGATTGCACAACTAATGATATATATATATATATATATATATATATATATTATATATAAGCTGAGTTAGCTTCAGCTACTCAAAGGGACTACTTCTACCCGATGACGACGACTGTCGAAATATCGTTGTGAGTCTTTTGTGTGTGTCTTTATTTGTTTTTTTTCTCTTTCATGTGTTAACTATATATATATATATATATATATATATATATATATATAAATATAGTATCACTTTGTATCGGTCGATGGACGCATTATATCACAATAATAATAAAGTCTTTTTTTTCATAAAGAATGCCTTCAAACCTGAATTTCTCTAAGAAGAAGAAAAAGTATTCTACTGGAGACATAGTGAAGACAAGCTTTCTTCATCAGATTAGAGAGCTGTTTGATAACAGTACTCTTCATGGAGTGCGCTACATTGCTGAAAAAGGAAGACCTTCCATTGAAAAGTAAGTCTCCTTCATGCCTTTATAAATACATTTCTTGATATATATATATAATATATATATATAAAGATTTCACATAAACACGTGAAATAACAATCAATGATCAAACCGCAATATGAAATGGGAAAACAAGTAACTAGCGATCTTCTTCAGAGTCAAAAACCCAACTGAAACACTAGATGCAAAAAACATCTGATGATTGGTTGAGAAGAGTGGGAGGGAAGAGTGGTATTATAAAAGGGTGAAAGTGCAGGAAAGGACAAATGTTCAGAAAGGGATGTTTGGCAAAACAGAGTTTTCCTCTTTTTAAAGTACCACTCTTCCCTCCCACTCTTCTCAACCCCTCACCAGATATTTTGGTGGGTGCGTGTGTTAGCATTGCTTGTTACCACGCTACGGTCCAGAATCTTTGATGGATCAAGTTGATATTTTACACAAAAATGGGCCTCATAAAGACGAAGATCCCTATTGTTTGCGAAGAATTATGCATGATGGGAAAGTCACTTTTTTTGCCAAAAACCGTTTTTTTTAAAACATTTATTTCTCCTAAACTACTAACCCTAGAGTTTTGAGATTTTGACATTATCTTTGAGGTTACAAATGGAACAAACGAAAAATATATTCAAAATTTTATATCAACAGGAAATATTTTTTTTTCAATATAATGTAAAAATTTTGACTTATAAATCAATCTCAAACCTTGTGAGAGCGATACAAGCCATACTGTTTGACGGACAAGAATGAAACTATGCCTATAAATAGAACATTATATGGACAATGAGTTGAGATATTTTTTTCTACAATTACATTCGCTAAAGGGGCGTTAGAGTGCGATTTGTGTTTTCAGAAAATGTTTTTTTGACGCTAAACGGCTCGTTAAAAAATTATGAAAATTTGACCAAAAATGGAACAAAAAGTTAGCACTTAATAAAAAAAAAATCATGAAGTTTCAATTACGGGAAAGAGCAATAACTATATAAAAACTCTTTGTTTATCCTAGACTAAGAGATCACCTGCTATACTTGTCGAATTTTTTGTATTTTTTTACATTGTTTACATTGACTTAGAAATTTTTTGAGCGAATCCACTGAGATAAAATTGATGTTTCTAATGGAAAAATGAAAATATATTATTGACTTATAAGAGATGTAAGAGGAATAATATTGTGCAGGTAAATGATAACACTCATTAAAAAAAAAATCGTATATATGTTATTTGACAAAGGGGAAGGAAAATGATCTTATTAAATACTAAGAAGCCATAAAATTCCCAGTATAATAATTCTGTTAAAAACCAAAAATGTAAAAGATAATTCAAAATATAAATCTTTCGTTTAGAGATTAATAACTGTAATTATCGTACATCTTTAATTAACAAATCACCTTAAAACAACATTTTCTTCGCTGTTTAAGATGTTTTTCAGAGAAAAAAAGGGTATTTTACTGTTTTAAATTTGAAAATTTTACATTAATATTCAATGTAGAAGGATGTTAAGTAAACGATGTAAGAAATCTACTGGCTATTTGAACAATAGCCATGTTCTCTTGTAGGATAATATTTCGTTTCAAGAAATGTTCACATTGGTTTTTTAAAAATGATATTACTGCTGTAGTTATACTAATGAAATTGTTTGCAAATAATAAATTATTTGTGATGTACAAAAATAAGCTTATAAATTGATATGTCCTTCAATCACTATCTGTACTACCTCACGAATGCAATGCTAATAATTATATCCCATTTAGATATTTATGTTATGCTTAAATGATACGTTATGTTTTATATACTCAAGAAATTTGACATTGAGTTACTTATAGTAAAGTAGAGTGTAGGCCACTCCAGATTTTTATATTTGTTTTTAAATTTTTAGAATTGTTTTAATAATTGTTTATATATTTCCTTTATTTTTTTATTTTTTTTACTTTTATTCTTCTTTAATTTTTTCTTTGATCTTAACTCCTTGGTTCTATTTTTACTTTTCTCCCTTTCGGCAACACTGTCTTAGCTCTCAGCCAGTGAGTTCTTTAGGTGATTGTCGTCTCTCCGTCAATTCACTTCTTTTGAGAACGACCACCATTACGGTCGAAATATTGAACAGTGAGTCTTTGTTACGAGTATGTTTCTTTCTACGCGTCACAGTTTATTTTAAGTGAATATATATATATATATATTCAATATCAATATATTCGATAAGATATATAAGTATATATTGATATATAAAAATATTAATATTGATATATATGAATATCAATACCAATATCAATATATCAATATATTCTTAATCTATTTATTACCTATTAGTCCAGTTATACTGTTGACCTTTCAACTCTTTTATTCTAACCGCTTGTTTCTTGTTCATTATTGACCTTTGACCTTCTCTTTATATTAACCTGTACTAATCCTTTTAATCTATTAATAGCAATGACTAAGCATGCGTCATCGATTTTAATTTAACATGTCACTTGGCCAAGTCCTTTTCCAGTTGAACCCTGTTAGCCGGAGGTTAGTTCGTAGGATCGAATCTCTCAGTCTTAAGGTCGTGAATGCCGAGACTGCGGTTAATTTTAATGATACCTGTTTAAAAGAGGATCTGCTGCCTATTTATACCAATATATATATATATCTTCGTCAGAGTCAAAAACCAAACTGAAAAATCCAACTCAGTTGGGTTTTTGACTCTGAAGAAGACTGCTTGTTACGGTTGAAAGATCTTAGTCTTGTTTTCCCATTTTCTTATTGTGGTTTGATCATTGATTGTTATTTGACGTGTTTATTTGAAATCTTTTTATGTATATTTGTACTGTTCTTATATAAGAACATACACTGTTAAAGTTGCAGCATATTCAGTATAGACAGACAACTTTTGTGCTGAGGTTTCTAGACTTCTAACTAGTTTACGGTTAGATACTCGTATTTTCCAAAGAAGTTCAGATAGAGACATCAAGATGTACCATAGATGACGATGTGATACATGAAACTCTATTTAAATGACTTTAATATTGGTAAAACTAACTCTACTATAAGAACCACTACAACTAAGGTACTTACAAGTTAAGTTCTAAGTTTTTAACCTTAGTTATAGTGTTTCTTTTAAAAGTGTTAGTTTTACGGATATTAAAGTGATTTGAATATAGTTTGCTGTATTACTTCATGGTCTAAATTCATGTCTTTACCTGAACACCTTTGGAAAATACTTATGACCTATATTACATACATGCATGAGAAATATGGAACACGAAACAATGATTACATACTGTCTATATTTAAAGCAGCAGGCTGAATCATAGACATCATAGCGTGCTTACTTGTAAGAACAATAAGTAATCATAGAAATACATAGTTGCAATTTTAGACACAGTTTAAAAATATTTTTTTAAAAACGACCATATTAAATTAGCATGGTATATATTCTATTCGTATTGTACTAAAACGTACTTTCATAAATGCAACGAGGTATAATAAAATATATATAGCTTGTTAAAGAGATAATTATGATTGAAGAAACTCAGCGATGTAGTTGTTTTTTGTGAATAGAGCATCTTCATTTCTTCATTATTAAGAAAATCAGGGGAGGGGGGGAGGACTAAGTTTTCTCCTTCCCTGGGGTCTCAAACTTCTCTCAACTCTGTTTACCATTAAGTCATTACCTTTGTTTCTTTAAATGATTTAAAAAGGATGAACAACAAATTCAGTTATTGTTTCCAGCTCACTATTTCATAATATAAAATCAACATTACAGTTGAAAGGATTTCAAACAAGAGAAAAGTAGCTAATTGATTATAATATTATTAAATTTGTTAACTGTTTTTAGCCTTTTTTTTTTTTTTGCAACTCAGTGATAGTAATAAATCTTTTTCCATCTGGTCGGAAGCATACAAGCAAACCCTATTGGGTTTAGATTAGAAATGCCAATTCAGGTTTATTACTGGGGAAATGAGGTAATATTGATTCTCCCGCATCTCAGACGCTTTAGCTTTGCTTTATTGTATTCTATTATCCCTGCCTTCTAAACAAGATACCATAAATATAATTTGCAAGAAACATTCAAACAGTTATACTTATAACTTTAAACTTATAACAATTTAAGAGAAATATTTAGTGAATTTACTATTGCATAAGCTTTAGTAAATGTATTCCATTTAGTTTTTACTTCAGAGATTAAAATTTTTATAATTAGATAGAATAAAAGTTATAACGAAAAACAGTTGACGGAAAAGTAATGGCTCATTTAAACACTTAGCTAATAATACTTTCTTATATCCACTAAACATATCAGTTATATTATTGTAATTCTGAAGATGTTTCAAAAGAAGAAGGAAACTTTGAAACAATTGTGTGACTCTCGTTCATTTCGTTTTAATGAATATAGAAAAAAAATACAGTAAGTATATTTTTAGGTTAGACATTAGTAAACTGGTGTTTTTAGTGCCAAATAATGTAATTGGTATTGGATAATAAAGCCTTCTTATGTAAAACCGGTTGTAGACATCAAACGCCATTGTGACGTAATACTTGGAAATATTTGTTCCTTGGGGGACGAATATAAACTACTTTCAGCTAGTGATAACTTTCTTAAAACTTTTTTGTCCCCTTCAGTGGTTAACGACTGCTTGTTTTGGTGAAGAATGTTTCCCAGCAGGGTTGTGTTTTAGTGAAGAATGCTTCCCAGATATTGCTATTGTTTTGATGAAGATTGCTGCACAGCAGGCTTGTGTTTTGGTGAAGAATTTTGTCCAGTAGGTTTGTGTTTTGATGAAGAATGTTGTACAGCAGGGTTGTGTTTTGATGAAGAATGTTGTACAGCAGGGTTGTGTTTTGATGAAGAATGTTGTACAGCATGGTTGTGTTTTGATGAAGAATGTTGTACAGCAGGGTTGTGTTTTGATGAAGAATGTTGTACAGCAGGGTTGTGTTTTGATGAAGAATGTTGTACAGCATGGTTGTGTTTTGGTGAAGAATGTTGTACAGCAGGGTTGTGTTTTGGTGAAGAATGTTTCCCAGCAGGGTTGTGTTTTAGTGAAGAATGCTTCCCAGATATTGCTATTGTTTTGATGAAGATTGCTGCACAGCAGGCTTGTGTTTTGGTGAAGAATTTTGTCCAGTAGGTTTGTGTTTTGATGAAGAATGTTGTACAGCAGGGTTGTGTTTTGATGAAGAATGTTGTACAGCATGGGTGTGTTTTGATGAAGAATGTTGTACAGCAGGGTTGTGTTTTGATGAAGAATGTTGTACAGCAGGGTTGTGTTTTGATGAAGAATGTTGTACAGCAGGGTTGTGTTTTGGTGAAGAATGTTACCCTATCTTGGGCTGGTGTTGGCGGACTTAAAGCTTCCTGGGACACCTTTATTGATTAATGCTTTTCCGTTTCTACTTCTTTTTGATCTGTTACATCAATCCCAACGACAAATAAAATTGATTGTTTAGCAGTGTTAAGTCGGAGAATATACAGTTATACCTCACAAACGTTGTAACAGACAATAGTAAACTTAAATATCTGGCGTCAACTTCATTTTTTTTCACGTATTATTTTTTCGTTTTCCAAAATTGACGGATATTTGAGATCGATTTAACTCGAAATGACGTAGGCCGAAATATACTTCTACTTTCCAATTTCTGTTACTGTAGTCATAAAAAGTGTACTGTATTACTGTTGAACTTATCATGTGTAGGATGAATATTTTATAGCATATTGTGATTTTAGAGGAATATCAGTGAAATTGTTAATCTATAGACATTATTACATGATTACTGTGATAAGCACTAAGATGTTGTTTTGCGCAGGGTGATTTGGTTCGTTATAGTCAGCATTGGCACTATTGTTACCTTGATCATTATCTTCTCTCTTTGGGAGAAATTTCAAACAAACCCCACCATAACGGGACTTGATACGGATTTCCACAACTGGGATGTCATCTTTCCTGGAATTACAATCTGCCCTTCAGAACCAGCAAGTAAAACATCTATCAACGACTACATACAAACGTAAATATATTACTACAAATGTTGTTAAATAACAACCAGTTTATATAGTTACTCTAATAGTAAGAATTGATAAAAGTAAACGACCGTGAAGTAGAAACGAAATAAAACTTTATCAAGACTCGATCAGTTCTTCAGGTTCAAATCAAACCCTCATATTTCTATATTTTTACATAACTTACTTCTATATTTCGACAATCGTCGTCATCAAAGGGCAGAGTATCTCGCAGAGAGGTAGAGTGGTAATATATATATACAAGATTTCACATAAACACGTGAAATAATAATCAATCATCAAACCACAATGTGAAATGGGGGGGGGGGGGGGGGGAGAGGGACTGAGGTCTTTCAAACGTAACAAGCGGTCTTCGTCAAAAAACTCAATTGACTCTGACGAAGACCGCTTGTTACGTTTGAAAGACCTTAGTCCCTCAAAAACCCAATTGACTCTGACGAAGACCGCTTGTTACGAAAGATTTCATATAAACACGTGAAATAACAATCAATGATTAAACCACAATGGAAAACAAGATTTGGATCTTTCAACCATAACAAGCGGTCTTCGTCAGAGTCAAAATCCCAAATATATATATATATATATATATAACGCAGTCCTGAGGCCTTTCTGGGAATGTGGTACAGGAATCTGGGGTTCCACCAAACCATCCAACATACAACGTTTACTATCATTACAGTCATTATAAAACTATCACATTTGCCTTTCTATGTCCAAACAAATTCATACACTAAGAAGTCAAAGTCCCACCTTTTCTGAACTTTGCTATAGAACGATACAAATTATTCCACAGCAGATTACTAACCCACCCCAACCCACTTGCTCATTCCCTTCACTCACCTGTAATACCTTTAAACCGGTGTAGACCTTTAACAAGAAAATGGCCCTGAGACCTCCTTTATTAAACCAGCTGAGAGGGTAGCCATGCTACGGAGTGCCACCAATGAGTAACCACTCATTCCCGTTTTATATCCCCCCTAATAGTAGAAACCAAATCAGAATCGCTTTTGAATATAATTATATTGTAGTTAAAGTAGAAAAAATAAAAAAAAATCTATGAGATTTAGAAGATAACAATGAATTATTTGATAACTGAATACAATGTATAAATAAATTGAATTACATAATTAAAGTTTTTAACCAGGGAAATAGTTTGAAAACTGCCTTGTTGAAAATTCCAATAGTGTAATTCAACATTCATATATTTGCATTCAATTATAAAATCTACTAAAGCTGATAGATGTTTTTTTTACTATGTTTTATTTTTTGATGTATGTTTTTAAAATGTAAACCTGAAGAAGTATGCTAAGTGTTCGAAAAGCGATTTTAGTTTTGACATGTAACTCTTTTGCATGGAAAAGTAATTTCTGAAATTTCCTATCAAACTACTTTTTCTTCAGCTGATGTTTTTCTTCAAGGTAAACCCATCTACATATTAGATAATATCATAACTGATTTCACTTAAATGTACCGTCTTTTTCCGAAAATAAGACATCCCCTGAAAATAAGCCCTAGCGTGATTTTCGGGACTTTTTGGACTATAATCCGTCTCCTGAAAATAAGCCCTGGTTAAAATAATGTGAAAAATATTATTTTTTAATAAATACTGTTGAATTTAGGTGGTATCTCTAGATGCCTTAATATTTCGGAGAATCTTTTAGAACAAAATATTCCAAGAAATCCTTCTTTAGCTAGTTGGTTTCAAGAAGCCTACTTAGACAAGAAGTATTCATTTAACGATAGCTATACTGAAGACATGAGAGATTTATACCAATGATTCTACAGGAAATTGATTTGTAGAAAAATCCAAGTGGAATTCAAAATTTGAAAATTTATCACGTAGTTCTAGAAGATGACATGACTGTAATTGAGTAAATTTAAATTTCTATATATAAATAAATATTAAACAAAAATATATAAATCTACTTATTGCATTTGAAGTCCTCCCCCGAAAAGTATTTTTGACCTAAAAAGAAAGTAAGACAGTGTCGTATTTTCAAAAAACGACGGCAGTCGACAAAAGATTTTAGAAAAACAAGGATAATGAATCTCTATTTCATATCGCACTCTTATTACATGCAGACGTACCTTTGTCAATATAACAGTTGTTATGTGTTCTTCTAAATCAGTGGTTTTCAACCAGGATTCTTCCAGTACGGCCCATGGGTTCTGCAATATCTAAATCAGACGAAAACTAAATAAAAAAACAATTTATTTAAATATGTGTAATTTTCTTTTTATTTCATGTATAAAAAATATATACAATAATCTAAGCATGCATATTTTTATTTCATTTTATTAACTGCTATCTTTTTCATAAGAGAACTAAATTATTAGACAACTTTATTATTTTATTAACCCACAATTAATTTATCATCACATTTATATCATTTAATAATATATTCAATTATTTATTGCTTTACTATTATTAAAGGATAGTGATCGTGAAAAAATTTGATCTCGAGGTTTTAACGGAATTATATATTTTGAGGTCCCAGAAGTCGTTTATTCGATTATGATGATGATTATGATGTTGTTGTTGTTGTTGTTGTTGTTGTTGTTGTTGTTGTTGTTGTTGTTGATGATGATGATGATGATGATCATGATGATGAGGTGTCTGTATCTGTGTCTATGTGTGTGTAGTGTGTTTTCATATTGTGGTTTTGATCATTGATATATATATATATAATATAAATATATATATATATATATATATATATATATATTATATATATTGTTAAATAACCCCCATATTTGGCTTGTATCTGCTTCTTACACAATTTCTCCAGTTTCCGGAATTCCTTCCTCGTCTCTTCATTAAAACTATAAAGTCTATCACCAATATTACAGTCGACATGTTTCGAATGTACCACATTCATCATCAGGACAATAATGAAGTAATAGTAGGAAAGCTAGTTATATATATAGAGATGGATTATTAATGGAAAGTTTACAGGGCATCGCCCTGTATCACGGCGCATTATGGGGGATTAGGTGGGTGGTTGGGCTCACCTACTACCGGCTAATTGGGTGTTTCTGTTTGCAAATAGTTTTAAAATTCGACAAGAATTATTAACTTGGATATTTATGGTGGTTGCTTTTCTTGAATAATTATTGCTTCTAATAGTTGTAATTTAAAATGATTTCTTTCTCGAGCGATAATTTTCGTGGAATTTACCATCATTTCTCTTGTGAGTTTTGTCTTATGGTGCTGTTGTATGGCATTTTGGCGCCCGGCAGAAAGGTGCATAGTAATTCTTTAGATAATGAAGTCGAAGTCATTCCTATATATGAGCTTTTAGGGCCTCACAGCTCCCGATATTACATGAGTACTCATATACAAGATTTGTTTCTTTTGACTCCTTTACGCTAGGACTATTTTTCATTAATAAACTGCTTATTGAAGGGCTTTGGTAGTAAGTTATCAGGGTCAAACTATCGTCAGGCTTAATACATTTAACATGGCTTTTTTAATATTTTTCAAAACACGTTCATCAGTCTTATATTCATCTGTATATTGGTTTTTGTAGAATATTTTGTGGTTAGTGCCTGTTGTTAGCTCTTATTATCTGAGGTGAATCTATTTTCGAGGTAGCGTCTTAGAATGTTGTCGAATACTTGTTTGAGTAACCATTGTTGATTAACGCTTGCTTGGTTGACAAAATATTACTGTTGAAAAGGTCCCAGGTTGAGGCGGTCTTGTATGTTTGTGGATTAGGGATCTGATAGTGGCTCTTTATACCGTTGAGGGCATTCACTCTTCGCATTTAGGTATGTGCTGTGTTGGTAGGTTTCCTGTAAATAGAAGTCTGCAGTATGTTATTTTTCAGGTTAATATTTACATCAAGGAAGTTCATTCTTTTTTCTATTGCTTTTTCTATTGTAAATTTGAGACAGGAGTTATTTTCAAATGCTGACTTGAGGTTTAGTAATTGTTCTGAATCTTTTGCAAAACGAAGCAATCATCCACGTATCTACAATAAATAGCAGGCTTTAATTCAGGGCTGTTGTTTAGGATTTTGTTTTCCACGTAGCACATATAATAGTTTGCAAATGTGACGCCTAGGGGCGAACCCATTGCCACGCCGTCAATTTGAAGGTACATGGAGCCATCTATGTGCGTGAAAGGGCTTCTTGTCGTCATGCCGCAAAAGGTCTTCCATATTCTGCCTACTGATGGATGGAGGTGCCATGCCTCTTTCATTTAAGTAGATGCAATCACAAATAATTCCGATGGTCTCTTCTACTGGAACATTGGTAAATAATGATTCCCATCCAGGGATCCGACAGTTCCTTCAGGGTTTATTGTCTTTAATATGTCAAGGAAATCATCCGTTGATTTTAGTAAATAATTTGCTGGCATATATGGGGTGATGATTTTATTTAGCTGCTTGGCTAAACCATAGGTGGGCGTGGTGACCTGTGAAATTATTGGGCGCAGGGGGTATCCTGTTTTATGTTGCTTTACCGTACCATAAATATATCCTGGGGTGTATTCACCTGAAATAGGTTCCAAAATCTTCTCTGTCTTTCCTTTGTTAATATTCTTGATGATTTTGTTGACATCGGTCTTAAGTTGGGTCGTGGGTTCCTGGTTATTTTCTTGAATTTTGTAGAGTCGTTCAGAATGTAGTCCAGTTTTGTTTGTACTCAAGCCTGTCCATTACCACGTATGAGTTTGACTTGTCCGCTCGTTTATTATTTATCCGGATGTTGTCTCAGTTGTTTTGCTGCTTCGTATAGCTCTTTGGATAGTAGTGAACTGCTTTTAAATCCTCTTTGTTTAGTAGCCTCTGCTCTGAGTAATCTGGCAGATTTGGATCTAGTGACACTACCTTATCCTCTTCCAGCCTCAGAATTGATTGTACAATACCTCTAGTTCTATTTTTTTTTTTTTATAAAAGAAAATAGAAATAGAATAGAGGTATTGTACAACTCAATTCTGAGGCGGAAGAGGATAAGGTAGTGTCACTAGATCCAAATCTGCCAGATCTACTCAGAGCAGAGGCTACTAAACAAAGAGGATTTAAAAGCAGTTCAACCTATCCAAAGAGCTATACGAAGCAGCAAAACAACTGAGACAACATCCGGATATAATAATAAGACGAGCGGACAAGTCAAACTCATACGTGGTAATGGACAGGCTTGAGTAAAACAGAAACTGGACTACTTCTGAACGACTCTACAAAATTCAAGAAAAAAACCAGGAACCCTACGACCCAACTTAAGCCGATGTCAACAAAATCATCAAGAATATTAAAAAGGAAAGACAGAGAAGATTTTGGAACCTATTTCGGTGAATACACCCCAGGATATATTTATGGTACGGTAAAGCAACATAAAACAGGATACCCCCTGCCCCAATAATTTCACAGGTCACCACGCCCCCTATGGTTTAGCCAAGCAGCTAAATAAAATCATCACCCCATATATGCCAGCAAATTATTTACTAAAATCAACGGATGATTTCCTTGACATATTAAAGACAATAAACCCTGAAGGAACTGTCGGATCCCTGGATGTGGAATCATTATTTACCAATGTTCCAGTAGAAGAGACCATCGGAATTATTTGTGATTGCATCTACTTAAATGAAAGAGGCATGGCACCTCCATCCATCAGTAGGCAGAATATGGAAGACCTTTTGCGAGCATGTACGAAAGAAGCCCTTTCACGCACATAGATGGCTCCATGTACCTTCAAATTGACGGCGTGGCAATGGGTTCGCCCCTAGGCGTCACATTTGCAAACTTTATATGTGCTACGTGGAAAACAAAATCCTAAACAACAGCCCTGAATTAAAGCCTGCTATTTATTGTAGATACGTGGATGATTGCTTCGTTGTTGCAAAAGATTCAGAACAATTACTAAACCTCAAGTCAGCATTTGAAAATAACTCCTGTCTCAAATTTACAATAGAAAAAGCAATAGAAAAAAGAATGAACTTCCTTGATGTAAATATTAACCTGAAAAATAACATACTGCAGACTTCTATTTACAGGAAACCTACCAACACAGCATCATACCTAAATGCGAAGAGTGAATGCCCTCAACGGTAAAAGATGCCACTATCAGATCCCTAATCCACAGAACATACAAGACCGCCTCAACCTGGGACCTTTTCAACAGTAATATTTTGTCAACCAAGCAAGCGTTAATCAACAATGGTTACTCAAACAAGTACTTCGACAACATTCTAAGACGCTACCTCGAAAATAGATTCACCTCAGATAATAAGAGCCTAACAACAGGCACTAACCCAAAATATTCTACAAAAAACCAATATACAGATGAATATAAGACTGATGAACGTGTTTTGAAAATATTATAAAAAGCCATGTTAAATGTATTAAGCCTGACGATAGTTTGACCCTGAAAACTTACTACCAAAGCCCTTCAATAAGCATTTATTAATGAAAAAAGTCCTAGCGTAAAGGAGTCAAAAGAAACAAATCTTGTATATGGTACTCATGTAATATCGGGAGCTGTGAGGCCCGTAAAAGCTCATATATAGGAATGACTTCGACTTCATTATCTAGAAGAATTACTATGCACCTTTTCTGCCGGCGCGCCAAAATGCCATACAACAGCAGTCCATAAGACAAAACTCACAAGAGAAATGATGGTAAATTCCACGAAAATTATCGCTCGAGAAAGAAATCATTTTAAATTACAACTATTAGAAGCAATAATTATTTCAAGAAAAGCAACCAGCCATAAATATCCAAGTTAATAATTCTTGTCGAATTTTAAAACTATTTGCAAAACAGAAACACCCAGATTAGCCAGGTAGTAGGTGAGCCCAACCACCCTACCTTAATCCCCATAATGCGCCGGTGATACAGGGCGATGCCCTGTAAACTTTCCATTAATAATCCATCTCTATATATATAACTAGCTTTCCTACTATTACTCTCATTATTGTCCTGATGATGAATGTGGTACATTCGAAAATGTCGACTAGTAATATTGGTGATAGACTTTATAGTTTTAATGAAGAGACGAGGAAGGAATTCCGGGAAACTGGAGAAATTGTGTAAGAAGCAGATACAAGCCAAATATGGGGCGTTATTTAACAATATATGTTTAAATGAAGGACTGCTTCCAACTTTTACAAATATATATATATATATAATATATATATTATATCCCGGTTTAAATCAGAAGCGTTAACTTTTATTTCTTTTTCCTTTTATTTTTAACTTATATATTCATATTTCATATATATATTTTTTTATTTTATTATTTTTTTTTCCTTTTGTTATTTAAATATATTTGTTTTTATTTTAATTTAATTTATTTTTTTTATTATTATTTCCTTTTTTATAATTTTTTAATTTATAATTTTTAATTTTATAATTTTATCTTTTGTTTTTGCTTTCTCCGTTCTCCGACGTTTAGTGCCTAGCTCCTTTTTTACGCTAGTGCTGCTCTCTTCGGTTGACTCTTTATTTCTTCATTTCGCGCTCCGTTCTTCGACGTGGGGAGATCTCTCTCACTTCGTCCTCTCTACAGTCTACTCTTGGATGGACGAACAACAGTTCGAAATATTGAATTCTGTAAGTTTTCTTTGTATTCTCTTTTCTGTGTCGTGTTTTTGTGTAATTTAAAGTTATATATATATATAATATATATATATATATATATATATATATATATATTATATATATATATCAGGTTCAAATTAAACTGGCTGAGTCCAGATAAACTTTAGTTTTGTTTATACTCCACGGTCGATACTTTTATCAATATATATATATATATATATATATATATACTAATAAATGGTTGTTTGAACAGGAGGTGGGGCACCGGATTAAAGGAAAAGGATTTTGAGAGTTTGGAGAAATACCTAACAGTGATAAGCAACTTGTCGTACGACAGCTTGAAAGATATGGACAGCCTAAGAGACATTGAGACAAATCTGCCAGTGGACGATCTTAAAAGCATCGTCTTGCAGGTAGAGCTAAGCAGAATCCGACTATTCTTTACTCTTCACTCCTAAAATTATTACTATTCATAACTATCAAAAAATAATAAATTTATTATTTATATTAAATAAATTATTGAAATTATTATCATTCGAATAATATTATTTTTACTGGGATAAATTGATAAATCAATTCTTCACACAAAAAATAACTTATTTTTTATTCTACGCGTTTCAAAAACTTCGTGTTCATCGTCAGGTAAACTTCTACAATACAAATTACAAGGTAAAAGTTACAAAAACAGAAAGAATTGTATACAATAATATAAAAAAAATAAATGACATACCCAAATGAAGAAGTACAAAACCGACCAGAGTCGAGCGTTCAAATTAACTTGTAGTTTGTACTATAGAAGTTTACCTGACGATGAACAGGAAGTGTTCGAAACGCATAGAATAAAAAAAAGCTTCTTTTTTATGTGTGGCGACTTTGATTTAGCTGTTTACCCCAGAATGAGTAAATAGAACACAATTACAGATTCCACAACTAATAATATTATTTTTTATGTGTATTATATATATCTTAATAATTTATTATTTGCATACGTATATTAATAATTATACACTTTTTTGATGAAAACACGATCCGAAACGGACAAATATAGTTCAATGTTGATCAAGAATTATAAAGAAATTAAAACACACATACAGTTTCTTATTTTTGGTTCGACCCGTCTTCAGGAGAGATAAAAGAGATAAACCAAGCACACTGGTACAGAGACGGTTGGAGAACTCTCCAATTTGATCTCCAACCGTCTCTGTCACTGTGGTTGGTTTCCCTCTATTATGTTTCCAGAAGAAGATTCAAACCGAAAATTAGAGACCGTAAGTGTGTATTTGTATGTCTCTATATTCCTTTAGTTGCACTGAATTTTAATAAGAATTATATTAATAAATGCTTTTATCTTCCTTTCATTTATTATGATGGCTGCTGTTATATATATCATATGTCTATACATAAAAAATCCTACTTCAAACGGTTTATAAGGGTAATTAATGAATTAATATTCATATGACTTCTCGACCACTGATTCTTAAAATATAAAGATCGGTTTCTTGAAAAGTTTCGGTCTGAAGAAACGTCGGCTTATAAACATGAGTGTTATTTCTTTAGACAAAAAATCCTCTTTGAACAGTAATGAATTAATTTGCTTATTCAAACAATTCTTACTTTTGCAAGTTTTGAAAAAGATTTATATAAAAAAACCGAAACGTTGGCAAAGAGAGTTTGATTTTTGAACCTAGAAAATTGACCGAATCCCGATTAAATAACACATTTATTCTATCAAAGGGTTGATAAATTATTGAATTTGTTAATGAATTAAATTATAGAGATCATGATGGATTGTTTTCTAAGGCGCTTATCTACTAGTGCTGTTTTAGGGGCGGAAGTTATGGCTCATTTCTTATTTAGCTCTTATTTCAGTAATGAACGAGTCACATTACCTGTTGATTCTACATTGGGAGCCATAAATTTTGCCTAACTCAAATATATTTGAAGCGGGGATCTTTAACGAGTTGCTGACATCGTACAGGCTCGGGACAGTGGCCTGCAACTATGTCTGCCGTCCGAGCCAGTCATGATATTTGCCCCCCTCCCCCACCTCCTCGCACGGGCCATTGATAATTATCAATTATGGATTATAATCCATTAATATTCGAAATTCCAAAAATTCCTCAAGATATTTATTTCCATGGAATTACAATCAAAGATCGAATTTTAGACCGCTGTCATTGCTCTCAGACTTACATTTTATTACAGCACTCGTATACATATACAGTCGTCATCAAAGAAAACTAAAAATTTTTCAAACGAAAAACGTATAATTCAAATCGTAAAAAAAATGTTAAATAAAATTAATTGCCAACGCAAATAAATATAATACATTTTTCACCTCCCCCCCCCCCCGCCTTAAAAAACTATAAAATAAATTTATTTTAACTTTGTAAATTACAGTTTAAAATCTGTTAAAAGTAGTATTACACAAATAAAACATAAAAACAATTACTACTTTAAAGATATTAATAAATATTTAATGTTTACACTCCTGTATAAAGCATCCTGATTTTGAGGGGATTTCACAAATAGGTTTCCACAAAAAGAAAAAAGTTTAATATGAAAACTGACAATGCCTTCGAACACTTATACCATATAACTCATTCTTGTTAAATTCTTAGATTTTTTGTTTTCTTTTTATTATTTTAATTTTTTTTTCTATTTTTAACCCCTCAATGTGGGGTGCCCCCTCCCCATTTTTGTGGGTTAAAGCATGGTGTTTTAACTTTTTTGGTTGTATTTTTGGTGTGCGTTAGGTGGTGAAGCACACAGAAGAAGTGATGAAGGACTGCTGGTGGAAAGGCGAACAGCAGGATTGTTGGGCTTTATTCCTGCCAGCTTTCACTGAAAACGGCTATTGCTTCTCCTTTAATTCTGTTCACTCGGAGAAAACATGGCCTTGGTGATATATTCTACTTACTATAAAATATAAAACAAAATAAAAAAAACAAATTTTCTGTAAAAAAACAGTCTGACGCAAAGTTACAATTCATCAATCGTTTAGCATTTTTTCATACTTCTGTTTAAAGCTTCTGATTTGTGGGTGAGGGGGCGGGGGGGGGGGATATTTACGTCTTCACACAAAAAAAGTTTAATATGAAAATTAACACGCGTTTCCAACATTAAAGGTTCTTCTTCAAGTTTATATCTGCACTCTTGGTAGTCGATCTTCTTCAGTAAATCTGAAGAAGAATACTAATCGTTCGAAACACGTTGTTAGTTTTCATATCAAACTTTTTTTGTGTGGAGACGTAATTATTGAAATCCCCCAATAAGAGTAAATACCACACTATAACATTGCATAAGTAATGCATTCTGATTTGTTTCTC
Source organism: Hermatobates lingyangjiaoensis (assembly GCA_026182355.1). Taxonomy (NCBI): domain Eukaryota; kingdom Metazoa; phylum Arthropoda; class Insecta; order Hemiptera; family Hermatobatidae; genus Hermatobates; species Hermatobates lingyangjiaoensis. Next base: position 165,675 of record JAPFBL010000054.1, read on the forward strand.
ATGCCCAAATTTTAAAATACAATGTTCCTATTTCACCAACACTATACCATTACTTCGTAGTTAAACATTATTATTCAAACAGTATTTCTGAATTATACTCGTTTTTTTTTTAAATAATTTCATTTTAAATTAAACATTACTTTAAGGTGTAGTAGACAACAAAAGCAAATGTTACCTATAGTTTTAATGAAATAGGTTTTTTCTGATAATGATTAAAACATTTACAATGTTATTAGCAAATGTACCCGTCTTTAACGGGTATTTTACAAAAATTCAGAGATGATACGGGATATTCCAAAATTTTATTAAAAATTATTGAATAGTAGAAATTGTTACTAGTAGTACAGTTTTAAGTAAGTGTCTCTGTATATTGTACACTACTTTAGCAGTCTGTTCTACAGGTACATGGAAGAACAGAGAGTTGTAACCTCTGACTATTGAGGTTCAAGATTCATACAGTTGAAACTCAAGTCTCATACTGTTGACTATGTTAAATGGTCAATAATTTAAAATTTCATAATTTTACTTCTACGTTGAACTTGCAATCCATTCAAATCTTAGCTTTTAAGTTAGACATACACAAATCTGCTGTCAAAATATTAGCTTGTTATTACTTATTCTGGCTAAATTTATTCCTGACAAAATTGGACAAAAAAACACAAAGATATTTTTGTAACAGAGTGGATTCGGTTTCTTTAATGTATAAAACGTAAAGATAACTTGGAATGAGTCAGTCTTAAGTAATATACAGACAAAACCTTTCTTTTATTTATATAGATTTAATTTTTAAAATGAAAATTTTACTTTTAGGATTGGAAAGGAACAAATAAATCGAGAACCAAAAAAAATATTTGAAACCGACTCCAAATGGATGGTACAACTAACTTTTCTCGAAGAGGATTCTTACAGAGTCAGTTTTCTGAAATAATATTTAAATGAAAATTGCTTAGTTATTATAAATATATTATTAATATTTTATACTTTATCTTTAATTGTTTTGTTTAATTTATCATTGGATTCTTAAATATTGACTTTTCAGAGTTCAATTCAATTAATTTTTTCGGTCAATTTTCTAGGATCAAAAGTCAAACTGTGTTTGCTGGAGTTTCAGTTTTATTTAAAACCTTGTTTATATATATTATATATATATATGTATGTATATATTATATATATATATATATGTATATATATACATATATACATGGCCGTTGCGCCTACAACGTGCTTGGTCTCCCATTCTCTTTTCTCCTGAAGACGGATTACCCGAAAATTTGAGTCTGTAAGTGTGTTTCCCTACTTTGTGTGTTGCTCTTTGTTAATCTCAAACTCGTGTATATATATAATATATATATATATATATATGGGTTTATATAACAACGAAACTTCGGGAATGAGAGTTTCGTTTTTGAACCTAGAAAATTTACCGAATCTACATTACATATTGTACGACTTCTATCAAACGGTTAATATAATAATGACTTGGCAAAATAAATATAAATAAGGATTAGTTACAATTCGAATCTTTATATTGAATTGCAAAACTTATACAATAGAAAATTTATTATTTCAATTTATTTGATAATCAATACGGTTTACAACCTTTATAAAATTTATATATCGACATTTACGATTTTAACACTGCTTTAGCATGACAGTCAAAAAATACTCTTCATAGAGAAGTGTTAAGATATTTGCAGTGGAGCCCCTATGGTTAGGGAAACATTTAGCAGTACAAGACATCAAGGCACTTTTTACTGTATTTGTTAGTCGTCTATAATTGCTACTGTAATTGCTAAAACTTGCTATAACTTCAACGGAATCTTTGAAAGAGAAGTAAGAAAACTTTTCCATGGAACATAACTCTTGTGATTCTGACAGAACTTATATGGCGTCATATTTATTTACAAAGAGCTAAAAAAGTACTTTATTTATTATTACATTACAACTACCCTTATATGGTAACAAGTAATAGTGATACATGCCTACATAATTAAATGAAATAAAAGAGTAATAAACCATATATTTGTGGTACTCTATATAAATTGTTACGATCACTTGAGATGGCTATCAATGCTGATCAGATATCGAGGCCAACATCTTTTCAGCCTTCTAATAGAGTTGGTAGGAATCTAGAGGTATAATAATTGCTGAATTAAAGGTAAATGGTATCGTTAGAAACATAAAAGGGAGTTTATACAATTTTGCAAGCAATTATGAATTGGGCTGTTTCGATTCTTTTGTACGCTTGGTTGATCCCTAGATTTCGAGTCCCCATAAGTCTGAAATCGTTTTAAGTATTGTAGTATATTTTAGTCATTTGAGGTTAGTAATACTTTATTGAAAACTGAAATTCATATCAGACCGTGGTAGTGTTGGAGTTTAGTGGTTTCAAAGTTCTAAGTAAGAAGTCTTGAAACTACTGCTTAAGGCAGCTATTCATCTCTAACTTTACAAAATCGACTTTGTGGCTACTCTACTGCAGCTTTCATGTAACTCACTCTCCTAACAAATGCAGAATCCGTAAAATTCATGAAATCGAACTTTTTCGTGATCTTTATATTTTCTTTAGAGTTAAGTAACAAATTTAAGCTTTACTAATGTCATAGCTATAAAGAAACAACATTTACTGTTATTATTTTTATTACTTGGTGCATATTATTTTGTGCTAAAATAGAATTAGTTAAAAATCAAAAACTTTCATCAGTCTCGGGGGGGTCAGGTTACGAGTAGCTCAGTGGTTATGAACTCGCCTCTCAATTGGTAGGCCCGGAGTTCGATACCCACCTGGACCTTGATTTATTCACTTGGGAAGTGAAAAAATCTGTGCACGTCTTCCCTCGGAGAGGACGTTAAAACCGATAGTTCCTTGCCCTAGTTACTGATGGTCCCTAGTACTTGTTAGCTACTTGTCTTCTACATATATTTGAGTTAGTTAAAATCTAGGACTCCCAATATAGAATCAACAGGTAATATGGCACGCCCACTACTGAAATGGGTGCTAAATAATAAATGAGTCACAATTCCCCTCCCCCTCCATAGAACACCACTAAAAGGTGAAAGCCTTATAAGTTGGAAAACAAAACTTACTTCAGTCTCATTTGTGGGCTCTTCAGTCCAACCATTTTACCATAATTAATCGTTAACACAGTATCTAAAGAACTGTAAAAATACATTTCAAACTAAATTTAACACCTCTATAATTTACTAGAATATCAGTGACTCGTAGGTCATCCAACACATTCCTTTTCAATGCAGTCATATCCACGAAAATGTAGATGAACTCTAAACTAATATTTCTAATAAAGATGATTATAAACATATTTTTAAGACAGTTATCTTCTATTTAAAATATTTGTTGTACAATTTAGTATTTTATACTGAATCTAAGCATATAATACACTATATTTCATCTGGCAAGATTCATATTTGATTGTATAACGTACTATTTCGAGATGCATTTTCCAATAAGATTTTCAAATTCATCAACAAATTGTATTTATGGTCATATATATATATATATATATATATAAATCAAAAAATTAAAATGGTCCAAACCGGACAGATAATCAATGAAAAAAGACAACATGTAGAAGAAGCGAGAAAACTTACTGGATCGATATTTCGAACTGAAGTTCGTCGTCAGGGAGAGAGTAGAAGGGAAGAAGAAGAGGTACGTGCGTTCACTTGTACCGAATGAGAGTTGCTCTCTGCGGTACAAGTAAACGCACGTACCTCTTCTTCTTCCCTTCTACTCTCTCCCTGACGACAAACTTCAGTTCGAAATATCGATCCAGTAAGTTTTCTCACTTCTTCTATATGTTGTCTTTTTTCATTTATAATAATATATATAATTATATATATATATATATATATAATATATATATATATATATAAATTTAAATTACACAAAGCACGACACAGAAAAGAGAATACAAAGAAAACTTACAGAATTCAATATTTCGAACTGTTGTTCGTCATCAGGAGAGTAGACTAGTAGAGAGGACGAAGTGAGAGAGATCTCCCCACGTCGAAGAACGGAGCGCGAATGAAGAAATAAAGAGTCAACCGAAGAGAGCAGCACTAGCGTAAAAAAGGAGCTAGGCACTAAACGTCGGAGAACGGAGAAAGCAAAAACAATAGATAAAATTATAAAATTAAAAATTATAAATTAAAAATTATAAAAAAGGAAATAATAAAAAAAAATAAATAAATAAATAAAATAAAAAATATATATAATAAAAAAAGGAAAAAAAAATATATATAATAATAAAATAATAAAAAAATATATATATATATGAATATGAATATATAAGTTAAAAATAAAAGGAAAAACAAATAAAAGTTAACGCTTCTGATTTAAACCGGGATCTGATCGGGCCCCCAATAACCATATGTGGGCCTCCTCAGACGCTCTTAATGTCAAACTACGGTCATCAGTGGTCACTAGCTTAATGATTTGAACAGAAAAGCAGTCATTAAAAGAAAGGTTATGGCTGTTGGCATGGATAGCTACAGGAAGCTGTTTGCGCTGACTATATATATATATAGACTGACGGTGTTGCCATGGGCTCACCACTGGGGGTAACCTTTGCCAACTTCTATATGTGTCACATGGAGAACCAGATTATGAATAAACTCGGGACAAGACCCACTATCTACTGCCGATACGTTGATGACTGTTTCGTTGTAGTAAAAGATCAGAATGAACTCAACAGGCTTAAAGAGATTTTTGAAGACGAGTCCTGTCTCAAATTCACCTTAGAGATTGCTGTCAATAATAAACTCAACTTCCTCGACGTAAAGATAGATTACCATAACCGAAAACTTACTACATCAATTCACAAGAAGTCCACAAACTCTGCACCTTATCTTAATGCTAACAGTGAATGCCCACAACAATACAAGAACTCAACAATAAAAGCCTTGATACATAGAGTCTATAAAACAACAGCAAATTGGAAACTATTTCATAAGGACATCGAGTTTACAAAACAATCCCTCATTAACAACGGCTACTCCAACTCTCTCTTTGACAATATTTTAAAACAATATCTCAATTCGAAACACATCAGTCAAACCGATAACCAAATAACAGGCATAACACATAACCTTTATTACGAAAATCAGTATTCGGAAGACCACAAAATAGACGAACGCGTACTCAAGGATATAATTAAGAAGAATATAAAATGCACCTCACCCGAGGATAAGGTCGCCTTAATAACCTATTATCGGAGCCCCACCATAAGCAGCCTAGTGATGAGAAATAGCAATAAGGTTAAAGATTCTCAACTGAAGGAGTCTAATCTCGTTTATGAATACACCTGTCAAATCGGGGACCGTGAGCCCTGCAACGATTCATACATTGGGATGACAACTACATCACTGTCGAGAAGACTTACGATGCACCTTTCTATAGGTGGTCCCAAGAAACATTCAGAGGACAAGCATAATACCAAAATAACTAGAGACCTACTCGTGAGTGGAACTAAAATAATTAGAAAAGAAAACAACTTCAATCGGCTGCAAATCGCAGAAGCAATAATAATTAAACAGAATAAACCTACAATAAATATTCAAACGGGTAGTAGCGAGAGAGTACTTAAACTATACGCGCCTGATTGGATGAAAAAACCGTTAACTGTCAGTACCCCCACCCCACCATCCACCCCACCATCCACCCCACCATCCACCCCACCTCAGTCAGTAGCCCTTGCGAATCAGGCCCAAGAGCAGCTACTTCAAACTTCTACTATATAATGTGTTTTAATACCAACTCCAAAGACTAATAATTTTCCTCTTTGTTTAATTAATCACCCTGAAGATGACTGGAAGCCAGTCGAAACATGTCGGTTATAACTTAATTAACATTCTCCAACGTTTGGATGAAGGAAAGAAGAAAGTATTCAGAAACCTTGAAAAACTAGTGAAGAAAATGACATCAGCGAAATACGGTCAGCTGTTCAACGAAATATATATATATATATATATATATATATATATATAATATAATATATATAAAAAAACATGTACAAAACTAAAATAAAAACTTTTTTAATTTGCAGACTTCTAAAACATAGGAATTTGGGAAAAGGTTTCCAATTTTACTAATTTAAACCAGCTGAAGATTTTCGCAAAAACCTTCTACTACTCTCTTCTAGGGTTAAGGCTGGAAGGAACAGAGTCTCGACTCAAAGATGCTAGAATTTTATTCTATTACTGAGCAAACTTTGTCATCTCTGAACTTCAAAGCTAGCAAAGTAATATTTCAACTATTCGTCGTTTGATAAGGCTACTTCTCCTTTCCAATTTTCCTTTTTAAAAGGAAAATACTGCTGTTGGAAAAACTTTCATTTTGTTTTAAGAGTTAAATCGTAAATATATATAATAAAATTTTTACAATCACTAAGAGTAAACTGTTTTTTTATCAAATTTAATTACTGAACAGAAACAAACTAAAAACAGACTTTCTAGTTGTAACAGTTTACAGTATGAATGAATGCCATCTAATTAAAGATTACATAACTTACACTAAGACGTTTCTACATAATATTATATTAAAAATGAGTCATTCACAGTAGTTGTTTTAATATTTTTGAGTTAGACTTTTTTTAAGAGGTTCCTAGTAAAAGGTAAGGCAACATAATAATGAGTGAATGAATAATGAATGTGGTATTAATATAGGACCTTAATAATGTGGCCTTAACTCTTCCACATACTGAAGAGTTATAATCTTATTTAATGTTGAAAATTATAGTAAATATAATTTTTCAATATCTGCACATATCAGGAAGATTTTAGAAAAATCAGGATATCAATGATAATTTTAGAAAAAAAGAATAGTTAACTTTAGAAGAATTTTATAATATTTTTTGAACAGATAAAAGGGAGAGGGAGAGAGAGAGAGATAGGGAGAGAAAGAGAGTGAGAGCAGGAAGAGGGGGGACCGAGAAAAAATGAAAGAGGAAATACATAGAAAGAAAGAGAGAGTTATATTTTCTTCCCGATACTATTTTGCCATATATATATATATTGATAAAAGTATCGACCGTGGAATAGAAACAAAACTATAGTTTATCGGGACTCGGTCAGTTCTTCAGGTTCAAATTAAACTCTCATTGCCAACGTTTCGGTCTTTATTTAAAACCTTTTTCATAGGCAGAAGTATAAATTTTGAAACAGAAAAACTAAGTATTACATTACAAATTATTTTACAAAGAATAACTATATTTTACACATACTATTTTTCTTTGTAAGATCAACCCCAGGTCAAGTGGGACCTCTCCAAGTAGAGGCAACAAACTCCTAACCAGGTCACACAACCCAAAGGATTCAGAAAAACAACTTTAATACCCCAACCTTCTCAACACATTTCACTTCTCTTATATAAAGGAACAATCTATTTCAAACTCACTTATGTCTTGATAATGGCTGAGGACAGCAGAAACATGGACTCATGTAACATGTCGACTATCGGAAGCATATTATATACTGTTGATATAGTAACAAGAACTCTATTCAGAAAACTTGAGAAACTTATTAAGAAGCAAGTTTCAGCAAAATATGGTCATATTTTTAACAATGTGTGTTTACAGGAAGGGCTGCTACCAAAATTTACCAATATATATATATATATATATAATATACATATATATATAAATGATCAAACCACAATAACCGTGATGCAATCAATGAAAACAAACCACAAGGAAAAAAAAACAATAGAAAAAAGTCTGAGGCCTTTCAATTTATGTCATCAGAGAGCAAACAAGGTAAGAACTAGAAGGTAACCTTTTATGTTACCTTCTAGTTCTTACCTTGTTTGCTCTCTGATGACATAAATTGAAAAGCCTCAGAGCATTTTTTCTATCTGTTTTCTTTTTTTTTCTTGTGGTTTGTTTTCATATATATATATAATGACAGTTGGGTTTTTGACTCTGACGAAGACCGCTTGTTACGGTTAAAAGATCTTAGTCTTGTTTTCCCATTTTCTTATTGTGGTTTGATCATTGATATATATATATATATATATATAAATTAAAGAGGAAATACAGATCAATCAGTGGCTATAGTGAATATGGCAGAATACCATATTGAACAACTATATAGGAGTGAAAATTGTATTTGAATGTTGATTAAAATGTGAAATAATTGCGATAATTATAATGTTAAATTTGATGTGACATTGAGGCGGCGTTGAGACGACACTGTTGTAGGTGAATGATGGAGTCGGCCGACAAGAGAAGCAAAGTGATTACAGACTGCAGCAGAGATTTACTAATCAAGTTGAAAGTTATTTGAACGTGGCTGAAGGCGCGGGGGGGATATGTCGAAGTTGGCCTTAACTTGTGTATTAATCCGGCCTCCCTTGTCCCACCTGTCCACACCTTTACTTCTAATTCATCTCCTATCCACTGAAACACTTTCCCATGTTTATAAATTATTCCTCTTTAACCTATTATATATAATATCTATGTTTTATTCTTACGCATTCCTATTCATAGTTTTTCTACTTTACTATAAGTAAAGTATAGCGATCGTGAAAAAAATTCGATCTTGAGATTTTGACGGAATTATATTTTGAGCTCCCAAAAGTCATTTTACGAAGATTTTTCGATGATGTTTGTGTGTGTTGGGGGGGTGCATGGGTGGGTGGGTGAGTGTGTGTATGAGTATATATTTTTTAAAAAAAAATAATGAATGATCTCTAAATTTGTGTAACATAGCCGTCAAGACGGCACCTCTACTAGTTGGGTCATTGGGTTTTTGACTCTAACGAAGACCGCTTGTTACGCTTGAAAGATGTTAGTCTTTTTTTCCCCCCATTTCATTCGTAGTTTGATCATTGATTGTTATTTCACGTGTTTATGCGAAATCTTGTTAGTGGTCCTTTTTATTTATATAATTTAAATATATATATATATATATAATATATATATTGGGGTGAGTGTGTTTGTGTTTTTTATTTGTTTTTATTATATATATATATATATATATATATATGATCGTGAAAAAATAATCTCGAGATTTTGACGGAATTACTTGTTTTGAGGTCCCAGAAGTCGTTTTATGATGTTTTCTTCATGATGCTGCGTGTGGGTGGGTGGGGGTGAGTGTTACCATTGCTTTTACCACGCTACGGTCCAGAACCTCTGATAGATCAAGTTGATATTTTACAAAATTGGGCTTCATAGGGTAGAAGATCCCTATTTTTGGGAGAATTACGCATGACGGGAAAGTCACTTTTTTTGCAAAAACCGTTTTTTAAAAAACATTTTTTTCTCCTAACCTGATAACCCTAGAGTTTTGATTTTTGGCATTATCTTTGAGGGAAAAAATGGAACAAACGAAAATATATATTTCAGAATGTAAAACCAAGGAAAATATTTTTTATTCAATAAAATGTAAAAATTTTGACTTATAATTCAATCTCAAAGCTTGTGAGAGTAATACAAGCCATACCAAGTGACGGATCAAAATGAAACTATGCTTAAAAATAGAACATTGTATGAAAAATGATTTAAAGAAAAATTTTTCAAAATTCCTTTCACCAAAGGGGCGTTAAAGTACGTTTCTGTTTCAGAAAATGTTTTTTTGACGCTAAACGGCTCATTAAAAACTCGAAAATTTGACCATAAATGGAACAAAAAATTAGCAATTCTAAAAAAATTCTGAAATTCCAATTAAATGTTTAACGACTTATATGTGATTAAGAAGAATAAAATTTTATATGAAAAAGTCAACAAAAATAGAGCATATGAAACATATAATCTCGGATCCTTTTTATAGTCTGATGGGTTTTCTAAAATTGTTCTAATCAATTTATATGTTGCACAATACTACAAAGCTTAATTTCAGATGCTGATTTTTTTACGTTTATGAATAACATTATTATTGGGTAATATTGAAGTTTTGGAATGAAACTTTTATGCCTTAGAAGGGTTTCTATGTTTTTGTCTAATTTCCAGTTTTTTCACTATTCTAGTCTAATAGTTCATACCATTTTTTTTAAAAATTTCAAGCTTCCAGCTTTTAAATTTAAAATTATACAGAAAAGTTGGCTTTGAACATTTAAAAAGAAAAGTGGCTAATTACCAATAATAATTTTTTTTTTAATATACATTTAAGCAAACTTATAACAGAGTACAGCACCTAAAAAATAACATTCGCTCAGAGTAGATTGGTTTTTATGATTTTTACTAAGGGAATGAAAAGTGAGTTTTAAAAAACTCTAGCATGCAATAAAATTTCCAGTGTAATAATTTGATAAAAGACCAAAAATTAAGAATATTATTTAGAATTAAAAATTTTTTTTTAAAAATACAAAATGAAATTATTCTACATCTTAAATTAAAAATTATCGAAAGCGACATTTTTTCTTACATTCTTTTGACATTTCAGAAAAAACTTTGTAATTTTTAAAATACCAAAATATTTTAAGTTTTAGATGGGAAACTTTGCCTTAATCTTCACTGTGGAAGGAGGTCAAATAAATTACTCGTATGTAAGTGATCCACTGGTTATTGGAACAAAAGCGATGTTCTCTTGTAAGAGTAATACGTAATACAAAGTCTACACTTGCGCTTTTCAAAAATGTTATGACTGCTGTGTTACACTAAAGATATTATAGGAATCAGTGGTGTGATATACAAAACTATGCGTGTATATTGAAAAGTGGATAAATCACTATCAGTATTACCTCCAGGAATGAAAAACTAATAAATCTTTTCCAATTAGACATTAAATTATGCCTAAATGGGACAAATTATATACCCAAGAAGATAAATATTATGTTTAAGTTAGTAATGTGGTGAAGTTAACTGTAGGCCACTCCAGATTTTTTCAGTGAATACTCAAATAAACTTTAATATAGAAGAAGGTCAGATAAACAGCATTCATGGCACTATAGTGCTATAATGGCCATGTATGAATCCACTGCTGTGGTAGCAAACGTCATATTTCCTTAAGGATTATTTGGTAATACTTTTTTTGCTTTGGCTTCCCAAATGTTTTTTCTTAGTTAATATCAAAAATTTTACCTATCTTTGTGTGATAATTAAATTAAAATTAATATATTCAGTACAGTCTCCATATATATGAAACATTATTATCATTGCCTTACAGACATTTAAGTTTTGTTTAAATGGAAAATTATATACCAAAGAAGTTTGAGAATATAATTACTTATAGCAAGTTAAGTCCAAAATTTTCTACATGTAAGCTGCGTCATGTGGGTGTTTCATTAATTGCATAGTAATTGAATAAACCATCCACTTTGTAACCTGATATATTGAACTTTTATGCCCACTCAAATTCAATTTGCGTCAATAGCTGGTACAGAGGATGGTAATTGATTTACTATAATTTATTTTCAAAGGAATTATTTTCATTTTTCATAGAAAATTATCACTAATTAAAACTCAACGCATTTTCACTTAACATCGTTTTAAGCTGTTATTAAATATTAAAATGAGGAATTCTTTAATGAAATTAACCTTTGAAAATAACATTTCATATGTAACAACATTTAAAGTATAATTGATATTAAAGTATAATGGGATTAAAAAAAAAGTGGGGATTTTCTCCTGGACTAATAATCACCAGCTATATTTGCCAGATTCATTTTTCATTTATTACATTGATTTGGAAAATAGGAATATTTTTATGTTTTTAATGGAAAACTTTGTCTTAATCTCAATGTAGAACAAGATCAGATAAATTATGTAAATGATCCAATAGCTATTGAAACAGACGTCATGTTCTCCTGTAAGAGATTCTTTTGTAATACGAAATCTTTACTTTCACTTTTCAAAAATGTTATTACGGCGGTAGTTATTGTGATATATAACAATAAGCGTGATATTGATAAGTGGATAAGTCTTATCAGTACTAGCTGCAGGAATGAAAAACTAATAACCTTTTCCATTTACACATGTATATTATGCCTAAATGAGACATTATAAATTATATACCCAAGAAGTTTGATATTAAGTTTACTTAAGTAAAGTTGAATGTAGGCCACTACATATTTTTTTTTCATTGTTACATTGACTTAGAATTTTTTCAGTAAATTCACCGATATAATAAAAATTTATTTAGAGGTATAATGAAACTTTTTAAATGGTTTAACGACTTTGGGGAAATTGGGAGCGGCCGACAAGAGAAGCAAAGTGATTACAGACTGCAGCAGAGATTTACTAATCAAGTTGAAAGTTATTTGAACGTGGCTGAAGGCGCGGGGGGGATATGTCGAAGTTGGCCTTAACTTGTGTATTAATCCGGCCTCCCTTGTCCCACCTGTCCACACCTTTACTTCTAATTCATCTCCTATCCACTGAAACACTTTCCCATGTTTATAAATTATTCCTCTTTAACCTATTATATATAATATCTATGTATTTATTCTTACGCATTCCTATTCATAGTCTTTTCTACTTTACTATAAGTAAAGTATAGCGATCGTGAAAAAATTCGATCTTGAGATTTTGACGGAATTATATGTTTAGAGCTCCCAAAAGTCATTTTACGAAGATTTTTCGATGATGTCTGTGTGTGTGTGTGTGTGTGGGTGCATGGGTGGGTGGGTGAGTGTGTGTATGAGTATATATATTTTTAAAATAAAAATAATGAATGATCTCTAAATTTGTGTAACATAGCCGTCAAAGACGGCACCTCTACTAGTTGGGTCAGTTGGGTTTTTGACTCTAACGAAGACCGCTTGTTACGCTTGAAAGATGTTAGTCTTTTTTTCCCCCATTTCATATCGTAGTTTGATCATTGATTGTTATTTCACGTGTTTATGCGAAATCTTGTTAGCTGGTCCTTTTTACTTTACTATAATTAAAGTATATATATATATATATATATATATATATTGTTTGGTGAGTGTGTTTGTGTGTATATATATTTGTTTTATATATATATATATATATATATATATATATATATATGATCGTGAAAAAATCCAATCTCGAGATTTTGACGGAATTACTTGTTTTGAGGTCCCAGAAGTCGTTTTATGATGTTTTCTTCATGATGTCTGCGTGTGGGTGGGTGGGTGAGAGTGTTACCATTGCTTGTTACCACGCTACGGTCCAGAACCTCTGATAGATCAAGTTGATATTTTACAAAATTGGGCTTCATAGGGTAGAAGATCCCTATTGTTTGGGAAGAATTACGCATGACGGGAAAGTCACTTTTTTTGCTAAAAACCGTTTTTTAAAAAACATTTTTTTCTCCTAACCTGATAACCCTAGAGTTTTGATATTTTGGCATTATCTTTGAGGTAAAAAATGGAACAAACGAAAAATATATATTCAGAATGCTAAAACCAAGGAAAATATTTTTTATTCAATAAAATGTAAAAATTTTGACTTATAATTCAATCTCAAAGCTTGTGAGAGTAATACAAGCCATACCAAGTGACGGATCAAAATGAAACTATGCTTAAAAATAGAACATTGTATGAAAAATGATTTAAAGAAAAATTTTTCAAAATTCCTTTCACCAAAGGGGCGTTAAAGTACGTTTCTGTTTCAGAAAATGTTTTTTTGACGCTAAACGGCTCATTAAAAACTCATGAAAATTTGACCATAAATGGAACAAAAAATTAGCAATTCATACAAAAAAATTCGTGAAATTCCAATTAAATGATTTAACGACTTATATGTGATCTAAGAAGAATAAAATTTGTATATGTAAAAAGTCAACAAAAATAGAGCATATGAAACATATAATCTCGGATCCTTTTTATAGTCTGATGGGTTTTCTAATATATTGTTCTAATCAATTTATATGTTGCACAATACTACAAAGCTTAATTTCAGATGCTGATTTTTTTACGTTTATGAATAACATTATTATTGGGTATTATTGAAGTTTTGGAATGAACTTTTATGTCCTATAGAAGGGTTTCTATGTTTTTGTCTAATTTCCAGTTTTTTCACTATTCTAGTCTAATAGTTCATACCATTTTTTTTAAAAATTTCAAGCTTCCAGCTTTTAAATTTAAAATTATACAGAAAAGTCGGCTTTGAACTTGATTTAAAAATGCAAAAGTGGCTAATTACCAATACATATATTTTTTTTAATATACATTTACAGCAAACTTATAACAGAGTACAGCACCTGGGAAAAAATAACATTCGCTCAGAGTAGATTGGTTTTTTATGATTTTTACTAAGGGAATGAAAAGTGAGTTTTTAAAAAACTCTAGCATGCAATAAAATTTCCAGTGTAATAATTTGATAAAAGACCAAAAATTAAGAATATTATTTAGAATTAAAAATTTTTTTTTAAAAATACAAAATGAAATTATTCTACATCTTAAATTAAAAATTATCTGAAAGCGACATTTTTTCTTACATTCTTTTGACATTTCAGATAAAAACTTTGTAATTTTTAAAATACCTAATATATTTTGAAGTTTTAGATGGGAAACTTTGCCTTATATCTTCACTGTGGAAGGAGGTCAAATAAATTACTCGTATGTAAGTGATCCACTGGTTATTGGAACAAAAGCGATGTTCTCTTGTAAGAGTAATATCGTAATACAAAGTCTACACTTGCGCTTTTCAAAAATGTTATGACTGCTGTAGTTACACTAAAGATATTATAGGAATCAGTGGTGTGATATACAAAACTATGCGTGTATATTGAAAAGTGGATAAATCACTATCAGTATTACCTCCAGGAATGAAAAACTAATAAATCTTTTCCAATTAGACATTTAAATTATGCCTAAATGGGACATTGTATATTATATACCCAAGAAGATAAATATTATGTTTAAGTTAGTAATGTGGTGAAGTTAACTGTAGGCCACTCCAGATTTTTTCAGTGAATTGACTCAAATAAACTTTAATATAGAAGAAGGTCAGATAAACAGCATTCACTGGCACTATAGTGCTATAGATGGCCATGTATGAGATCCACTGCATGTGGTAGCAAACGTCATATTCTCCTCTAAGGTATTATTTGGTAATACATTTTTTTGCTTTGGCTTCGCCACAATGTTTTTTCTGTAGTATAATATCAAAAATATTATACCTATCATTTGTGTGATAATTAAATATAAGTATATATATCAGTACAGTCTCCATATATATGAAACATTATTATCATCTGCCTTACAGACATTTAAGTTTTGTTTAAATGGAAAATTATATACCAAAGAAGTTTGAGAATATAATTACTTATAGCATAGTTAAGTCCAAAATTTTCTACATGTAAGCTGCGTCATGTGGGTGTTTCATTAATTGCATAGTAATTGAATAAACCATCCACTTTGTAACCTGATATATTGAACTTTTATGCCCACTCAAATTCAATTTGCGTCAAATAGCTGGTACAGAGAGCATGGTAATTGATTTACTATAAGTTTATTTTCAAAGGAATTATTTTCATTTTTCATAGAAAATTATCACTAATAAAACTCAAACGCATTTTCACTTAACATCGTTTTAAGCTGTTATTAAATATTAAAACTGAGGAATTCATTTAATGAAATTAACCTTTGAAAATAACATTTCATATGATAACAACATTTAAAGTATAATTGATATTAAAGTATAACTGGGATTAAAAAAAAAGTGGGGATTTTCATCCTGGACTAATAGATCACCAGCTATATTTGCCAGATTCATTTTTCATTTATTGACATTGATTTGGAAAATAGGAATATTTGTATGTTTTACATGGAAAACTTTGTCTTCAATCTGCAATGTAGAACAAGATCAGATAAATTATGTAAATGATCCAATAGCTATTGAAACAGACGTCATGTTCTCCTGTAAGAGATTCTTTTGTAATACGAAATCTTTACTTTCACTTTTCAAAAATGTTATTACGGCGGTAGTTATTGTGATATATAACAATAAGCGTGATATTGATAAGTGGATAAGTCATTATCAGTACTAGCTGCAGGAATGAAAAACTAATAAACCTTTTCCATTTACACATGTATATTATGCCTAAATGAGACATTATAAATTATATACCCAAGAAGTTTGATATTAAGTTTACTTATAGTAAAGTTGAATGTAGGCCACTACATATTTTTTTTTTACATTGTTACATTGACTTAGAATTTTTTCAGTAAATTCACCGATATAATAAAATATTTAGAGGTATAATGAAACTTTTTAAATGGTTTAACGACTTATATGTGGTGTAAGAAGAATAAAATTTGTATATGTAAAAAGTCAACAACAATAGAGCATATGAAACATACGAGTATAATTTCTGATCCTTTTCATAGTATGATGGGTTTGTCTAACAAATTGTTCTAATCAATCTATATGTTGCACAATTCTACAAATATTATCAGATACTCATTTTTTTTACGTTTAAGAATAATATTACATATTATTGGGTAATATTGGGAATAAACTTTTACGTTCTATAGAAGGGTTTCTATGTTTTTGTCTAATTTCAAGTTTTTTCACTATTCTAGTCATACCATACCAACTATTAATATGCTTAAATCAGACATTATATATTATATTCCCAAAAAGTGTTATATTAAGTGTACTTATAGTAAAGTTGAGTGTAGGCCAATCCAGATTTTTTAAATTAAATATGCCATTTAAATACAGCTGATATAAATATTAACTGAAACTAAAAGAATTCCATTATAAACAAAAGAAAATTAGTAATTATGGAGGGAAAAGAACACATGAAAGGATAGAAAGAGAGAGAGTAGCGAGAGAGAGAAGGAGAAAAAACGGGACCGAGAAAAAATGAGAGAGGAAATACATAGGAAGAAAGGAGTGTTTCTTTTTTCTTAGTACCTATTAGAAAGTATGCTTAGAATGAGAGAGTATACTTTGTTTTGTTAACTCTTTCGCTCTACCTCTCTCTTTCTCTCTCTCTCTCTCTCTCTCTCTCTCTCTCTCTATATATATATATATATATATATATATATATATATATATATATAGTTCAATATAGACAAAGAAACATAGAGAAATCAAAAGAACACATTTACAGTCTCTAATTTTCGGTTTGAACCGTCTTCAGGAGAGATAAGAGAGGGAAACCAACCGTCTCTGAACCAGTGCGCTTGGTTTCCCTCTCTTATCTCTCCTGAAGACGGTTCCAACCGAAAATTAGAGGCTGTAAGTGTGTTCTTTTGATTTCTCTATGTTTCTTTGTCTATATTGAACTATACTCGTATTTGTCCGTTTTGGATCGTATTTCCAACGAATATATATATATAAAGTAGAATTTTCAAAAGAACACATAGAAAAGAAATCACTGAACTCATTACTATATTTTGATGTGCTCGTCGTCAGGAATAGATGTGAATCGCTCCAAAGGCTGATAACGACTGCAAATATTACAATTACTATTAATGGTGTTATTCGAGGGAAAGCGAGTGGAATAATGCTGAGGGCGAGACGTAACGGAGTTGAAAGAGGGGTAAGAATTAGTAGGATTGGGAAAGGAATGACGCTCAGGGCGCGAAGTAACGGTATCAGATAGGGGGTAGGAATTAGTAGGATTGCATTTGGAGTGACGCTGAGGGCGAGACCTGGCGTTATATGAATGGGGGTAGGGATTAATACCAGAACAGGTAGAAGTAAGTGAACGGGGGGATTGAGGGAAAGAGCCAGGCAAGAGCAAAGGGATTTGAGAAAAAGGTACCTGGAATGGCAAACTTAAAACCCAGAAACAGATAAGAAATATAAAGTTTCGAAAGTTTCTTAAGATTGGAAGTACGAGACTTCTCTAAAAACATTTGAGCATTTTTTAAGGAGCTATTAATAGATATCAAATATTCAGAGGAAATATTCAGAAGAATTTTAATAACAGAGGACAGTTTTGAGTGGTAAGAAATCCTTAACTTAATATAATTGTGCAGAGTTAGTTGGGATAAGTAAAGAGAGTATTGAAAACCAGAATAGGCCAGTTGATAACGAAATTTGATAGGGAAGGCTGATAGTGGCAGCTTCAAAGCAAATATATATATATATATATATATATATATGAGCTATTGAATGGTAGTAACACAGATTCAAATAAACTCTCATTGCCAACGTTTCGGTTTTTATGTTAAACCTTTTTCATAAGCAGAAGTTGAACCTAAAGAACTGACCAACTCCTGATAAACGTTAATTTTGTTTCTATTTTACGGTCGATACTTTTAGCAATATTTAATTATATACATATACTGATAAATGTAAAGACCGTGGAAGAGAAACAGAACTAAAGTTTATCTGGACTCGGTCAGTTCTTCAGGTTCAAATTGAACTGCAGAACTGAACTCTAGACTCTAGAGTGTCACGTGTTCATTCAAACTACAGTTGTTGTTGGAATCCACAAACTATTATTCTTTGTAAAGTAATTTGTAATGTAATATTTAGTTTTTCTGTTTCAAAATGTATACTTCTGCCTATGAAAAAGGTTTTAAATAAAACCCGAAACATTGGCAATGAAAGTTTAATTTGAACCTGAAGAACTGACCGAGTCCCGATAAACTTTAGTTTTGTATATATATATAGTTTTCTAAGAGACCGACCCGGATTAGCCAGGTAGAAGGCAAGGTCAACCACCCTACCTGAATCCCTCCCTGATGCAAGGGCGATGACTAAATCAACTTCAAATTTTATAACTGCCTCGGGCAGTAAAATTAGTTACCACGCCACTGGTATATATAAATAAATTAATTAAAATTATTATGCAATCATTAAAATAGACGTATATTAGTTTACTTGTGACATTAATGAAGTCAGTATAGATTTCTCAATTTGTTCTAGAGTTGTTGTGACATTGATGAAGTCACTACAGATTTCTCAATTTGTTCTAGATATATGTTCACTGGCATGACATTCAGCCTGGAGCCGACGTTGCTCCCCAACAGGTATGGAATCCTCTCATCAGAACTATACTCTTTTCGACAAAGGAAACCTATACAACAGGTCAGCTACACAACCTATTCCCTTTTTCCATTATTTCATATTCAATGTACTGCAATGTCCTTATTATTAGAATTAATAGCAATATTATCCATTATACGTCGTATAATCTCTGGAGAGCTCGACCGGTTTTGGGTACTTCTGGTTCCCATCTTCAAGAGCAACTCAGAAGTTGCTGAATGTGAGTTGCTCTTGAAGATGAGAACTAGAAGAACCCGAAACCGGTCGAGCTCTCCAGAGAACATAATACGTATAACGGATATGATTACTATTAATTCTCTTATTATTAACCTCAGTGGAATTAACCCATAAACTATATATGTTATTGACCCAATGAAGTGGTCCTTAATAATGTCATAATAGTCACTATGTAACCATGTTAATCATTGTTTAATTGTGTTTAAATATGTATGTTTTATATGTTTATGTATGTAGACTTTCACCTTTTAGTGCTGTTCTAGGGGCGGAAATTGTGGCTCATTTATTATTTGGCTCCCATTATAGTATGGGTGAGCCACATTACCTGTTGATTCTACATTGATAGTCATAAATTTTACCTAACTCAAGTGTATTTAGACTAAAGATCTTTAACAAGTATCTGACATCGTGCAGGCTTGTGGCCAATGGTTTAACATCTTCCAGGTGGTATGGCTGAAGGGCTGAGGCTCGCGTAAAGGTCAACACAAGTTTAACGTCCTCTCCGAGAGACGGCATGCTCAGATTATAAATAAATCGAGAGCCAGAGGTCGTATCGAACCCCCGGACCTAACAGTTTAAAGGCACTGTCACCTTTGTTATTACTCTTTCAATATTTAAGCCCATAAATATTCGTAGTAAGACAATCCTAACAAAAAAACCATGTTTATTGAATTACCAAAGAAGTAACTTAAAATTAGTATCCGTTTTGTAATAAAGGACAACATATTACCTCCTCATATTTTAAGTCTTTCAGAAAGACAATGGATAAGACAATATTTATCTGACATTAAGTTTTTTTAAACGTGCAACATGTGGTTTGATTACAACTTTTTTTTAGACAACCATCCATCATACCCTGGAAAAGATAAAATATACATTTAATTGTCATTTGTTTTTTACTTTTAAAATTGTATTCTTCCTACACATCACATTGACTAATTAAAATATCTTAAATTTCTTTTATTAAACCTTTAAATAATTTTATTTTACTCGATTTTCATAAACCAATTTCAAAGTTAATGTAAATAAATTCAATATGTTGAGGAGGTCATCCATTATTTCAAGATTCATTTTTCATATTTCATATCGGAGTAAGAAATTCAGAAAGAATCTAATGGACTATGAACTTTCAACAAATCAAGCAGATCTTCATCAGAGATTAACGAGTTGGAGTAATCTTGTAGAAGACCAATGGTTTTGGTTGAAAGACAGTCATTCTGAATTTTTCCTGTGGTATAATGTATAACATAATGTGATATAGATAGATGGGTTATCCCCTTGAGGGTTGAAAACGTCAGCTGTTACGGTCTTTTTGATGATCGGACGTTTGGGTACAATCACTCAGATCAATGTCTAGAACTGTTGACCGAGTTCCGTTTCGTTCACCAATTTTTTAAGGTGTGCAATGGAGTCAACGAGCATAGTTAACTGTTTAAGTTCGGAATGAAGTATCTACGGCTTTCTAGTGCAGTCCAGTCTATGTGGATGGCAGTTTCTCCTGTCTCCCCACATAGTAGTCTACACTCTGTCAATCCTCTTTGGAGACCAACCTTTTTTAAGTGACTTCTAAAGCACCCGTGTCCTGTCAGTAGACCTACTGCTAACCTCATCTGACTCCTTGGGAGTCTCAGTAGGGTATGTGTGACTCGTGGGTTCCTCTCGGGTAGCAACCTTTTACAGCAGTGCTTCTCAAACAGTGCGCCCTGGAAGGTAGCAAGGTGCGCCCCAAGATATAATGGAAGATTAAGTTTATATAACAGATTTATATTTTAGTTTTTGCATAATTTTAATTTATTTGAGAAAACACCAAGTATGTGATTTTCAAGTCTGAGTCAAGTCTCGGCCACTTCATATATTAAACTGGAAAGTAAATTTCTTTAATCTTTAAGCATCAATGGATAATACTTCCTCTTTGCCTTTACTCGGGGATTTAAATCATTTTTACTAGCCCTTCCTCTCACTCTTTCTGTCTCTCTCTCTTTCTTTCTTTTACTTAAAAAAAACTATACATTTTAATTTCTAATCATTTTCCTGTTATCAATTTCAGGACTAAATTTTCTTAATTAAAATCAGTTATGCGCCCCAAAGTTTTGGTTTGGTTTCATAGGTGCGCCCTGAAGTAAAAAAGTTTAAGAAACACTGCCTTACAGTGTGAGCCATCACTGCAGGATCACCAACGACTCCACTGTTCATTCCTAACCCATCCTGTCTCCTCACCCTTCGCGTTACCATACGGTATGGGTAGTGCAGGCTATCGATATAAATATTAATATATTTATCAATGTATAAATTAGAGTAAAAGCATCACAAATGATGCTATGATTTTTCCACAACGAATTAATTTAACACTTCCCCAAACCATTATATATATATATATATATATATACCATGATAAACGAAAAACGATCCGGCAGGACTGATAACAATTAAAATAAGCAGTGACACATAAACTGAAACACAACAAAGACTCACTTTTCAATATTTCGACCGCCATTACGGTCGAAATATTGAAAAGTGAGTCTTTGTTGTGTTTCAGTTTATGTGTCAGTATATATATATATATATATATATATATATATAGAGAGAGAGAGAGAGAGAGAGAGAGAGGTGTGTTCTCTAATCGGGGTTCGGTCAATTTTCCAGGATAAAAAATCAAACTCTCGTTGCCAACGTTTCGGTTTTATTTAAAACCTTTTTCATAGGCAGAAGTAAGAATTTTTTAACTAAGAAAATGAAATTTACATTATTTAAAGGAACAACAATGTTAACCGGACAAAACCTTCGACTAGACTAATAAGATAACATGTTATTTTATAAATATATCTTATATATATATGTTATCTTATATATCTTAATAAATGTTATCTTATTAGTCTAGTCGAAGGTTTTGTCCGGTTAACATTGTTGTTCCTTTAAATAATGTAAATTCCATTTTCTTAGTTAAAAAATTCTTACTTCTGTCTATGAAAAAGGTTTTAAATAAAACCAAAACGTTGGCAACAGGAATTCGATTTTTTATCCTGAAAAATTGACCGAACCCCGATTAGAGAACACATCTATTCTATCAAACGGTCAATATATTATTGAATCTGTTATATATACTGGGAAGACCTTAATCTATTTCTGTTTCTTTACTGTCACATATAAGTTGATTTTTATTTTATTTTTTTACTGTACCATTCATTTATATTTGAAGAAATATATTTTTCTTATTCATTGAATAAAATATGAGTTAATTCAGTGTGGCCTGTAAAATATTAAGATGCATCATAAATTCTAATTATTTATAACTTAAACATTTCAAATTTGTTAAGTCAAAAAAAAAAAATTTTTTTTTTTAAGAAGAATGCAATATCTTGAATTGTTTGCACCATTAAAAGAAAGGCTCATTATTTATTGGTGGGAAAGAAAGGGATGAATTAGACTTCACTTCTCAAGGGAAATACAGGAATGAAAACAAGCAAGGGAGCACAAGAAATGAGATGTAATGTGTATATTTTTTTTTTTCACTGCCCCCAACGGAGAAGGCTATTTTACTTTGTACATGCAAATCTAATTACATCTACAGATTGCGACATTTTTACAACTTTATCAAATCTCATAACGACTATTGTTCAAAGTTTTTTTTTGTTTTGTTTTTTTTTTCTTGAACCATATTCAAATATGTTATAAATAAAAATATGTTTTAATAGCATTCTATAATTGATACTTATTCTATAATCAAAATCATTCTATAAGTCAGTGGTTTCCAAACTTGATGAAACTACGCGTCCCTTAAAAATATTTAATCATTTGGCGCCCCCCCTCCCATGAAGATTTTATAAAATAAAAACTCAAACATTTTTACTCTTATAAAATTTTATATATATATTTATATAAAATATTCTTATATAAAATAAAATATTTTAAGAGTAAATATATAGGTATATAAAAGTCAAATATTTTTATTCTTATAATTTGTTACTCTTATATATTAATGGAAAACGATATTTTATTATTGTTTTTAATAAAGATGGATGTGCTTATCTATTAGCACAAAGTTTATCAAATCTTGGTGTTTGTGACGATATAGCTACTCGTAGCTCTTTTTCTACAACTAAACGAGCTCGATATTTGGATTTCATTGCAACCAAGGCAGAAAATATTTTTTTTTACATAGAAAACTTTATCAGTAATTTGTAAAATTGTTCACTGTGACTAATATTCGCGGCTGTCTTTAGACTAGTCCTCGCCTATCAGTTTGGAAAACTCTGCTATACAGGGTAATCACTTTTTATTATCATGTTTTATTTTTCTTCATAAAACCAAAAAAAAAATAAAAAAAATAAAAATCCGACCCAATTTTTGGTATCATTGAAAATGAGGTATAGTAATACGTGATCAATTTTCTGCTTTCAAAGTTTTTGAATTTTTAAATTCCCCTGTGTTTATTTCTAACGTCATGCTTCACCCCCTTAGGTTCGTACTATCTTCCTTATTTTATTTTATTTTTATTTTGTACTATATACTTTGTACTATAGATAACTCTCTGATGACATTGTATTTTTTAGTTAATGCCTGAGGAAGAACACTACGTGTTCAAAACGCGTTGTTTATACGATTAAATTTTTATATGTGGAGACCATATCATTAGCTTTTTACTCTACCCCTGAGTATATTTCTTTTATTTAGGCTGCGCTATAAATTTCGCTCTATTTTTCTAAAATCTTATAATGTGTACATGTACATTTTTTTTAATTAATTACTAAATATTTATTTTTTGATATATTTTATAAAATCATGATGAACACCACTAATTTTTTTTTTTTTTTGCTGCACTGAAAGATAAATTCTACAAACTTAAGCTGAAAACAATTCCAAAATTAAAAGATACAATTTCAAATTAATTTCATAAAGTTACCATAGAAGCGTTTCAAAAAGTTTGAAACCGTGTCGCTAATAGAGTTGAATATTTTATTGAACATGAAGAGGAACATTTTAAACATCTACACTGAATTTTAAAGCCCATGTTTTTTTTTATATAAATTTTTTTTCTTTTATTTAGTTTGATTTTATTTATATTGAACAATTTTAAAACCAAAGAACCATTATTTTAATTCTTCTGATATATTAAATTAATTTACTTTAGAAAACATTCATGTTTAAAAAAATAACGGATAATCGGAAAAGGTTCTAATTTTGTTTTGCACTAGCAAAGGGCTTTACTTAAAGCCGCATCCTCTATTTAGAAAGATGTTTTAATAAGTTTTTTTTTATGAATTTAAAAATAAAGTAAACCAGACCGTTTGACAAATATTAATTGAATTTTGTCTGAAACAAACTCGTTTGTATTTAGCCTTCTATTGATATTCTACATTAAACTGCCTCAAACTTTCCAATACTCGTCACGTCATTTCTATTGGCATAATTATAAAACTAGGTATGATGATAAGCGCTATTATAAGATTTTTTTTTATAGTGAATATTTTTATTCAAATTTTCGCTTATTTTGCTCCAAAAACTTTCCCTTGTATATTGGGGGATTTCAAGAATTACGCCTACACACACAGAAAAGTTTAATATGAAATTAACAATGCGTTTCCAACACTTCAGGTTTACATCTAAAAAAAATATAGATATGTGGTAGCTTTAAGAACATCAAAGTGAATTATTTGAAATTGAATACAATAGATGGATGTTTAATTGCTTTATTGAGGTTTTTTTTACAAGGGAATTAGTATGAAAAATGAATTAATTAATCCTGAACCCTAATTAATTTGTGCGATCTGTTATAGTGTAGTGTTTACTCATATTCGGGAATTTCCAAAAATTATGTGTCCACACCCAAAAAAAAAGTTTAATTTGAAAATTAACAACGCGTTTCAAACACTTAGTGTTCTTCTTCAGGTATATATATAAAAAAAAAATATAAATATCTATGAGTTTTAAGAACATCAAAGTGAATTATTTGAAATTGAATACAATAAATGGATGTTGAATTGGGCTAGTGAGGTTTAACAAGGAATTAGTATGACAAATGACTTAATGCTGAACCATAATAAAAAAAAAACATGGCAACATACTGAAACATGAACTAATTTATAAGTAACAAAGATTTTTAATGACCTTCACTCTTGAGAACCGATCTATGGAAATGACTTAGGAAGAACTGAGGGTTGAAGAAGTGTTTGTAGGGGAAGTATGGGGTTCAGGGAATGTAAAAAGTCTTGGCAGGTATGTTTACCTAACTATATATTGGAATATGACTGTTTTTTTTTTTTTTTTTAGACAACAACATATTTCAAATTATATAAAAAGGTCAAGAAATGTCGGTCAATTTTTTTTTTGTATCTAGTGTGATGAAATAAAACTGGGTAAAACCAGAATGATAAGAAAACAAAAATTGAGTAGTTTGAGACGAGGGGGTGGGGTAGGACTAAGAATCAGGAAGAGAGCTACACATCTCTCTTAAGATTCCTCAAGGAAATATTATGTTTTCCTGATAATTCTCTTATACGGAATGATATTATGCTTTCCTAAAGGGAGTCATTTATTATTATTATTATTATTATTATAATTTGAGGGTGACTATAGCACTGAGTCTTAAAAAAAAAATATTGACTCAGTACTTCCCCTCTTCTGTACTAAAGTACCCCAGCAGTTCGCTTCAACGCCTCTAAGAAGCTCAGCACTTTTGCTGGTTCCTGCGGAAAAAGTTGTTCTATGGTTTTTTGAGTGCCTCGAAGCACCTACCTCTGTGCAGCAAAGTTGCATTACAGTCAGAAGGTAGGTGCAACTGTGTTTTTGCACCCTCTTTTTTTGCAGAATCTGCATAAACCATTACTGATAATGTTCATTCAGGCTCCCTAGGTTTCAAGAGAAAGTAATTTCCTTTCTCCATCTTCGGGACGGTCTTCTTCGGGTCCTTAGGTGCACTTCTACTAGTTAACGCTTTTGGACCCTATGCGCTTCTGGAGGATGATCTCCGGACTTCCTTCTCCTTAGTATCATATAGGGGAAAATCCCTGTATCTCTATGGGTGGTATTTTATCCGCTCCGTCAGAGCACCGTATACCAGAGTAGGGCTATTTAGTAAAGGAGGTCGGCTGGTATCCTTGATGCTCTGTTCATAATACAGTAACCCCTGTACCATCCATCCTTCGGCATGCATCGCATAACACCTTAGATTGGGGCTGAGATAAAAGGAGGGGATTTGGGGATTAGGAAGGATATGAAACAAAGATGGTCAGGCCCAGCCCCAGATCACCTTCTCCTCCTCTTTCGATGTCCCTGCATATAGCAGGTTAACAAGGTAGCCTCGTGAAGGCCGAAAGTCGGAGTTGAGTGTTAGAAGCTATTAGAGACGCTTAATCACTCCATTACTACCCTAAAGGGAGTCATAGTAGTAAAAAACCTTTAGGTTGGAGTAGCTCTACCTCACGGAAAGATACACAGGCCAAACATTGGTCCATTTGTGATACCACACAATGAACATTCTACATTGGGGGTCATAAATTTTGCCTAACTCAAGTGTACTTAGATTAGTGTTCTTTAACGAGTACCTGACATCGTACAGGTTCAGAAACGACGGTTTTAACATTCTCTCCAAGGGATGAGGTGCTGAGATTTATTCACCTCCTACATGAATAAATTGAGGGGCAGAATGGGTATCGAACTCCGGACCTACCAGTCCTGAGGCCAGCACGTTACACTGGGAGTCATAAAATGTTGCCTGACTCAAATGTATTTAGACAGTTAAGTTTAATAAGTACACTTGGCATTGAATAGACTCGGAACCGAAGGCTTAGTATCCTCTCCGAGATACGACATGCTCAGATTTTATAATTTTCCACGTCAGATAAACGAGGGCCTGAGTGGGACTCGAACTACCATGCAGTCAAGCGATCGGGCTACCCTGGGCACAATTTCAGTACAAATCATTTAGCATAAAACTCATAAAAAGCATGAGCACTACCATGCCCAATATACATTCATCATAATTATAATTAAATAACTAACGATTAAAAATAATTTTAATTTAAAAATCATGTTACTTCAAAAATATTATTAAATTCGTAAACAATTCATCCTAAATATACAAATGAAGTAACACCTGCGAACAAAAAATAGAAAAAAAAATTTTTGCGAAAGAAAATACATTACTTCTGTCGAAAGCTTAGAGAAGAGAAAATTGAGGAAGTATATACAGGGAGCATTATACTGCTGACGATTCTCAGAATCTCCTTCGATCTGACTTCTTTGTTAAACAATTCCTATCAATTGTAAGATGTTTACTTCTTTTCCATGGAAAATGCAAGACTCTTTTTCTTTTAATACAAAAAAATAAGGAAAAATTTATAGCCATTTTAAAGGTCATTAAACGAAACAATGATTGAGAAAAAAAATTGATAAAATTCATATAAATTTTTTTTAAATAATGTAATGAAAAAATGGGAAAATAGAATTTAAAAAGCAATATTGTAGATAAATAATATTTAGGTGTTTGTGTTATATAAGACAAATAATTCATTACTTGTGCGGTCCGTTATCGTGTGGTTTTTACACATATTGGGGGGATTCAAGAATTTAATTTTTTTCAACAGAAAAAGAAGAAAAACTTTAATATGAAACTAACAACGTGTTTTGAACACTTAGTGTTCTTTTTCAGGTTAATATCTGTACTATTGAGGGTCGATTTACGGCAGCGTTTGCCAAACTGGGAGGGCGCGGACTAGTCTAAAGGGAGCCACGAGTCACAGTGAACAATTTTCCAAAGTTTTCTATGCACAAAATTATTTTCTACTTTGGCTGCAATGAAATCCAAATATCGAGTTCGTTTAGTTGTAGAAAAAGAGCTAAGAGTAGCTATATCGTCACAAACACCAAGATTTGATAAACATTGTGCTAATAGACAAGCACATCCATCTTTATTAAAAACAATAATAACGTTTTCCATTAGTTTGTATGAATAAATTTTATAACAGTAAAACTGTTTGAGTTTTTATTTTTTGAAATCTTCAGAGGGGGGGGGGGGGGAATGATTTAATATTTTTAAGGGAGGCGTAGTAACATCAAGTTTGAAAACCACTGATCTACGGGAAGGACTCTATTCCCGTAGACAGAACCTGAACAGTACATATGTTAACCTGAAGTAAACTAAGTGTTCGAAACGCGTTGTTAGTTTTATATTAAACTTTTTTTTGCGTGTGCAGACATATATTTTGATTTCCCTCAATAAATGAAATAATTATTATGAAGGATTTATAGGGTAACGAATTCATAGATACTAGCAATAGAAAGGGTCACCGTAAAATATTATAAAATTTATATTATAAAATGCTACAGGCCTTTCATGATATCTGAAAATTTTGTCTTATTTATGAAAATGTAAAAAGAAGGATAAATACATTTTGTGTAAACTGGTAGTAATTTGGCAATTTCAATTAATTTTGAGGAAAGGGGGACAGGTTAGCTCAGTGGTTAACGTACTCACCTCTGAACTGGTGGGTTTGGGGTTCAATACCCACCTAGCCCTCGATTTATTTACGTGGAAGGTGAATAAGTCTGAGTACGTCCTCCCTGGGAGAAGACGTCAAAACCGTCGGTCCTTAAGCCTGTATGATGTCAGCTACTCGTTAAAGATCCCCTAATTTAAATACACTTGAGTTAGGAAAATTTAGGACTCTCAATGTAGAATCAACAGGTAATGTGGCACGCCCACTACTGAAATGGGGTGCCAAATAATAAATTTCCCTCTCTAGAACAGCACTAAAAGGTGAAAGTGCTGTTGGAAAACAAACAACATTAATTTTGTGGAAAATGAATCTCTTAAGAATTGTATAGTATAAATGCACATGTGTGTTATTAGTATATAGTGACTAAAATGTACATTGTACTTGTGTATAAATGATAATGTGTATTATCAGTGCACGAAGAGAGAATAGGGTAGCGAGTCTGAGTTTTGTTTAGTGAGAGTTGTATGAAAGTAAGCCATCTTAATAAGAAACTGTCAAAAGGAATATAATGTTGTGCAGCCCAAATTCAAAGCTTCTTGCAACTTAATTCTCTTCAAAACTTTCTCAGACACTTATTTTGACGCTAACTCCTCACTTGCTCAGTTACTTCAGCATTGAATAGGGAGTCTGCTATCACTTTTAATATATATATTCATCATCACGAAAATGATCCAACAAAAAAAGACAATACACATTTCAGGGTAAATTAAAGGTATACGTTAAATAGATAAACACAATTACATTCTCTAATTTTCGGTTTAAACGTTATGAGGAGAAAAGAGATTGGAATAATAAGCGCACAAGAGAAGCGACTTTTGGTTACTGTTTATATATATATATATATATTATATATATATATATATGTTGAAATCACAATAAGAAATGGGAAAAAAAACTAAAATCTTTCAGCGTAAAAAGTGGTCTTCGTCAGAGTTCAATGTTCAGGATTATGATGAAAACCGCTTGTTATGCTTGAAAGATCTTAGTCTTTTTTTCCCATTTCCTATTGTGGTTTGAAGATTGATTGCAATTTCACGTGTTTATTGCAAAATCCTGTCATATATATATATATATATATATAGATTCTTAATCTATTTATTTATTCTCTATTAGTCCAGTTATACCGTTGACCTTTCAACTCTTTTATTCTAACCGCTTGTTTCTTGTACATTATTGACCTTTGACCTTCTCTTTATATTAACCTGTACTATCCTTTTAATCTATTTATAGCAATGACTAAGCATGAGTCATCGATTTTAATTTAACATGTCACTTGGCCAAGTCCTTTTCCAGTTGAACCCTGTTAGCAGGAGGTTAGTTCGTAGGATCGTATCTCTCAGTCTTAAGATCGTGAATGCCGTGACTGCGGTTAGTTGTAATGATACCTGTTTACAAGAGGATCTGCTGCCTATTTATACCATTATATATTATATATATATATATATATATATAATATAAATATGTCTGTGTGCTATCTTTTTAATAGCTTGAATAACTCACTTCTATATTTCGAACATCGTCGTCATCAGGAGGCGAAGAGTCCCGCAGGAAGGCAGAGCGGCGACTTACTTTGGGACTTTTCGCCTCCTGATGACGACGATGGTCAAAATATAGAAGTGAGTTATTCCTGTGTCTATCTGTGTGCTATCTTTTTTAATTGGTTTTTATTTAAAATTCCGTTGGACCGTTTCATTTAATTATTATATATATATACATATAATATATAAAACGCTTTCACATAAACACGTGAAATAACAATCAATGATCAAACCACAATAAGAAATGGGATACATATAATATATATATACATATAGTATATAAATCAATGTTCAAACCATAATATGAAATGAGAAAAAAGGTACATAAATGTATATATTGATCATTAGCTATTTGTTTCGGATGTTTACTCATAGTTTGTATATATGTAAAATTTTTGTATATAAACAGCGATCAAATCTACATTTTCACAGAGAATAAGCACAAAGGAATAATACAACATCAAGTTTTAAGTAAATTCATTTCAAAGACATTTTTTGTGGTTCAACTGAAATCATTTTACGAAACAAAAACCATGATATAATATTTAAATTATTCAAGATAGAGCTTAATTTTTTTCCAGCAATTATAAATTTATATTTGATGATTATCATTACAATGTAGCACAAGGCACTCTAGATGGTAATTTGAGGAAATTCTTACGCTCCACTCTTTTTTGGTACTGTGATGTTTTAATGTGTATATTGTAGCAATATGATCCTTTATCAGATACTTTGCCAAGTTGTCCTTCTCTTGAGGCACTTACTCGAGACCAGTGACGTGCAGTGGGGGTTGTGTTTTTGCATTCATTGTTGGGGGGGGGGGGGGGGGGTCACTGACTCACAAGTCAGATTACAATATTGTAAAAGATACCAATTGAATAGAATGAGAGAATAAGAGCAAACAAGATGCTTCCTTGAAGCAGAGGTACTGCTTACCTCAAGCCAAGCATTTTCCCTGTGGATTTATGCCATATCAATAAAAAGTAAATATTGTGTTGTTATAATTATTTACAAATAAGTGTAATCCTTAACCGAAAACCATGAAAAGTAGATGTGTACTTTTATTATATGAAAGTAGCCTCAATCATCATATTGGAAACATACACAGAAATGGAAAGAAGCCCGCCATATTTGTACGCGATCAATCCAGTTTGTGAGTGATTACGCAATCTGGAGGGAGAGCTCAGTGCTGTCCATGCTTCACCTCTCATCTCTGAAGGAGACTACTGACCAACGACCAACGAATATATCCACGCACTATAGTGCACGTCCTAACTAGCAGTTCCAGACCAGAGGCCTTCTACTGCTTGATTACTGTGCTACTATAACTTGGAATGTCAGTAATTCATGTCGGATATTAAGTTAGTCTGTACAGTAATGATGTCGTATTCGCGGTCATGTGGTCTTATTAGTCATAGTTTTTAATGCTTTTAGGCATGAGCTGGAAAAGTAGTCAGATAGTCACTGGATGAAGTAATTATTCAGTGAGGTTGAGGAAGGTTGGTGGCAGGATTTAGAGTTTGTACAAGGATGTTTGGATGAGTAGATAGTTTGTTGTCTTCATTGGTAGTAAGTCGAGTGATGTAGCTATCTATGGATTCCATTTTCAAATCATGGTGAATATCAACATTACGGGCGTACCAAGGAGCCCTGGCTATAAGGCGGGCACACTTATTTTGAACAATCTGGATACATGCCTTGTTCGTTGGCCATATCAATAAAAAGTAAATATTATTTTTTTTTATAATTATTTACAAATAAGTGTAATCATTATCGAAAACCATGAAAAGTAGATGTGTACTTTTATTATATGAAAGTAGCCTCAATCATAATATTGGAAACATACACAGAAATGGAAAGAAGCCCGCTATATTTGTACGCGATCAATCCAGTTTGTGAGTGATTACGCAATCTGGAGGGAGACTCAGGCTGTCCATGCTTCACCTCTCATCTCTGAAGGAGACTACTTTTGTTTAAGCAAGAAATACAGAATTTTTTGCAATTTTTACTATGAAAATGGTCAAAATACATTAAGAACCACGCCAGAATTATAGTCCAGAGGACAAATATTAATACTAGTGTTATTTTATTATTTTGTTTATTTTTCCTCTCTTGATGACAGAGGAGACACAACTTCCTGTTATTATAGAAGCCTACATACTGTTTAAATTGTTTTAGATGATTATGTATATCAGGTAATTTATTTTGTATTACAGAGTGAGTACAGCGTAAATGTTCATCTATCATTTTTCCACGTAAGAAATGCAATGGGCCGCACTATTTCATAACCCACTTATTTTGCCGCAATGTTCCAGTCCATGTGTAAGACATTATTTTAAGGGTTTATCTACTCTGATCTTTCCTTTTGTACTGTTTAGCTAATCTGTAACACTGCTAACCGAAACATTAATATTTTGATGTTTAACAAACATGCCTCATTTCTATTACTTTTTTCAGTATTATTCCTTCATTAAAATTTTTCTCCTCTCAGTGATTTAAATTAAATTTCATTATCTTTTGTTTTGTAATCTATAAAGAAACATCTAAATAAAAAACAAAATAGGTTTTAACTAATTAGCTAACCACTCTTATAAATTTGTAGGCAGTTCATGAAGAGAGAAGGAATTAATATTAATTGCCTATAACAGCATTTATTTCTCTTTACTATATGCAATATTTACTTACAGTTACAGTAAGAAACTTACAATCTAGTCAAATATAGGAGGATACCTTAACTAAATGAGTGAAGTACTCTTTTGAGGTTAAGTAACGTAAGTTCCCTAAAAAAAATATTGGTTAACACTTTTTAAACATACCGATAATAAACAACTTGTTTATTTATACAGGTAAATAGATATTTGTGAACCTAGATAATAATGAGGTTTATTACTTCCCGAGTGTTTTAGTTGATTACTGAGGTAACACTGAAGGAATCAGGGCTAATAAATCACGAGGCGTAGTCGAGGGAGATAACTACGCCGAGGGAATAACACCTCATTATTCACGAGATGCCTACAATATTTTATCTCCAGAAAAGGCTACATAATAATAATTTATTAAGTGTTAATTAATATAAAAACAATTAATAATAACTCTTAATAATCTAAAATAAAGGTTTATAAAAGTATGTAAACTAAACAGAACAGGCTTATCAGCAATACAACTGGAATTTAAAAATCAGGCTTGCCACCCTAACTCTTCCCGATTTCATTTCACTTCATATCAAAAAATGGATATCAGCAAAATAATTAGATTGGACAACCTGGATTACATCCCTATTTTTTCATTATTTCCCGGTTTTTAAGTACGTTGATTTTGATCTTACATTATTACACGAAAACTAGACAAAAAAGTTACTCGTCCCTTCGGAGGTAAAAATATTATACGTATAAAATACAATTTATTTATTTACTTACAATTGAAATATTCGATGAAATTTCAAGATATATTAAAGAAATTTGTAGAAACTCTAAAATTAACATAAGGTTTTTTTTTTATTTTCAGAGGAAGCAAAACAATTGACGATAAGACAAAGAAGATGCGTCTTTGAAGATGAAATAAAACTTCCTAATCAGGACTTGTATTCTTATTGGGCTTGCATGGTTCACTGCAGAATGAACTTCGAGAGGAATAAGTGCGGCTGTGTGCCCCATCTCTACCCTCCTGTAGGTAAGGACAATCTACGACTAACGACCAACAATTCTTTCCGCGCACTTTAGAGCACGTTGAAATTGGCAGTTCTAGTTCACAGAAAGAGTTGTCAGTTTAGGAAGGGTTTGATCTTTTGTCTTAACAACATCCTCTATGATTTATGTGACTGAGGAATTCTTACGGATATGCTCTGGGATAAGGAGGTTTGAATAGGCTTTTCGTGTCCTGAATTCGTCCTCAGTCTATTAATGAATTGATTACTTGATTCCAACCTGAGGTCCATATTTCTGCCATAGAAAGGTGCCTTAGTCATAACGTGTTTACATTTATTTTGTAATAACTGTATGAGAGTTTTGTTAGTTCTTTCGGCTTGTAACCAGGTCGAGCATCCATAAGTAATGCCAGCCCTAATTGCCACTTTATAAATGATGTCCTTTACTACCTGTGGAGTATCCTTTGACTTCATGTCCATCTAGTAACCAAACATACTTCACTGTCACTTCAAACGAACTTTAAAGCTGTTTAAAAGGTTCATGCTAAATCTGTATACTTCTTATACATTATTACCTAAGTTTTTCATACATGATAAATGAGTGTTTATCTAATGATTATCTTAATTATGATTATCTAAATAACTTTAGATGATTATCATAAAATCATATGCACATCAATTTATAAATTAAAGAAATGATTTACGAGGGACATTCAATAATTAAAGAAAGAAATTTATCCGAAAAAAAGAACTCTACTTTGACAAAATGGTATTTATACTATTTTTCAATTTAATCCCTACTAACCATAATACCAATGTCTGAATCGCAAACTACTTTTTTTTTAACCTTGTGCAAAAAAGTTTTTTTTATATTTTATATATATTCTATATACTAATATAGATTATACTATAGTTATTTATATAAATAAAAGAAACGATTTGTCTGTATATTGCTTAGAACTGACTAATCTTTAAGTTTTATACATTACAGAAATCTAATCCACCTTTAGAAAAATTCGGTTTCTTTTATTATTATTAGAAAAAATTGCCATAAGAAAAAACAGCCACCATAAGTTATAGCTAGCTATAACTTTGACAGTAGATTTGTTAATGTCTTATTTAAAAGATAAGATTTGAATAGATTTGGAAATTCAATGTACAAGGGAATTATAGACTTTTAAACTGTGTTTCATTAACTACACAGGAATATCAACTAACAATACCTACTTGCTATCAGTATCAGGTAACTAAAAATTCCTGTATATTTTTAAAATAAAAATAATGAGTGATCTCTAAATTTGTGTAAAATAGCCGTCAGGGACATCTCACTAGCTGGGTCAGTTGGGTTTTTGACTCTAACGAAGACCGCTTGTTACGCTTGAAAGATCTTAGACTTTTTGTTTTTCAATTTCATATCGTAGTTTGATCATTCATTGTTATGTCACGTGTTAATGTGAAATCTTGTTAGCTAGTCCTTTTTTTATTGAATTTTTTGAGCTAGTTTTGTAAAATCTCTTTGACCCACAAAGAAATGAATTTATAAGATATGATTTCATAATTTATTCGTAAGAATGAATAACATTCATTCATTAAAAATAAAATCTCAAAAATGGATTTATATAAATGTACAAATGAGCATAAAAAGCTCAAAAATTCAATTTTTTCCAATATTTGTTTACTCTATTTATAGTGGAGTTAGAAATTAATTTTAAGAAATGCTATGTTTAATTTTGTTTTAGATGGGTATAAGACTTGCAGTGTGACTGGTTTGATTTGCCTTTCCCAATATGCAGGTAAGAAATGTCAAATATTGCCGTATTATGTTATGATGATTCTACTGTCTACAAACTGGGGGGGGGGCTCCATTTGCCACACTATGCTACTTAATTTACTTCATCATATTTATTTTCAAACTCTTTATTACTTTTCTTAATAGTTTACTAAATAGATCGTATATACTTCCAAAAGACAAACAAACATTTCTATGCAAAATCGTGCACGTCGTAATGAGCAGTTCCGGACCAGAGGCCCACTACTGCTAAAGTATCATTTACTGTTTAGGTCAGGAAAATTTTATTTAATGTTTAGATCAGTAAACATTGTCAGGAATGAGGCATATATATATTAACAAGATTTCACATAAACACGTCAAATAACAATCAATGATCAAACTACAATATAAAATGGGGGGAAAAGGCTAAGATCTTTCAACCGCAACAAGCATTCTTGTAGTTGAAAGATTTTAGTATTTTTTTTTCACTTCA
Source organism: Hermatobates lingyangjiaoensis (assembly GCA_026182355.1). NCBI lineage: Eukaryota > Metazoa > Arthropoda > Insecta > Hemiptera > Hermatobatidae > Hermatobates > Hermatobates lingyangjiaoensis. The sequence continues at coordinate 201,729 of JAPFBL010000054.1, forward strand.
TATTGTCGTTTGATCATATAATAATATTATATGATATTATATGATTATGTTTGATATATATCATAATATATACGTTTCACTCTCTCTCTCTCTCTCTCTTATTTATATATATATATATATATATATATATATATATATAAAATTTATGTGTTGTCTTCTTCATTTGTTTGTTTGTCCGGTTTGGACTGTTCAGTAATTTAATTTATATATATACACAATTAAAAGAAACGGTCCAGCAGATTTATCCATCTCCCGCGTGAATAAATCGAGGGCTAGGTGGGTATCGAACCCTGGACCTACCAGTTTAGAGACAACTAAGCTGAACTTAGCACTGAGCTAACCTGGCGCCTGAGGTACTTCAACCCTTAATGGGGCATATATACTTGGGTAAAAGAATTGAGAATGGCTTTAAGTTTAAATTAATTTTCGGAAATAGATATAAAAATTTCTTTATACTTTTTCATCACAAGAGTAATAGTAAATCTGTGGACCAAAAGTGTATATATGGGATTCATACCGTATGATCTATCAAATTATTTCTTACAACAGATCATTGTTTTTTTGGCATTATCCAAAATATATATGCTATATGAATTTTCCAGTTTTGTTTATCATCAAAAAAGGCTCCAAGTTTTTGAATACCCCTTACAGTTCACTTTTAGTATTTTTAAAGAAAAAAAGTTATAAGATCTATTTTCCTTTTTTCTAAGGAATGTATTATAACTGTTTTAGATGTATTTTTATCCCAACCGTCATTCTTTAATTATTTTTCAAATTGTAGAACATGCTGCGTAAGCCGTACAATAAAGCATTCTTGTTTATATAGCAGAGAGGTCCAACCAGAAGCATGCGAGCCACATGCAGCTCTTTGAAGGATTACTTGTGGCTCTCAATAAATGTACCTCAGTTCCCTTTATAATTTTTGTGTTATTATATTTTAAAAAATTATCACCGTGCTGTATATATTTTTTCCAAACCTTTTTAAAAGGAATTTAGGTTATGTGAGATAGAATCAGAAGAGGTAGTCAAAAAATTTAAAATAACTTGTTTTGTGTGGAGACTTTATATATTCTATTTACCCCAGCATGAGTATATACCACACAATTGCGGATTACACAGCTAATGAGTTAAAATGTATTATGTTGAGAGAATATTGCGTCGTGGGACGATACTAAATAGAAAAGAAAGTATTTTCACTAGGTAATACTGAGATATCAGACCATTAGCAGGTGAGGATTTTAAAAGAATTTCTACTCAGAACGGTTTCTTTGGTCGATTTTCAATCAGTCAATTAGGAGAACGGTGATCCGTCAATCCAGTAGCATATACGTCTTAAAAACATTCCTTTCCTTCATTCCCTTTCTCTTTATTCTATATGTATTGCAACTGGGTCAGAGAATTTTAAAAAACCTTTAAGAGACCAATATATATATATATATATAGTTTGCATCGGCCAGTGGACGCATTTACGTCTCCGTTCCTTCATTCTTTCTCCTTTTATTTTCTTTCTTTCTATCTTCCTGAAGACGGCAAGACGCCGAAATTATCGAGATTCGTGAGTGTTCGTCCTTTTTCTTGTGTTCTCTAGCTGTAACTTTAATTATATATATATATATATATATATATATATATATATATATATATCACAATGAGAAATGGGAAAACAAGACTAAGATCTTTCAACTGCAACAAGCGGTCTTCTTTAGAGTCAAAAACCCAACTGTTGGGTCAGTTGGGTTTTTCACTCTGACGAAGACGGTTGAAAGATCTTAGTCTTGTTTTCCCATTTGTCATTGTGGTTTGATTGATTGTTATTTCACGTGTTTATGTGAAATCTTTATATATATATATATAACCAACGCTTTTTCTTCTTCTCGGAATTTGGTCAGGGTTAATAAGAGGAATCACCTTTTTGCAATCGTTTTGTCTTTTTATTAAGACATCTTCCGAGCTATAAACTAACAAAAAAAATGGATATTTGTCATTTCTACGTTACAGTCATCATAAGAAATCAAAAAACTTACTTACTCAAGGCTAGCTTCTATTACCAAACGAACAAAACCGATATCGTCATTGAATGTGCTGCTACCCAGCGACATTTAATCCATACTAATCTAAACTAAGATAAGATTGCAACATTAACTATTTATAATGGAACTTTAAATCCTACTTAAACTATCAGTATCGGTTTTTTATTGCAAGTATTAGTAGTATTTTTTATATGTGTTATTTCTTTTATCAATCTTTTATTCTATGAAGTAAATAAAAGAGAAATTAAGAGCCTAATATATATATAAAAGAAATAATCAACGACTGAGGTTAAGCCCAAGAGCAGATCTACCTCCCAGAAGACTAATAAAAGTTTCTTCCAGAGGTAGAAGAGGTATCGTAAGGATAGGGTAGGTACATTTGCTGAGGGAAGAAGTAAAGGTAGGAACAGGATTGCTATATTATATAATGCATAATTTATAAATTATTGCATATTATATAATTTATAAATAATGCAATATATTATCACAATATGAAAAGCGAAAAAAGACTAACATCTTCAACCGTGACAAATGGTCTTTGACAGAGTCAAACACCCCACTGAAACACTAGATGCAGAAAACATATCTGTATATCTGAATATACGTAGCCATATCTGAATCTGCAGGGGTTGAGAAGAGTGAGAGGGAAGAGTGATATTTTAAAAGGGTGAAATCGCAGGAAAGGGCAATAGTCCAGGGAGTGATGTATATTATATAATACAATATATTTAATATTTATAAAAAAATTAATACAAATTATAAAAGTGTATACAAATTAAATTTAATATAAATTATATGTATATATTTATATAAGGTATTGTTTTCTTGACCACAATTAAAAATAAACACTTTTTCTTCTTCTCTCTAACTATAACCCTGACCAAATTTCGAGAAGAAGAAAAAGGTATATATAAAATATATATAAAAGTTGGGTGTATTATATATTATATATATATATATATTATATATTTAATATATATATTATATATTATATTATATATATTTAATATATATATATACGAGTTCGAGATTAACAAAGAGCAACACACAAAGTAGGGAAACACACTTACAGACTCAAATTTTCGGGTAATCCGTCTTCAGGAGAAAAGAGAATGGGAGACCAAGCACGTTGTAGGCGCAACGGCAAGTAACCCAACGGTTGCGCAAGTAACGCCGTTGCGCCTACAACGTGCTTGGTCTCCCATTCTCTTTTCTCCTGAAGACGGATTACCCGAAAATTTGAGTCTGTAAGTGTGTTTCCCTACTTTGTGTGTTGCTCTTTGTTAATCTCGAACTCGTATTGTGTCCAGTTTGGATCGTATTTCGTTTTATCAGTGAATATATATATATTCACTGTAAGTTTTCTTTGTATTCTCTTTTCTGTGTCGTGCTTTGTGTAATTTAAAGTTATATATATATATATTAGTGGAGTTTTTAGTGCTGAGAAAGACCACTTGTTTCAATTGAAAGGTCTTAGTCTTGTTTTCCCATTACATATTGTGGTTTGATCATTGATTTATATATATAGAATCATTATAAGATAATTTTTTATGCATGTTTGTATTTGTTAGTGACACTATAATTATGAATATAGTTGCTAGTTGGGTGTAAACATTAAAATACACAAGTCATATGTTATTCTTATTCAGATTTTGCTGTTGTGTAAAATTTTAGGAAAACCATTTTGAGAAAAGTGGGCCAAATATTGATTTCTAGGATTCATTTAGAATCTGAAGAGAGGAACAAAGTTAATATAAAAGGGTCAAACAATCTGAATTAAAAGTTACTTCAAGATAGAAAACAATTCAATAGAATTGATTAAATTTAATTTAATTAAATTAACTTCTAGATTTATTTAACTTGAATGTACTGGTTTTAGAAGAATAAATACTGTTTTTTTAAGTTTAATTTTTTTTTCAATATATTTAATTTATTTTTTAGTTATAAATAGTTTAGAAGTGTTATTGTTCAGTTGTAATTTCTATGCATGAATTCTTTTATACGCTTCAGTGATATTTTTCGTGAGAAATGCGAGCTCCATTTGTTAAGGACACGCGCTGTAGCTATGAAATATCAGTGCTACATTCTTAGGTTTATTTTAAGCTGGGAGTCCTAATTTTGTTTTCTTACACAACGCCATTATAAGCATGCATTTTTGACGAGTACCTGACACTATAAAGGTTTGGGGTCGATGGCTTTATGTCTTGCAATAGATATGGATAAAACTTTTTCAACTACAAAATTCTATACCTAATGATGATTACAATAACTTACCTGAAAAACATGTTACTACAAGTCTAGGTATGTTGTTGAGTCATATTATATCTTATGATCAAACCACAATAAGAAAATGGGAAAACAAGACTAAGATCTTTCAACCGTAACAAGCGGTCTCAGTTGGGTTTTTTGACTCTGACGAAGACCACTTGTTACGGTTGAAAGATCTTAGTCTTCTTTTCCCATTTTCTTATTGTGGTTTGATCATTGATTGTTATTTCACATGTTTATGTCAAAAATTGTGTCTTATGTTGGGGGGTGCTCACAAAACAAAGAAAATAAATGAAAGCTAATTTTCCATTGAAAGTTTCAAAAATAATAAAAATACAAAATAACACGTATAATATAGTACTTCAAAAAAATTTTGTTTTCTAATATTTTTCTATATAAATGTCATGTTATTGTTACCACACAGAAATATATTGTAAAGTTTCATCTTTATTTTTACAGCAACAGCTTTTGACTGTAATTCTATTTTGTAAGTTTTTATTATCCAAAAGTAGATACATTTAAATTTCATGACATACATTGGTAGTTGTGGTAGGCAACACTGTAGATTACAGTGGTAGTCCCACAGGGAATACACATAGGCCGAACTTTGGGACCTTTGTTATATGATACAATCAAGATTGATTGCGAGCCCTAAATTTTGCTTAACTCAAGTGTATTTAGAGCAGGGAACTTTAACAAAAACCTTACGTCGAACAGGCTCTAGACCGACCGCTTAACGTCATCTCCCAGGAATGACGTGGTCAGATTTATTGACTTTCCACGTGAATAAATCGAATGCCATAGTGGATATTTAACGCCGGACCCACTAGTTCAGAGGCGAGCACGTTAACCACTGAGCTAACCGGACCTTCTAATGACATACAAGAGTCTAAGCAACATTGTAGACTTTCTCATCATTGTACATGATCAATAGTGTCATTTATCAAAAAAAAGAAATGTTTTCTATAGTACGTTTAATAAATTAAAATTTTTTCCGTAGCCATATATTAATTAATTGTCAAAAATTCTAGAAATTTCTTGGAAACAAGAATTATTATATATGAATTGTAGGACTAGAAAACTTCGCAGTTCGGCTCATCCGCTGAAGACTATTCTAAATATACTTATAGAAAGAATGTTTAAACCTAAAAAATAAATATGATTTTCTTACTGTGAGAACAATGTCATACAATATATTGATTTGATCGTTGACTAATATATCATTAATATTTTACAAAAGAAATATTGATTTTACTATTTTTATGTATTATTATTAATACATTATTATTATTAACTAATAATTTTTCTTTAAATTTCAGATTATATTCTGAAAGAGCTGACTTGTGATTGTGAACTGGGCTGTAAGAATACTGTATACGAAGTAGAAAAGCTGAGGGACGTAGATGAGTAAGAACTATTATCAGTATAAGTTAAAGTATCATCAGTGACATATAAACTATATTAACAAAACGAACTCACAGAAATGAAACAGAAACTCACTCGTCATCATGAGGATAGAAATGAGTCCCTTCGCAGGCAGACAGCAACTCATATATATATATATATATATATATATATATATAATATATATATATATATAAAACTTCACGTAAACATGTGAAACAACAATCAATGATCAAACCTGTGTTGACCTTTATACGCATCAAGCCATATTTCAGGCCATATTTCGTTTTTAAATCAAGTCAGGCTGTCTTTTTACGATTTGCCCTTTAGCCGTCCCATGTTCCACATGGCGACTCCCAAGATTGACCATGCGGAGGCGGGCAATGATCAAATCACAATAAGAAATGGGAAAACAATACTAAGATCTTTCAACCGTAACAAGTGGTCTTCGTCAGAGTCAAAAACCCAACTGAAACACTAGATGCAAAAAACATCTGGAAAACAAATTTGATACTTTCGTTACGAGGGCAATAGCCTCTTCTATAGTAAGAGGGTTGTCAGCTAGCAGATAGTTTTTACTCTTTCTTACTGTACTCCTTTGTTTTCCCAAACATCCATTTCTGTACATTAGTCCTTTCCTGCACTTTCACCCTTTTAAAATACCACTCTTCCCCCCCACTGTTCTCAACCCCTCACCAGATGTTTTCTGCATCTAGTGGCTCAGTTTCGTTTTTGATTCTGACGAAGACGGCTTGTTGTGTTTGAAAGATTTTAATCTTTTTTTTCCCATTATATATTGTAGTTTGATCATATATATATGTATATATATAAAATAAATTCAAAACGAAGGAAACACACAGACATAACTCACATCGATATTTCGACCATCGTCGTCATCAGGAGGTGTGAAGAGCGGTACCGCCCTGTCTTCCTGCGGGACTCTTCGCTCTTCGCTCTTCACACCTCCTGATGACGACGATGGTCGAAATATCGATGTGAGTTATGTCTGTGTCTTTCTGTGTGTTTCCTTCGTTTTGAATTTATTTTATTTTAAAAAAGTCCGCTGGACCGTTTCTTTTAATTGAATGTATATATATATATAAAGATTTCACATGAACACATGAAATAACAATCAGTAATCAAACCACAATATGAAATGGGAAAACAAGACTAGGATCTTTCAACCGTAACAAGCGGTCTTCGTCACTTGGGTTTTTGACTCTAACGAAGACCGCCGCTTGTTATGGTTGAAAGATCTTAGTCTTGTTTTCCCATTTCAGATTGTGGTTTGATTATTGATATATATATATATACAAGTTCAAAATTGAAGAAGACAAAAGAAGTAAAAGCAAGAAAAATGACTAATAATGTTTGGCTAAAAAACAGGATTACATTTTTATAATTACACAGAATATGTGTGTATGAAACTTGGGTCATCTTTAAAAAATAGATGTTATGGAAGAGGAAAATATGTCATTCAGGCAGAAAAAGACAAAGTTAACTGGTAAGATATGAAAACAATAATTTTTTTTTGATCTGTAAGAAAATATTTAAGCTTTTGTTATACTGTCATATGAAAAATACAAGTGGTTTAAACAAAATCATGTTGAATGTTTGCTATCCATGCCAAGAAATATGTTTCTGATGGTCTTCAGTCACCAACATCGTGCAACTCGGTAAATAAGTTAACTTATTAAGCTTCTCCCCCTCTCTCTCACTCTCACTCCTATCAAAGTTCGAAACTTGTTAAAACTCACTTCTGTTTCAAATTCTAACTCTCTCCCTCCTATGGCGTCTTCTACTCGTGTTATTTAAATAAACCCTCCCCTATCACTCTCTCTCAACTTCCCAAACCTTCCACATAGAACCGATCAGGTTTATGTCTGCAGAATAATTAAAAAGAAACCGAGTAATAGATTAATAAAAAACTTTCTATCTTTACTTGATTGTGTTTTAAAGTAATAGCACATAGTAAAACATATCTCACATAGGTTGTTTTTTAGAAGCATGTTATTTGGAGAATGGTAAGAACATTTTTTTTGATGAAGAAGGCATAATCTTCTAACTATTAAGACGCCTTCTAAAAGATGAATGTAATTTTAATAAAATACAGCCTAATTATGGCCAAAATAAAATTAAATTACTCATATCCTTTTTATTATGCCCATATATATTTATTATGCTGTTCTGCATAAGTATTACATATTTTATGTTTGTATTATCAACTATACATATATTTTTATTACATATATTATAATACATGATCAAACCATAATATGAAAATGGGAAAACAAGACTAAGATCTTTCAACCGTAAAAAGCGGTCTTCGTCAGAGTCAAAAACCCACCTGAAACATTAGATGAAGAAAACATACGGTGAGGGGTGAGATTTTCTCTATCTAGTGTTTCAGTTGGGTTTTTGACTCTGACCAAGACCGCTTGTTACGGTTGAAAGATCTTAGTCTTGTTATCCCATTTTCATATTGTGGCTTGATTATTAATTGTTATTTCACGTGTTTATGTGAAATCTTTTTACATTATAATACATATCGCATTATGTTTGTACTAATACTAAGTTTTACACTCTTTACGAATAATGGCTATTAACTATTTACTATAAGTTGTTTGTTATTTCATTCACTTTTATTTAACTCATGTTTGAAGATCATCTACGTTCAAAATTAAAGTCGTTAACAGCAAAACTAAGATTATTTCTTGTTTTAAAACATAAGCTGTTATGCACTTTGTCATGAAAATCATTTTCTTTTATTTATTTGTGCTGTGGCACATTGATTCTTCTCATTCTACTTGGCATATATAAATAGGTAATTAAGGTATAAGATTATCATTTTTTTTGATAGATGATTTTTTCTTGTTTCAGTGACTCAGAGGACTTGGTGTTGGAAATAGGTCTTGAGTCGTGGCCAATGATCAGATATAAGAGAGAGGTTCTCTTTGGTTGGGCAGACCTTCTAGGTATGGTCAAGTGTATAGCAAATGTTACTTTAAGAGGTTTTTAGAATAACAGTATCAGTAGTATTTAGTAATTACTCTTTTATTTAAAAGATTTAATAACTACTTCTATTTAGATGTAGTAGTAGGTAACCCTTTAGAGGTTGCAGTGGCTGCCCCACAAAGAAACACATGTATGTCGAATTTTGGTCACTTTGTGATACCACACAATGAAGATTGATTCTACATTGGAAATCCGAAATTTTGTGTAACTCATGCGAATTTAGAGTAGGGATCTTTAACGAGCACCTGACATCGTACAGACTAGGGATTGTTGGCTTAACGTCCTCACCGAGAGATGACGTGCTCAGATTTATACACCTTTAACGTGAATAAATCGAGTGCCAGAGTGAATATTTAACCCCGAACCCACCAATTCAGAGACGAGCACGTTAACCACTGAGATAATCTGGTCCCCTAATGACATACAAGCAAAATTGCTGAATTTTTTATGATTGTACATGACCAATAGAGTAGGGATCTTTAACGAGAACCTGACCTCGTACAGACTCAGCCTGTACCAGACCAATAGAGTAGGGATCTTTAACGAATACCCGACCTCGTACAGACGAGGTCATACGAACCATAACAAGATATGGCAGACTCAGTTTGTTCTTGACCAATAGAGTAGGGATTTTTAACGAGTACGTGACCTCGTACAGACTAAGCCTGTACCAGACGAATAGAGTAGAGATCTTTAACGAATAACCGACCTCGTACAGACGAGGTCATACGAACCATAACAAGATATGGCAGACTCAGTCTGTTCTTGACCAATAGAGTAGGGATTTTTAACGAGTACGTGACCTCGTACAGACTAAGCCTGTACCAGACGAATAGAGTAGAGATCTTTAACGAATAACCGACCTCGTACAGATGAGGTCATACGAACCATAACAAGATATGGCAGACTCAGTCTGTTCTTGACCAATAGAGTAAAGATCTTTAACGAGAACCTGACCTCGTACAGACTCAACCTGTCCCTGACCAATAGAGTAGGGATCTTTAACGAATACCCGACCTCGTACAGACGAGGTCATACGAACCATAACAAGATATGACAGACTCAGTTTGTTCTTGACCAATAGAGTAGGGATTTTTAACGAGTACGTGACCTCGTACAGACTAAGCCTGTACCAGACGAATAGAGTAGAGATCTTTAACGAATAACCGACCTCGTACAGACGAGGTCATACGAACCATAACAAGATATGGCAGACTCAGTCTGTTCTTGACCAATAGAGTAGGGATTTTTAACGAGTACGTGACCTCGTACAGACTAAGCCTGTACCAGACGAATAGAGTAGAGATCTTTAACGAATAACCGACCTCGTACAGACGAGGTCATACGAACCATAACAAGATATGGCAGACTCAGTCTGTTCTTGACCAATAGAGTAAAGATCTTTAACGAGAACCTGACCTCGTACAGACTAAGCCTGTACCAGACGAATAGAGTAGAGATCTTTAACGAATAACCGACCTTGTACAGACGAGGTCATACGAACCATAACAAGATATGGCAGACTCAGTCTGTTCTTGACCAATAGAGTAGGGATTTTTAACGAGTACGTGACCTCGTACAGACTAAGCCTGTACCAGACTAATTGAGAAGAGATTTTTAACGAGTACGTGACCTCGTACAGACTAAGCCTGTACCAGACTAATAGAGTAGAGATTTTTAACGAGTACGTGACCTCGTTCAGACTAAGCCTGTACCAGACTAATAGAGTAGAGATTTTTAACGAGTACGTGACCTCGTACAGACTAAGCCTGTACAAGACTAATAGAGTAGAGATTTTTAACGAGTACGTGACCTCGTACAGACTAAGCCTGTACCAGACTAATATAGTAGAGATCTTTAACGAGTACGTGACCTCGTAAAGACTAAGCCTGTACCAGACTAATAGAGTAGAGATCTTTAACGAGTACCTGACAAGTATAGACTCGGGACCAACGATTCAGCGTCCTCCCCGAGAGACGACAAACTCAGATTGATTCACCTCTCACGTGAATAAATCGACGGCCAAGTGATTATTGAACCCCGAACATACCAGTTCAGAGACGCGTAAGTTAACCACTGTGCTAACCTCGCGCCCCATATATTTAGATGTTAAAAAAAAGAAGAAAACTGATTTCCGCTGACGCAGTGCAATTGTAAGTTTATCATTCTATTCGATAAATTGTTTTTTATCCGAGTCAGCGGTTTTGATGCCAGAGTCACTAATCCTCGTAAAGTCTCCTCAACACTGAGATAATGGTGACAAAATAATTACACAAATAACTCTACTAAGATAATCTCTTTTGAAAAACTCATTCTTTAGTAAAACAATAAAAATCAATCCAGTTTAGTTTATTTAGATAATTTTAATATAAATATTATTTATATAGAGTTTTATAACTATTTATAAAATAATAACATATGTTTAATAGGTTTAGTTTGTCTTTAATATTATAACTTTAGTTTGTATGTTTATGTATGTATGTGTCAATGTTTGAACCATAACAACATATTCAGCAATTGGGATATATTTATGTGTCAATCTTTGAACTATAACAAGATATTCAGGAATTGGGATAGGATATACCTTCCTGGTAATTCTAGAAATAGCTTAGTTTATCAAATTCTTAATTTGATTAAGACGTTTTTATGTCACGCTATTGTACATACATAATGAAGTTGATTACTGACCAATGGGATTTTAAAAGGATAACTACAAGTTTTGAGAGATTTCATCACTTTAACAATAATTAAATTACATTCTAATCGAAGTTTTTGGAAAATTTATTTCGATTTCTTGAGCTAAAACTAATAATTATTAGTTTTATCTTAATTAGTTTCTTACTGATTGAAGCTATCACCATTATTATATTATCATCGTCCTTTTATAGACGATTAACTAGATAAATTAAGTTTGAATATCATTTTTCACTTTAAGTTAGTTTGAATAATTACTGAAATATAAAATATAGAGTTAAATGTTTTTATAATTTACCTTTTAATAAAATTTAACTTCAGAATACAGATGTAAACTGGATTAAATATAGAAAATATAGTTTTCAGGAATTTGAAAGCCACGAGTAAACAACTAGTAGGTTATTGTTAGGTTTCCAATAAAACTACTACAAACAGCCAACCACTGATAAGCTTCCTTCCCTCAGATGACACTTTGAAACACTGGAGAAGGTCTTTTTAAATGTTCAAATTTCCTATAAAACACTTTTTACTTTACGATCACTATCTTCATAAGTTTAAGTGTTTCTTGGCAATTATGTAACGTGTTGATGATTGAAAAACACAACTCAACAACTGCAACTGAAATATCCCAGTAAAAATTCTAGAAAGATTACTATTTATCTTGATGGAGGGGGAAAGGGTAGTTCAGTGGTTACGTGTTCGTCGCTGGACTGGGAGATTCGGTGTTCGATACCCACACTGGCACTTGATTTATTCACGCTGGAGGTGAAAAAAATTCTGAGCTCTTCGTCCCTCTGAGAGGATGTTAAGCCGTTATTCTCAAATCTGTACGATGTGAGGTAGTTGTTAAAGATCCCTTCCTTAAATACACTTGAGCTGGCGTGTCGTGAAACTCAAATATCTTAGTAAGACTTTCTAGAAAGATTATTATCTATCTTGATGGAGGGGGAAGGGTAGCTCAATGGTTGCGTACTCCCCTCTGGACTGGCAGATCCGGTGTTCGATACCTGCTCTGGCCATTGATTTATTCATGCTGGAGGTGAAAAAATCTGACTACGTCTTATTTCAGAGAAGGTGTTAAGCCTGTTTTGATCGTCGCGTTCCTCGGCATTATGTGCCATAACCACTTAGTCAAGCCAGGCCGCCTTGTTGACAAGTTACCCTTTAGCCACCTCCATTGAACATGGAAGTGCCCGAGGGCACCTCAAGCAACGCAATGCTAAGCACGAATTCTGACAGTTACTCCGCAAAATGGTACCTAGACCAAGAGTAATAGACAAGCTAAAGCCCAGGTAACATGCGGAGATAATTACTGATAAGGTACTCAAAATTCCCTTACCAGTTGCACTTTAACTAGAGAACACATATAACGAAGACATATAAATACACAATCAAGACTAACTCAACTTATCATTACGCCTCAAGGTACTAAATGTTAAGAAGATGTTAAGCCGTCCGTCTCGGGCCTGTACGATGTCATGTACTCGTTAAAGATCCCTACTCGAAATGAATTTGAGTTAGGCAAAAATTAGTACTCCCAATGTTAGAATTTGTAGAATCACCGATGAAATAAAAAGCTGGTAAACGGCTGACCTTATCACCCGCTAAGGGATCGGTTTAAACAATAAAAAAAAATAGGGCATTTTTAGGACTGTAATGTAAAATGTTTTTTGTATAGTATCACAAAGAGGCTATCACTGCAACCTAACGTAACCTACTATCTTTCTAAAAAATGAAGCATGATCCAGATAATCAGTTCTATCCTGCATATTAGCAATGATTAGCGAAAATTAAACAAGAACATACATTTCAGCTATGAATATTAATATATTTTTGGTCAGGAATATAAATAAATGTTATATCAAAAATATGAGAATTTGGATGCATTTAAAAAGAGGAGTATTAGCATAGCCGTATTGGACCTTTATAGAACTTTATGATAAAATACTACTGATATCTCTACATGAAATCTTTGATAAAAACAACTGTTGAAAATATTTGTTGTTTTCCATCAGGATAGAAAGAGGAAAGTTTTTTGAAGTTTCAAACACTACATGTTCAGTTGACTGAACATTTGTATGTGCATACTTTTAGTGGCACTTTTTCCAAAAAAAAAGAAATAACTGATTGCACAATTTTAAAACAGCGCAATCTTTTATAAAATGAATTGATAATTTGTATTTTTCAAAACTTCAATTGTATATCCATTTGAACAAATAATTGAATTTGGACAGACAGAAGAACGAAAATAGAGAAGAGGGTGGGTAGGGGTCAGTGCTGATAGAATGGGGTGCAAGATTGGGGCAACAGGGTGGCTTAATCCACCCCTGATTGTTCCACGCACAACCCTTATCGTCAAACCCACACAGCTAGTATAAACTTTCTAAAATATCTCACAATAAACGAACATTTAAAAAAAAAAGAATTCTATTCGTATTTCTCATATACGAACATTTCTCATATCTAACATTTCAAGTAGAATATTTGTCCTAGAAATTTCTTTGAACCAATTGGACTAACTCCAAACATAATTGCTACCATGGGCTTTAAACATGTAATAAATTACTTTTTAATATTCTGTTTCCAATCCTTGTCATTTTTTTATATTAAATTAACTTATCCTTCGATTTTCAACTCATACATCCGTAATCATAAGTTAAGAAATTATGAATGCACTTCTTTTCAATAACTCAGGCAACTTTCTTTCCAAGTATACATCACAATCTAATAAATCTTAAGACAGAACAACTTATTTACATATTTCTTCCTTTCTAACCTCTCTTTAAACAATTCATTTTCACTTTCTTTTATTGAGTATTCTTTCCATGATTCATATTTTTTATTTTAACATTGCATTATACTCTTATATCTTTTCATAACATCAATAAGTTATTTGTTTTTATGCTTAATATACTATGTTTTATATACTATTATTTCCATTCTAAATAAATTTATTACTTTACTATATTTTTTTCTCAATATACAACGACAGAAACCTTATAACAGAGTAGAACACGCAGGAAAGTGAGAACACTCAGAGTAGATTGGATTATTATGATTTTTTGGCAAAGGGAAAGAAAAAGTGATTTTTTATAAAAACACAAGCATGCTATAAAATTCTCACTAAAAACCTTTGTAAAAGACCAGAAATGTAAAAAATATTTATGTTAGGAAAAGAATTAAGTCTCCACACAAAAAAGTTTATTACTAGAAACTTTTTTGTGTGGAGACTTAATAACTTTCCTAACATGAGTAAATACCACACTATAACAGATTGCACAGTTAATGAATGTACAACATACTTCAAAATTGAACACATTCTTTGAAAATTAATAAATGAAATTATCCCAAATCCTAAATATTAAATTATTTGAAGAAGACATTTTTTATTACATGTTTCTGACATTTTTCAGGCAAAATAGGAATATTTTCAAGTTTTAAATGGGAAATTTTTTTTTTAAATCTTCAATTTAGAAAAGGTCACATAAACTAGGTAAGTGATCCAACGGCTATTGGAGCAAAAGCCATGTACTTCTGTGAGAGCTTATTTAATAACACGAAATCTACATTTTTCGATTTTCTAAAATATTATTACTGCTGTAGGTTTACTAATGATATTATATGCACCAGTGGTGTGATATAGAAAAAAAAACATATAAATATATTGATAAGTGGATCAGTCACTATCTGCACTACCTCCAGGAATGAAAATCTAATATACCTCTTCCATTTACAACCTTATATTATGGCTAAATAGTATGTTATATTATTGTTGTATTCCCTAGAAGCTGGATATTAAGTTTACTTACAGTAAAATTGAGTGTAGGCCACTCAAGATTTATTTATACTTTTTTCTATCTTATCTGTATTTAAGATTTCAATTAGTATATCTTTTAAAACGTTTAATAAACATCAAAGTATACTTTTATTAATTTGCTTATAAACACTGTTTTTTTTATTCTTTTCCCTTTTTTATCCTCTTTTATAAAGGATTTAAATTGATTTTTCTTTGTCACTTTTCTATTTGTCACTGCATTATTTATATTTTTTTTCTCATTACATTTCAATATTTCCAATATTTACGTCTTCATATTTTCTTTCTGTCTGTTTTCTTACTCTTTGTTTTAGTTTCTACTGATCCTTTCTTCTTTTTTTCTATCTTTCTTCTTCTATAATGTAGCATTTTTTTTATTTATGTATTTAGAGATTTTCTTTTTACCTATTCTGTTAATAATTTTCTTAGTTCCCTTAGAACTAATAGCAGCAACAACTATTTTTTTAGTTCTTAATTAGTTTTTTTTTACATAATTTTACAATTTTTATGTCTTCTTTTTAATTTTCTTACTCCTCCTGTTGTTTTCTACTTATATTGTTTGACGTTTTTTTTTTTTTTTATTCTCATGTGTTTCTTTCTCTAACCCCTGTTTTTTTTGTTCTTTGTAAATCATTTTCCTTTTTGAAGCTTTTCTTGTTTTCAGTCTCATTTGGAGGTATAGCTGGCCTCTTTCTCGGCTTCAGTCTACTCTCAGCTCGTTGAAATCGTCTACTATTTGACTGTCCGCGCAGGTTGTATGGTCTACAAACAGCCAGAAGCTCTCTATACTCTTAAAGAAGAAATGGAAGATCATACTCCTGTTGACCTTACTCTTGGACCGTTCTTAGACAAAAAGCCAAAACAACATCCACCTAAACCTGAACCAGCTGTGTCAGTCATCTCTGCAAAAAGCTTCTACAATATTCCTTATCTCAATTGAATTCTTCTATCCTCAATGCTAAAAAATATGCATGAATAAACCTTATTGATTCAATAATAATAATTTGTATAACCTGAGTTCCCTAATCATTGTGTTTGTTTATCAGCCATGAGACATGTTCGTCAACTGCGTCATATAAAATTTAGAAAACAATTATAAATAATATATGTATGCATATATATATATATATATATATATAACGTACATGTAATAAAGACACAGTTCAAACCGGACAAAAAGTAACCGAACAAAAGCAACACTAAAAGAACGAAAATACTCTTTAGGATCAGTAAGTCGAACCGCAGTTCGTTGTCAGGAAGAGAAAAAGAAGAGTTACATCCGTTCCAGATGGATGGTGGAAAGTGAGACTAAATATATATATATATATATATATATTATATTATATATATATAGATTTATATGGCTTTGTATTGATCGATGAACGCATTGACGTCTCCACTCCTGTGTTGCTTCTTTTATTCCTTTTTTTTCCTCTCTTGAAGGCGTTAAGACAGCCGAAATGATCGAGAACCGTGAGTGTTAGTCTCTTTTTTGTGTTTTCTAATTGGAACTTTAATTATATATATATATCTATATATAATTAAATGAAACGGTCCAACGGACTTTTAAATAAAAACCAATTCAAAAAAGATAGCACACAGATAGACACAGGAACAACTCACTTCTATATTTTGACCATCGTCGTCATCAGGAGGCGAAGAGTCCCGCAGAAAGGCAGAGTGGCGACTCCATCCGCAGGATGGCAGAGTCGAAATATAGAAGTGAGTTATTCCTGTGTCTATCTATGTGCTATCATTTTTTAATTGGTTTTTATTTAAAAGTCTGTTGGACCGTTTCATTTAATTATATATATATATATATCAAAATTGATAAAAGTATCGACCGCGGAAGAGAAACAAATCTATAGTTTATCGGGAGTCTCGATAAACTATAGTTTTGCATATATATATATAGTTAAATAACGCCCCATATTTGGCTTGTATCTGTTTCTTATACAATTTTTCCAGTTTCCGGAATTCCTTCCTCGTCTCTTCATTAAAACTATAAAGCTTATCTCCAATATTGCTAGTCGACATGTTTCGAATGTACCACATTCATCATCAGGACAATAATGAGAATAATAGTAGGATTGTCAGTTTATTTAGATATAGGTGGATTACTATTGGAATGTTCGCAGGACATCCTTTCTGCCGGCAAGCCAAAATACCATACAACAGCAGTCCATAAGACAAAGCTTACAAAGAGAAATGATGGTCAATTCCACGAAAATTATCACTAGAGAAAGGAACAATTTTAAATTACAACTGTTAGAAGCAATAATAATTCAAGAAAAGCAGCCAGCCATAAATATCCAACTTAATAATTCTTGTCTAATTTTAAAACTATTTTCCAAGAGGCCAAACCAGATTAGCCAGGTAGTAGGTGAGTCCAACCACCCTGCCTTAATACCCCATAACGCCCCGTGATCCAGGGTGATGTCCTGGGAACCTTATATTATTAATTAATTAATTAATTAAAGGCCCAATAATATTATTCTCATTATTGTCCTGATGATGAATGTGGTACATTCAAAACATGTCAACTAGCAATATTGGTGATAAGCTTTATAGTTTTAATGAAGAGACGAGGAAGGAATTCCGGAAACTGGAGAAGTTGTGTAAGAAACTGATACAAGCAAAATATAGGGCGTTATTTAACAATAATGTTTAAATGAAGGACTGCTTCCAACTTTTATATATATATATATATATAATATATATATATAAAGGTCATAACCACAAGGAAAAAGAAAAACAGTTGAACATAAATGCTCTGAGACCTTTTACTTCATTGTGATTTCATTGGTATTAATTTTTTACATTTAACAATTTCATTCTTCTAACATTTATTAATTCGTTAGAACATATTAACCTCTAAATAACAATTTTATTTTACTTAAAAAAATTAAGTGAATATAAAGAATGTAAATAAATGGAAACAAACCGACCTGCAAGGCAGATGATTCATTATTCCAAGATTAATTCCAGTTTTTAGAAGTATATTTCCCTATGCAACATTTGAAATTTTATGTTTTTTTTTTATAAATTTCTAATTTTAAAATTACTTTTTTCAGAAAATATCATTGTACCATAATTATCAGGTTAGCGTTAAAAAAATTTTCTAAATTCAAAAAAGGCAATACATCGCCACTTATTATCAAACGTAATTTTCATAAATTACTGATCTCTCCTCATATAATGTGCTATTTACAGGCATAAAAACAGAAGTATGTACTGTCATGATGACTAATTCATTTCTGAATGAATTATAATGCTGCTTAATTATGATGACTTTGATTTATAGCTGTAATTTAATTACAGTAATTAGATATGCCTAATTATAGTAATTATAATGAGTCAGCTTATCCAATAAGTAGCAATTAGGACGGTGACACACGTACGGATACCGTACAAAAAGATATTCTCTTTTATACAATAGTATAAATTATACGGACCGTTTGATTCAAGATTTGTCAGAATTATATTATTAATTCCGTGTTAAGTAAAAAAAAAATATTTAGATACATATTTGTAGCTACGGAAAAAAAATTTTTTTCCAGTAAAACTTTGCAACCTAGATTTTGTAATAAGGTCACGAAAATCCCATCCCATTCTAATCCACTTGTACAAAGCTTATTTTTAGACTTCTCCCCTTAGTTCTTTCCAAGATTTCCTTCTTTTACAGCATTTTTAAGTAACCATTAGCTTCTAACGAGAAATTCTTTTTGTTTCTTTAATAACTATGACATGAAACCTGACACATTACTGTTGTTCATTTATTCCTTATTTATATTATATTGTTTTGATTGTTTACTTATAATCTGAATAAATAAAGGAACCACCTTTAATCACCTTAAGCCAAAACTACCTTTTTATTTTGAAGTTTTATTGAAAGAAATATACAATTGCCCTTACTTCTAATGTTTACTCTTTACTTAATCATGGGATCTAGAAATATACCTTGTATATAGCAATAAAACTAATTTAAGAGAGGTTTAGGAGGAATAGGAGAGTAGTGTGATGAAGCACTGGGTAGATTAGCGATACTTGGGAGTCAGAGCTCAAACATCAAAGCTAGAGAGAGCGGTTATTGCTCAATAACTAGTGATTAGACGTTACCTGCCACTCCAACCATCTCTGCCAACACCCTCGCAGTCTCAGAAAGTTAATTAACCGAATCAGGAGAGCCTCTTTATAGGGAATAAGCCGACTTGTCTACTTGATCATAATGAAATTAGAAACAACTATTATTATTATTATTATTATTATTATTATTATTAGAAATCACCATGGCTTTGAACAGAAGAACAAACAGTGATAAGTAACTCAACCAGTGACGTATCAAGGGGGGGTGGGAGATGGGAGGGGTGGTCCAGACCTTTAAGAGGGTGAAAATAGAAAAAAAAAATTAAAACATGAAAAAGCTAACAAAAACATCATATAAAATATTTTTGAATATAAAATTCGCGGTCCGCGCTGAGAGCTCCTGCGAAGGAACGGCAGTTTCAAAGGGTAAAAATGGGAAATAGAAAAAAATTTAAAATAATAGAAAGCTAACAAATAATCTGAAATTTTATACCGAAATGAATTTTTAAAGTCGTTACGGTCCGCTCTGAGAGCTCCTACGAATGGAATGGCATTTTAAGGGGGTAAAAAAAGGAAAATAGAAAAAATTTTAAAATAATAGAAAGCTAACAAAAAATCTAAAATTTCATACCAAAATGAGTTTTTAAGGTCGTGTAATCATGTTTTTAAATGGATTTTTCAACTGTAATACTTCCTAATTAAAATAAATGTATTTTAAATTTTTCAAAACTATTTTTTTAAATGGGTTTTTGAATGTTTATTATATTTCTTTGAGTAGCCAGTTAATTAAATTTAACATTTGTATACTTTTTGTTTTTGAAAAGTCTTTTGTTTTCTTTGATAACGACTGTTATCAAAGAAAACATATGTTGTTCTTACATATATTATACGAGTACTGTAATAAGAAGAAAGTCTGAGACTAATAACAGCAATCTAAAATTAGATCCTTTGTCGTAATTCTATGAAAATAAATGTTTTGAGGACTTTCTAGAATATTAAATATGTGTGGTGGAGGGTGGCGGATAATCTTACGCATCGCCTCGGGCCTCAAAAATATAGTTAAATACATGCATATTGTTAGTGCCCAGAGGTTAGTAAATAAGATATCATTATCGACCGTCTACCTGTCTATGCTGTGAAGTCGCCGACAATCCGTCATTTTGGAAGATAAGCATTCATGCATGATGCATGCCATTCAAACATCGGACATCACGATAGATAACTTACGGTGAAATGATATCTTAGAAAATAAGTGCTAAGCCACTGAACTCAAAGGTGTTTTAGTGCGTAAAAAACAATGTATAGTCAGTATCGTATATATATCATGGATATATGATACGGTCTGTCCGACAATGTCTGCTCTTGTTTCTGGAAGATATATATATTAGTCACATATATATAATAGCTATATATGCGATATACCGTCGTGGTCTTGACATTCAGCGAAACGATAATATACGGTTGATAATGATATCTTAAAAATTATTAGTTGCTTAAGCCACTGATACTCAATAGTGCTTTATTGCGTAAAAAAACAATATGTTCTCAACATGTAATATATAATATATATATATATATATATATTTCAGATAAACACGTGAATTAACAATCAATGATCAAACCGTAAAGTTGGGTTTTTGACTCTGACGAAGACCGCTTGTTTCGGTTGAAAGATCTTAGTCTTGTTTTCCCATTTCATATTGTGGTTTGATCATTGATATATATATATATATATATATGTTCAACATTTCTGTATTGTGGAGTGTCTGTGATAAATTCAAGTGAAATGGAAATTGTTAAAATTAGCCGATTTTAAAAATTAACTTCTGCTTTAATAATTTCTGTTATTCAACTAGTTCTTAAATTTGCGAAAAAAAATTTGTTGAAACGAATCAAACATTGTCATATCTTGATGAAAAAAACAAATCTGCTGTGATAATGTTTAAAATACTATGGGGACTGTCACCGGGGTGATTATTCTTTATTGATTTCTTGTATATTACCTTCAAATCAAGAGCTCTGAGCAATCAATGACCATTTCTTTTCTAACCTCAGTTTGTTAGATTTCCTGGTTTTCTCATCAATTGTCAACTCCTCTTTGTTATTACAGATAATATATGTGACTCCAAAAATTTTGACTGCAAATTTTCAGTATTTTTTTTATCTTTTTTTATGACGAGTAATATCTTTAGATCATTGACACTTAAAGTGTTTCAATATATTTGGGTGTACCCATGGCTACTTTCAGGTTTCTAAAGAAACCTATGGTGCAGCATGTTCTGCAGTTATTGGATGCGTGGGAGGGTATGGTGATGGGGGTACAGAAGAGGAGACAAACGTTTCATTAACTACAAAACGTACACACGCGCATAACTTACTTTAAACTTTAATCAAAATTATGAATTGAATGCAAAATTATTTATTTATTCTTTTTTTAGAACTTTTATTCATAATTTTTTATGTTTATTCATAATTTTAACTTTAGAAATGTTATCAGTTTTTTTATTTTTCTATTTTCTATTTTTTTTTGAGGGTTTCATTTCCCATTTATTTTAACTGATATCGTGTGAGATAAGTTTCTCCTTGTCCCAGGGAATGCCGGGATCATGTGGGGGGGGGGGGGGAGGGTTGGACAATTCAATAACAATTAGAGAGAGTAACTCTCAAACAAGAAAAAAACGAAGCTATCAGCGTTACAAAAAATCCCCATGTCTTGGGAAAATGCTAAGAAAAAAAAAACCTCTATTTTAGTGGTATGTGTGTCACGTCAGTGAGCTGAGAAAACGAACGCGCACTTTGATAATTTCAAATTTATTTTATGATCAAAACAAAATTCATAAGATGAGGCACATTTTTTCCAGAAAGACTTTTCGTAAAATGGAAATTTCGTAAGAAGAGATTTTTGAATCAAGAGTTTATCACTATATAGTCAAGTCCAGTAGCGAATTAGTCCTGGCGATAAAAGAGGCACATATATCATAGCCGTTTTGAATTTCAGTTTTATTCATACATCACCGTAAATCTTTTGTGTGATCTGTTCAAGTTATTTATAATTTTAAATCATATTTTCCTAAGAATAAAAAAATTTCTTTGAAATACTTTTTTTTCAAGTATTCAAGGAAGAACAGTACAAGGTCGTAGTTTACACTTCATAAAGAAGACGTTTAGTGTCGTAGAAACTATTTTTGCTGCCCGCGACATTCGTAAGATTCGCAGAGTTCCGTTAACCTTTAAAATTCCAGAAAGTCCTCAAAATATTGATATTCATGGAATAATAATCTAGGATCTAATTTTAAACTATTGTTATTAGTCCCAGACTTTCAGCATATTACAGTTATTCGTATGTATATATATATATATATACATATATATATATATTATATATCATATAATATATATATAATATAATTATATATTATATTATATATATAAAGGCAGTTGTTATCAGCCTTTGGAGCAATTCACTTCTTTTCCTGAAGACGAGGACATCGAAATATAGTAGTGAGTTCAGTGGTTTCCTTTCTATGTGTTCTTTTTTAAATTCTAGTATATATATATATATATATATATATATATAGTTGTCATCAAAGAAAACCAAAGATATTTCAAAACAGAAACATATAATTCAAATCATAAAAAAATTGGCTAAGCAAACAAACATACTAAATGTTTAACTAGTTTTGAAAAATTTAAAATATATTTTTTTTAATTTGCAACTATTACAGTTGAAAACCCCAATTTAAAAAACAGTATTACGCAAATGAAATTTAAAAACAACTAAGACCTAAAAACTCATTTGAATTTAATTTGATTTTTACAATTACTTAGTGAAATTATGTTTATTTTTACAATTAATTAATATAATGAACTTCATTTTTCCAATATTTCTATGAATATAATTTCATTTTTACAATTACTTAGTAGAATTATATTTATTTTTACGATTAATTAAGGAAATGAATGTCATTTTTGCAATTAATTAATGAATTTAATTTATTTTTTTCTAATTTTACCCCCTTCGAAGTGCCACCCCCTGGTTCGTGCAGCCTAGGTTGTCCGCCTCCCCCCCCCCCTTCCTAGTCCACTACCAAAATGTTACTCTTCATGAACTCATTATCCAAATTTCTTCATTGAATATTAATCATCAATTTCTGATGAATTGTAACTGTATTCTGATTCAAGTTCGATAACTTTATCAAGCAAAAAAACAATATAAAAAAGAAAAAGTCAGAAGAGCTTTTGAGAAAGCTCATTGTCTAAGGTAATAAAGAAAAAGGAAGAGACAAAAAGAAATAGAACAAAAAGGAGGAAGTAGTAAGGATAGGAGGATGTGAAGAGTGCTTTCATACAAGTCGAATACTGTGATAGTAATACATAAAAACAACTACGAGATGTGTAAATAAAGTAGTGAGACTGGCAACGTCGCTTTCGATCTGGCAACGCTGGAGACGCGTGGCCTTGAGTAGCGTCAGGTGCACGTGTGATGCGCCTCCAGTATGAATCTGAACTCGCCACAGTCATTTGTTTGTCCGTAGCGTTGGTTTTCGTGAAATGGTTTTTTCTTGAGCGTTTTAAAAATGAGTGACCTCAAAGTTGAACAGCGGTGTGCAATCAAATTTTGCTTCAGACTTGGACAACTTGGACTTTTGAAAAACTTCAGGAGGCCTATGGAGAACGTGTTTTATCAAGGGCACAGGTTTTTCGGTGGTTTAAGGAATTTTCAGAAGGAAGAGAGTCGATTGAAGATGAACCACGAAGCGGAAGGCCTTCAAGTGCAAACACCGATGAAAATGTCAACAGAGTACGGAACCTTGTGCGTTCAGATCGACGCTTGACAGTCAGAATGATCGGGGAACAGTTGAATTTGAATCACACCTCCGTTCATCACATTTTGACCAATGAATTGCATTGGTGTTGCATCACGACAACGCGCCCTGTCACACTGCCATCTCAATAAACGAGTTTTTGGCCAGTAAAAACATTCCTGTTGCTCCTCAGCCTCCTTATTCACCAGACTTGAGTCCTTGTGAGTTTTTCCTCTTCCCGAGATTGAAAAATCACCTCAAGGGAACTCATTTCGGGACACTACAAAACATACAAACTGCTGTAACCGACCAGCTGAAGGCCATTCCAGAATCCGAGTTCCAGCAATGCTACAATGATTGGAAGGACCGTCTCCAGCGCTGTGTGGCTTCCGAAGGGAACTATTTTGAAGGTGACAATATCACATTGTAATTATATTTGAATAGAAAATTTTAAAAAAATCAGTCTCACTATTTTATTTACACACCTCGTATGACCTTAAAAACTCATTTTGGTTTTAAAAGTCTACAAATTTCAGATTTTTTGTTTGCTTTTTATTTTAATTATTTTTTTTCTATTTTTTTATGTTTACCCCCTCGGAATACCTCCCCTTACAAATGCCACCCAGGTGGACCACACTTCTCCTGAAAGTTGCTATGCCACTTAAGACGCTGTGAATTAAAGAAAAAAAATACTTAACTTAAGTTTAATCATAAGTATTTATAATTATAACATATAAGAATTTAAGTGACTGACATTTTATAAAATCGATTAGAGATTTTTACACTTTTTCTTTTTTAAAAATATACCGTTTTGCTCTCTAGAAATCATTAAATTGATTCTAAAAGGTAACCCACCTTCACAAAATGTTTTATTAATTCATTTACAGTTCTATTCGTGTAATTTTAATAATATTTATTCGATTTAGTCTGAGAGACGCTTTTCAACTGTCCAATTGAAGAGCTCTTGAGGTGGTTTAATATCATTATTTTCGCAAGCTAAAATTAACAAGCTCATTGAGTGTTTAAATTTTAATCATAAATTGACTGAAAAGATAATAATCATTTTCATAATTTGCTCATGAAGGGTATAATTTTATTTCTATTCATTTATTATATTACTTTATCATGGTAATCGTGAGATAATTAAATAATTAAAAGAATCAATTTCATTCTTACTATTAATTAATTAAACTAATTTCATTTTTACAATTAATGAAAAAAATGAAATTGATTTGTAAAACTAATTAGTAAAATTAAGGTCATTTTTATAAATAATCAAGGGAAATAATATCATTTATACAATTAATTAGTGCAATTATGTACCTTTTGATAATCAATTAATGAATTTAATTTCATTTTTACAATTAATTAATAAAATGAACTTCATTTTTTAAATTAATTATTTAATTTCATTTCATTTTTACAATTGATTAGAGCAATTATGTTCATTTTTACAATTAATTAATAAAATTTACTTCATTTTTCAAATTAATTAATTAATTTCGTTTCATTTTTACAATTGATTAATGCAATTATGTTCATTTTTAGAATTAATTAATGAAATTAATGCTCTCACTTTTTAATGAATTTAAAGCTAGTCATAGCTAGGTTAACCATTTTAAAAAAGAAACAGGCATCTACTTAGTCGCCACGAATTGAGACCTTTTCTTGAAAGTAATATAAGTCCATTTTCACAAAAAAAAATTAGGTAATGATACAAATGAATATAAATTACTTTATAAAAAACTTTTTTTTTTTAAAAAAAATTGAATTTTAACCGATTTTCTTTGAAGAAAGTAAATAATTAAAAAAATAAAATTATAAATAAAAGTTGGTAGTAAATTGTATTCATTTTTATTGATATCTATTTTTTTTGTCAAAATAGACTTGCACGACTTTCAAATAAAACGGCTCAATTATTTGTCTTAGCGTGAATAATAAATAAATATATAAACTTAAAAATATAACTTAAATCATATCGCTAGTTCGAAGTTCTATTATAGTGTAATTAAATACGAAGCATGTTTAAGTGGTTATATTGTTTTATATAGTACACATATAAACATTGAATCTAAGTTGCATTAAATCTATATTTGAGCATGTTAATTTTTTGGGGAGTAAATTTATTTTTAAATAAATAGTTAAAAATTTCATTTTTTTTGGTTAGCTTTTTATTTTGATTTTTTTTTCTATTTTTTATTTTTACCCCCTCAAAATGTCACCCCACAGTACGTACCCCCCGGAGTGCACCACCCCTCTCCCATGCAACACCACTGAGGAGGTTTTGAATTAAAGAAAAAAACACTTAACTCCTTAAGTTTATCATATGTATTTTTCATCCACTGTCTATCTGACTACTTTTTCAACTGATGACTAAAAACTTTGAAAACCATGACCTCAACAAGACCACATGACCGCGAATACGACATCTTTACTATTTTGTATTATAGTGTACTTAAACTCGAATGCATGTTTAAGTGGTTATATTGTTTTATATAGTACATATATAAACATTGAATCTAAGTGCATTAAATCTATATTTGAGCATGTTAATTTTTTGGGGGGTAAATTTATTTTACCCCCCAAAAATTTACAGACGAACTTACATTTGACATGAATTACTGACATTCCAAGTTATAGTAGCACAGTAAGCAAGCAGTAGAAGGCCTCTGGTCTGGAACTGCTAGTTACGACGTGCACTATAGTGCGCGCGGATATATTCGTTGGTCGTTGGTCGTTGATATATATTTACAATTGTAACATAATTCTTACTTTAAGATAACATAATCTTACTACTGTTTCGAAATAATTTTATTTCCATTAATCTCTACTTCAAATAATGTTTTGATGTACTTTTTTTTTTATTTTTTGATATACAACGACCGTACCGTTAAAAGTAAATTCTTATGCTGAGTTACTACTGTAGTTTTAAAAAATTAAACAGAAACTACTGTAAAGTACAATCAAAATTTTAAGAATGTATTTAGTACATAAGTTACAAATTATCCTTTGCTGCACTATAACGCAGAGCTTGTCAAACTAATTCTATGTAAATCTCTTATTATTTATGGAATTTGTAGATAACTTCATAAAGGGCCAGGTTAGCTCAGTGGTTGACGTACTCTCCTCTGGGCTGGTAGTCCGGGGTTCGATCCCCACTTGACTCTCGATTTTTTCACGGGGCAGGTGAATAAATCTGAGTACACCGTTTCTCGGAGAGGAAGTTAGTCCGTCGGTCCCATGCCTGCATGATGTCAGGTACTCGTTAAAAATTCCTACTTCAAATGCACTTGACTTAGGAAAAAATTAGGACTCCTAATGTAGAATCTCTGGAAATCATCGATCAAATAAAAATCTGGGAAAAAGCTAACGTTATCACCCGCTAGGGGATCGATATAAACAATAAAGTAAAGAAAAAGAAGAAAATAGCTGACACTCAAAGTGTCTATGTTTTATTAATAACATACCAATGTATAAAAATTGACTAAACATGTACAAGGAGTGTTGTAAATAAAGATATTTCTTGACAATATTCAATACATTCTTGAAGAAGCATTATTAAATCTAACATTCCCATTAATATTAAATTGTTGAATTATTCTAAAATAAAGTTATTGCCATATTTTTATAAAAAATAAAATAATAAATTCTTGCCAAAGGCAAAGAATTTAATGAGGATGTTACTGATTCTTTTTTCTTAAGAAAAATGGTATCTTAGCTAAAATAAGTGGAACTTGAGGACGCAAGGCATTTTCAATATCAGTCATTCTGTCTCAATGCTTTGATTTTGTTTTTTTTTAAAAAAAGAAAAGCAGACCCTACTAACCATTTCAATAATATAAAATATTTCAAATTAAATACAAAATATTTTATTTTTTTAATTTAGAAGGAGTTCATTCATTAGTAGTACATAAACATTTAGAAGACACAGACACAACATATACACACACTCACTCACACTCACACACTCACACACACACACACACACACACACACACACACACACACACACACACACACACAACACACACACACACACACACACACACACACAACACACCACACCCATGTTTTCTAAGAAACATTATATAAATAACAAAAAAAAACCTCATTTCTATTCAAACCAACAAAATGTTTTCACTAAATTTACACAAAATTACTAAATTCTAATAAAACAATCTTGAAAAATTAACTTAAAACACTTGAAATATTAATTTAGGTTTAAATCTTTCAAATATGAACAATTTATTGCATTTTTCTTATTGTTCATTTTTTTCTTATCTATAAAAATTATATCTCAAACAACAATAATAATAGACAATTTCTTATAAAAACATGTTTAGTCTCTTTTGGTTATATATGTGTATTTTCCTTCTTTAAGCATATTTCTTCAATTAGTAGATTGACACAAGACAATTGCTAAAACATCGTCATTGTGTTTTACTGTTATAAACTATAAACGATTTCAAATTTTCGTTATTAAAAAACTGCTATTATTAAATTTATTAATATACCATAGTTGAAATTTTTCGTAATATAGTAATGCGTTTTTAATCTGTTAAAAGAAAATTCAATATTTTTGTTTCAGCTGTGAGTAATATTCATTACGTTCATATTATTAAAAGGTAGATTGGAGATGAATTGTAGTGCGAGTGAGAAAGAAAGTGGATTAGAGGGTTAGACGTAATGAATTTCACGTTGGCTAGTATGGGGTGACATGCCTCTTTTTAGTTCATTCCTTCTTTCGTAAACCCCCTACAAGGGAATGATCCTTTCTCCTGTATTGAATTCTGTACACGTTCCAATTGCATTACTAACCGATCCTTGAGAAAATCTCTTACAACATTCTTCCATTAGCCTTGTTTTCTATATCAATAAAAAAAAAAAGATAATATTTATCCAAAAAATACAAATATAATTTTAAAAATGAAATACTCTTTAAAAAATATGACAAATAATTTTTTTTGGTAATATTGATTAAAGCAATTAATAATATCGAAGCATATATTTAGAGTAAATTTAATTCGTTTTGAATAACTTAAAATAGTTATATAAATTTATATAAATATTTGAACATTTAAAATAGTTGAATCTAGAACAAGGGTTCAGACTGGGGGAGCAATTCACCACCTTTATTCATACCTTAGATAGGAACAAAAAGAACGATACCAAGAACCAATTTCCTAGGTATTTTATACAAAAATTAAATACTAAGAACCTTGGGATACACAATATTCCACCTGAGATGAACTTCAATTTAATGGCTATTACGAAAACCATGACTACCGTATCTAGACTGAAGCTATGAATACTACAGACTTAATGCTAAAAACCCTTACGTAGTCAATATTCTCCCAGGAGTAAACTTAAATCTGATATATAGAAGATACTAAGAACTAAGACTAAGACTATTAGTCATAGGGGTGCTAAGATATTTCCCCTGTGAAAAGAGGACGTTAAACCGTTGGTCCCAAGCCTGCACAATGTCAGATAATTGTTAATGATTACTATTCTAAATAAGCAAAATTTAGGACTTTCAATGTATAGAATCAATGGAAGAGGTAGTATTTCCTGAAGGAATCAGAATCGAAGGGCTGACCTAGTCAGTCCTTCAGCCCTATAAAAAAAAAACAATACAAACAAAAAATTAGTAAACTTGTTTTAAACATCTCAAGTTAAATAATGTTAAATCGGTTCGATGAACTTGAAATAAAATAAGGTAGTAAAGAAAGTGAATTATAGAATTGCATTCCCAGCTGAAAAGAAACTAGCCAGCAGACAGAGTGCGTATGATAGGAGTTTCAACAGATATATTACATAACTTTCCTTTAGAAATGGCTTTCTTTGAAAAATATAGAAAACTCTACCATCAAATTTACTCTTCATAAACCCATTTTTATAAAAGAATAAATATGAAGTTATTGAATTGATTTATTTTAATGTTGCTGCTACATTTATCAATTATAATAACAATGTAATTGATATGTTTGCTTAGTTGGGTCGGTGAGTATATGGATACTATTCACAGAGTGACTGTAATTAAACATAATAATGATAAGAAACAGGTAACTATATCATTCATTTAAATATGATTTAGTAATCATATTACTAATACAGTGGCACTTTATCTTGCAAATGTACCGGTATACGATATAAATTTCGAACTAAAATTCGTCTTCAATATACGATGATTTGCTCGAGATATGATATAAAATGCAGCGTTGCAAAATGAAACGAATGGAAGTGAAGTAAAGACCCCCCCCCCAGAAGAAAGTGAAAGTTAGAAAGAAAATTAAAATAAAAAATGTACAAATAAAATTCTCTATACACTAACGTAGTAAGCTAGATTTTGTTTTTATGTTAAGTGAAGTATCAAATTTAAAGCAAGAAAAATAAATAAGCTAAGTAGTGTATATTGGAGTATTAGTTGCGGTACGCTCTACGTCCCATTTACGTCCCATTAACGTCCCATTAACGTACGTCTACGTCCTCGGCCTCCAGATCCTTCGCCTCTTCAACCTTTATCCGCTAAGGTAACCTTTATTTTCTAACGCAACGTTCTCAAATTGTTTTCCTTCAGGGCGTACATATGAAATAACGATGCTTTGGGGGCGCATCATTGATTTTAATATTGAAAGTTTAATTCTGATATTTGAAAATAAAAAATGATTGAAAATTAAATGAATAGTTTTTTTAGAGAAAGAGAAATCAGTAACAAAAAATTTAAATCCCCAAGGAAAGGAAAAGAGAAAGTATTATCCATTGCTGCTTAAAAGATTAAAGAAATTTACCTTCCAGTTCGAAGTATCAAGTAGCGGTGACGTGACTCAGACTTGAAAACCATTGCTGTTTCTAAAATAACTGAAAATTATGTATATTTTAAAACATACATTTAATCTTCGATTATCTTGGGACGCACCAATGCGCAGGGGCGCACCATTTGAGAAGCACTGTTCTATTGTAAGGCGATGTTTTATCCTTATTTCTTTTTTATTATTTATAATAAATCTGTCTAATTTAAGTAATTCATATTTATAAGTATGTCTAATTGTTATTTGTAACCTTATTTATGCAATAGTTATTAAGAATTTACTGTAGGTTTTGGTTCTGTGAAACAGATTAATCGAATTCAAACTAGACAGTTGTTATTAAAATCCACAGACTATTTTTTTTTGTAAACTAATCTGTAATACAATACTTAGTTTTTCTGTTTCAAAATTTTATAATTCTGTAGTTTTTTCACTAACCTATTGTCAAAATTCTATTATAATTTCTTATTTGAAACTAATTGCGCTTTTTATGTATATTTGATTTTTGAATGATTGAATTATTTCTCATATTTCCTCTGTTTTGAAGGCCTTCGATAAACAAAGTATTTTAGAACCTTTGTATATTAAAGAAAGAAACTCCTCAATTAATCTTCAGGTGAAGGAAATGTTCGTCATTCCAACTAACAGTAACATAAAGCCCAACATGAAGTGGGTAAGAACGAAAACTGAAACCTGGACTATCATTGGCCAATAAGGTACGTCTATTGGACCAATCAGAAAGACGCACTGACTAAGGAAAACTAATAATCATTGATATATATATATATATATATATATATAGATAACACATGAAAGAGAAAAAACAAACAAAGATATATATATGTATATATAATATAAAACAGGTAATGGAAATTAATAAAATAAAAAGCTACAAAGAAAATGAAAAACAAGAAAAATATGCTCCGAAGCTTTCACACTTTGTCATCAGAGAGAAACTATAAACTGAAAACAAAATAGGTTAGAGAGAAGATAAAGGAAGTTAATGAAGACAGTTAATAGAAACAAAGTTTCAGAAGAACAATAAAAAAAAGAACAAACATGATAAAACTATAGCAAACATAATAGATTAACATAAATAAGTAAGACAACTTTTAGGTTAGAGAAGAAGATTCACCAGAATGGTTAAACTTATGTTATTCGACTAGACTACCCGTGACCTTTGTGTCAATCAGAAATTATAACAATATGTATTGAAATTAACTCACTGAACATGATTGACAAGGATAATTTTATTTGGTGTTTCTTGTTATTAAGGCGCGGAAATAGATTCTTATATGACCCAAGCTTTTGATATAGTATTCTTAACATCATTCAAGATATATACACAGTAAGTATATTTAGCAAAATAAAAATAATTTAAAAGAAAAAAAATCATTTATTACATCATATAAGTAATTAAAACATCAAAATCGTGTAATATACACAATGAAATATATTTAAAAGAAACAAAACTTGTGAACTGAAATATTCAATTTATTTACCTAACATAAAATAAAATTAATGAAAGGAATGTGTCTTTATAATATTACCTCAGAAGATTAGTATTTTATCTGACATTTGTGTTCAAGTTTGTTTCCATAATTATTCATTTTTAACCTCTAATGTA
This sequence comes from Hermatobates lingyangjiaoensis, assembly GCA_026182355.1. Classification (NCBI taxonomy): domain Eukaryota; kingdom Metazoa; phylum Arthropoda; class Insecta; order Hemiptera; family Hermatobatidae; genus Hermatobates; species Hermatobates lingyangjiaoensis. Next base: position 234,281 of record JAPFBL010000054.1, read on the forward strand.
GTAGTTTATTATATATTTGTTACATTTATTTATAATACATTTGCATTACTGTCATCGGCGAGCACGCAAATCTCTGTGCTACTCTGGTTCCATGCCTTTATTTTATTACCAGTGTTTATATTTTGCAAATTTTAAATTAATTTTTTTTACATTTATATATAATACATTTTCACTACTGTCATCACGAGCATGTAAGTGACTGGCTACCCTGGATCAATACCTTTACTTCATTACCATTGTTTATATTATTTCAATTTTAAATTCGCAATTTTTTCTTGTTTTATTTATTTTTAATACATTCGTGCTACTATCATCGACGAGCACGCAAGCCAGTGAGCTACCCTGGCTCCATGCCTTTAGTTTATTACCAGTGTTTATATTATGCAAATATTAAATTAAAAAAATAATTTTTGTTGTTACATTTATATATAATACATTTGCACTACTGTCATAGGCGAGTACGCAAGACACTTGCTACCCTGGCTCCAATTTTGGGAATATAGTGGTAATTTTCTTTTATTTAACATTATTCAGGTAACAAATAATATATATTTAACTTCAGGTCTCTATCTCCACACGGGCGAACAAACAAACTCACGAACTTTATATATAGAGATTATACAAAATATTATTTTCTTATATTGCGCAATATTACTCATATTTGCATATGAATAATATGGACTCTAATCTCCAATCACACTGGCGAGTCTTCCTCTCCAACCTAAGGTTTTTTTCTTATATTTGTATATGTAATATTTTTTCCTATGTTTTTACTTTACTATAAGTAAAGTATAGTGATCATGGAAAATTCGATCTCAAGGATTTTGACGGAATTACATGTTTCGAGGACCCCAAATTTGTTTTATGCTGTTTTTTTGATGATTTCTGTATGTATGTGAGGGTGGGTGAGTATGCATCCACAACTTTGTGGTCATGCTACAGCCCACAATCTTTGATGGATGAAATTAATATTTTACACAAAAATAGACCCCATAATGTAGATGTACTACGTAGTTTGGGATCAATTAAGTATGATGGCAAAGTCACTTTGTTTTGGCTAAAATGTATTTTTCGATATTTTTTCTCCTAAACTACGAATTTTAAGGTCGTGAATGTTTGGAATTATATTTGAGGCTAAGAAAGAAATAACTTAAAAAAATCCTCAGATTTTTAAAACAACAGGAAATATTTTTTTTTTCAATAAAATGTAAAAATATTGATTGAATGTGAAAGCTTTTCAGTAGAAAATGCCATTATGTGTAAAGCAGTTTTACATCTTTTTACTTTACTATAAGTAAAGTATAGTGATCATGAAAAAATTCGATTTCGAGATTTTGACGGAATTACATGTTTTGAGGTCCCAGAAGTCGTTTTATGACGTTTTTACGATGATGTCTGTGTGTGTGTGGGTGGGTGGGTGGGTGGGTGGGTGGGTGGGTGGGTGGGTGCGTGTGTTAGCATTGCTTGTTACCACGCTACGGTCCAGAATCTTTGATGGATCAAGTTGATATTTTACACAAAAATGGGCCTCATAAAGACGCAGATCCCTATTGTTTGGGAAGAATTATGCATGATGGGAAAGTCACTTTTTTTGCCAAAAACCGTTTTTTTTTAAAACATTTATTTCTCTTAAACTGATAACCCTAGAGTTTTGAAATTTTCATATTATCTTTGAGGTTACAAATGGAACAAACGAAAAATATATTCAGAATTTTCAAACAACAAGAAATATTTTTTTTCAATAAAATGTAAAAATTTTGACTTATAATTCAATCTCAAACCTTGTGAGAGCGATACAAGCCATACTGTTTGATGGATCAAAATGAAACTATGCCTAAAAATAGAACATTATGTGGAGAATGAGTTGAGATATTATTTTCTAAAATTACATTCGCTAAAGGGGCGTTACAGTACGATTTGTGTTTTCAGAAAATGTTTTTTTGACGCTAAACGGCTCGTTAAAAAATAATGAAAATTTGACCAAAAATGGAAAAAAAAATTAGCAATTCATAAAAAAAAAATCATAAAGTTTCAATTACAGGAAAGAGCAATAACGATATAAAAACTCTTTGTTTACCCTAGACTAAGAGATCACCTGCTATACTTGTCGAATTTTTTTAATTTTTTTACATTGTTTACATTGACTTAGAAATTTTTTGAGCGAATCTTCTGAGATAAAATTGATGTTTCTAATGGAAAAATGAAAATATATTATTGACTTATATGAGATGTAAGAGGAATAATATTGTGCAGGTAAATGATAACACTGAGTAAAAAAAATTCGTATATATGTTATTTATTTAAATAACTAAGAAGCTTATTATTACTATTATTTTAAAGATTGAAATTCCCAGTATAATAATTCTATAAAGACCAAAAATGTAAATGATAATTCATAATTGGAATCTTTCGTTTAGAGATTAATAAATGTAATTATCGTATATCTTTAATTAACAAAGCACCTTAAAATAACATTTTCTTCACTGTTTAAGATGTTTTTCAGAGAAAAAAAGGGTATTTTCCTGTTTTAAATTTTAAAATTTTACTTTAATATTCAATGTAGAAGGATGTTAAGTAAACGATGTAAGAAATCCACTGGCTGTTTGAACGAAAGCCATTCTCTTGTAGGAGAAGAAATCGTTTCAAGAAATGTTCACTTTGGTTTTTCAAAAATGTTATTACTGCTGTAGTTATACTAATGAAATTATTTGCAAATAATAAATTATTTGTGATGTACAAAAATAAGCTTATAAATTGATATGTCCTTCAATCACTATCTATACTACCTCAGGAATGAAAGGCTAATAATTATATCCCAGTTAGATGTTTACGTTATGCTTAAATGAGACGTTATATTTTATATACTCAAGAAATTTGACATTAAGTTACTTATAGTAAAGTAGAGTGTAGGCCACTCCAGATTTTTTTACTTTACTATAAGTAAAATATATTGATCGTGAAAAAATTCGATCTCGAGATTTTGACGGAATTACATGTTTTGAGGTCCCAGAAGTCGTTTTATGACGTTTTTTCGATGATGTCTGTGTGTGTGTGTGTGTGTGTGTGTGTGTGTGTGTGTGTGTGTGTGTGTGTGGTGTGTGTGTGTGTGGGTGGGTGGGTGAGTGTGTTAGCATTGCTTGTTACCACGCTACAGTCCAGAATCTTTGATGGATCAAGTTGATATTTTACACAAAAATGGGCCCCATAGGGAAGAAGATCCCTATTGTTTGGGAAGAATTATGCATGGTGGGAAAGTCACTTTTTTTGCCAAAAACCGTTTTTTAGAAAACATTTATTTCTCCTAAACTGATAACCCTAGAGTTTTGAAATTTTGACATTATCTTTGAGGCTACAAATGGAACAAACGAAAAATATATTCATAATTTTAAAATAACAGGAAATACTTTTTTTTCAATAAATATAAAAATTTTGACTTAGAATTCAATCTCATACCTTGTGAGAGCAAAACAAGCCATACTGTTTGATGGATCAAAATGAAACTATGCTTAAAAATAGAACATTATGTGAAAAATGAGTTGAGATATTTTTTTTTAAAATTACATTCGCTGAAGGGGCGTTATAGTACGGTTTCTGTTTTCAGAAACTTTTTTTGACGCAAAACGGCTCATTAAAAAAAAAATGAAAATTTGACCATAAATGAAACAAAAAATTAGCAGTTCATAAAAAAAAATTCAGAAAGTTTCAATTACAGGAAAGAGCAATAACGATATAAAAACCCTTTGTTTATCCTAGACTAAGAGATCACCTGCTATACCTGTTGAATTTTTTATATTTTTTTACTTTGTTTACATTGACTTAGAATTTTTTTGAGCAAATCCACTGATATAAAATTGATATTTATAAAGGAACAATTTAAAACGTTTATTGACTTATATGAGATGTAAGAGGAAAAATATGTGCAGGAAAATTATAACACTCACTCAGAAAAAAATCGTATGTATGTTATTTGACAAAGGGGAAGGAAAATGATCTTGTTAAATACCAAATAGCCATAAAATTCCCATTATAATAATTCTGTAAAAAACCAAAAATGTAAAAGATAATTCAAAATTGAAATCTTTCGTTTAGAGATTAATAAATGAATTATCGTACATCTTTAATTATAACTCAACTTAAAACAACATTTTCTTCGCTGTTTATGATGTTTTTCAGAGAAAGAAAGGGCATTTTCCTGTTTTAAATTTGAAAATTTTACTTTAATAATCAATGTAGAAGGATGTCAAGTAAACGATGTAAGAAATCCACTGGCTTTTTGAACAAAAGCCATGTTCTCTTGTAGGAGAATATTTCATTTCAAGAAATGTTCGCTTTGGTTTTTCAAAAATGTTATTACTGCTGTAGTTATACTAATGAAATTATTTGCAAATAATATATTATTTGTGATGTACACAAAAAGCTTATAAATTGATATGTCCTTCAAACAGTATCTGTACTACCTCAGGAATGAAAGGCTAATAATTACATCCCATTTAGATGTTGACGTTATGCTTAAATGAGATGTTTTGTTTTATATACTCAAGAAATTTGACATTAAGTTACTTATAGTAAAGTAGAGTGTAGGCCACTCCAGATTTTTTAAAATATTATTTTTGTTACTATTTTGATAATATTAATTTAAAAAAAAAATATTTTATTTATTTCTTTTATGAAAGAAATCACATTGGTTGTATTTATTTTGAGGTTTTTGTTCTTATTTTTTTGTAAGTTAGTTGTCTTATATTGTTTTCTATGATTATTTATGTAAAAGCTTTTGTATTTGGATTTCACATAATCCACGGGTGTTCTCATATTTTCATTTTTACCTTTTTTGATTTTTTACGTTATTATAAGTATAGTATAGTGATCGTGAAAAAAATTCGATCTCGAGATTTTGACGGAATTATATGTTCTGAGGTCCCAGAAATCTTTTTATGATGTTTTCTCGATGATATCTGTGGGTGAGTGTGTTAGCATTGCTTCTTTCCACGCTACGGTCCAGAATCTTTGATCGATCAAGTTGATATTTTACAGAAAATTGGGCCACATAGGGAACAAGATCCCTATTGTTTGGGTAGAATTATGCATGGTGGGAAAGTCACTTTTTTTTGCCAAAAACAGTTTTTTTAAAACATTTATTTCTCCTAAACTGATAACCCTAGAGTTTTGAAATTTTGACATTATCTTTGAGGATACAAATGGAACAAACGAAAAATATATTCAGAATTTTAAAACAACGGGAAATATTCTTTTTTCAATAAAATGTAAAAATTTTTACTTATAATTCAATCTCAAAGCTTATGAGAGCGATACAAGTCATACCGTTAGATGGATCAAAATGAAAGTATGCCTAAAAATAGAACATTATGTAGAGGAAGAGATGAGATAATTTTTTTTTTCAAAATTACATTCGCCGAAGGGGTGTTACAGTACGGTTTCTCTTTTCAGAAAATGTTTTTTGACGCTAAACAGCTCATTAAAAAATCTTGAAAATTTGACCAAAAATGGAACAAAAAATTAGCAATTCATAAAAAAAATGACCAAATTTCAATTACGGCAAAGAGCAATAAAACTATAAAAACTGTTTGTTCATCCTAGACTAAGGGATTACCTGCTATACTTGTCAAATTTTTGGTATTTTTTTACATTATTTACATTGACTTAGAATTTTTTTTTAGTGAATTCACCGAACTAATATAATGTTTAAAGGTATAATGAAAATGTTTAAACGATTTAAGGACTTGTATGTGATGTATGAAGAATAAAATTCTTATATGTAAAAAATCAACAACAGTAGAGCATATGCACATATAATTTCTGATCCTTTTTAAAGTATGATGGGTTTGTCTAACAAAATGTTCTAATCAATCTACATGTTGCACCATTCTACAAAGGTTAATATCAGATGCTGATTTTTTTACGTTTATGAATAACATTATTATTGGGTAATATTGAAGTTTTTGGAATGCACTTTTATGTCCTATAGAAGGGCTTCTATGTTTTTTTCTAATTTCCAGTTTTTCACTATTCTAATCTAATAGTTATACCATTATTTCTAAAAATTTCAAGCTTCTAGCTTTTAAATTTAAAATTATACAGAGAAGTTGGCTGTGAACCAGATTTAAGAACGAAAAAGTGGCTAATTATCAATATATTTTTTCTCAATATACATTTATAGCAAACTTATAACAGAGTTCAGCACGTGGGAAAAAATAACATTCGCTGAAACTAAATTGGTTTTTATGATTTTTGACTAAGGGAAAGAAAAGTGAGTTTTTAAAAACTCTAGCATGCCATAAAATTTCCAGTATAATAATTTTATAGAAGACCAAAAATATAGAACATTATTCAGAAATAAAAAAAAAATCTTTTTAAAAATGATTATTTTTAAATCATTTAAAAATAATAAATAAAATTATCCTACATCTTAAATTAAAAATTATCTGAAAGCGACAATTTTTCTTACAGGTTTATGACATTTCAGACAAAAACTTTTTAATGTTTTTAAAATACTTAAAATAGTTTCAAGTTCTAAATGGGAAAATTTGACTTAATTTTTAAATGTAGAAAGAGGTCAGATAAACTATGTAAGAGATCCACTGGCTATTGGAGCAAAAGCTATGCTCTTTTGTAGGAAATTATTTCGTACAAGCAAATTTTCACTTTGGCTTTTCACAATGTTATTACTGCTGTAGTTATACTAATGATTGTATACCCATTAATTGTGTGACATGCAAAAAAGGCTTACCTATTGATAAGTGGATCAATAACTATCTGTACTACCTCAGGAATGAAAGACTAACAAACAACTACCATTTAGACTATTATATTATGCTTAAATGAGGCATTATATATTATATACCCAAGAAGTTTGATATTAAGTTTACTTATAGTAAAGTTGAGTGTAGGCTACTCCAGATTTTTTACTTATGTTTAAGTTGAGGGTAGTGCACTCCAGGTTTATTTTATTAAACTTCTGAACATCAAGTATTATTTATTATGATTTATACTCTTTCTCGATTAATAATTAAAATAAATAGATAATGTTGACAATTCCATTCATTATATTTATTGAATTCATTCATTAATATGTTTCAATGATTATTGCAATCTACCTTATTAGTTAGGTTTCATGATTAGTAATTTCATTTACTATATCGTCAGATTTAATTTGATATTAATGTTATCTGTTCCTTTTTTGTTTTAGAATCACGATCATTTTCAAGTGCCACACATTTCGAGTTCACTAATTTATTTTTAAAAATCATCCCAATAACTATTCAACATGACTGAAAAAATTGAATATAAGAATTAAAATATCAATTAATTAAATTGATTGGAGCATATTTCTGTAAATAAGTTTACTTACAGTAAATTTAAATGTAAACCAGTTCAAATTTTGCAATTCAATTTCAAATTAACAAAAATTGCAAATGTTCATAATTTTTTTAAAACTGGGCACTGTTTTCATTACTTAAGAAAATGTTGAATTTGTTTTTGAAAACAAATTTTGCGTGAATAAACATTTTGAAAGAAAACTAAGTATAATAATAACATTTACAATTAATTTATATAACATGAATTGGATGAAACATAAGCACAAATTTAGAACGTTTTTGAAGGTTATAGCACTAATAAGCTAAGTTATTTAGTAGCTATTATTGAAAATAATTTGTATTATGTTTATTTTGTTTTTATTAATGTTGTATAATTACTTTGAATCAATTAAAGTATGTCTTTTTAATTAAGTTTTTGTAAATATATTGTAATTTTCAATTAGTAAAATGTAATACAATTTTATAAAAATGGAATAATTTACCACTGACCTTATAATTCTCATGTAAAATTCATTTTCTTCTATTTCATTCCCTTTTAACGGAAGAAGATCGTTAATTTTATCACTTTTTACGCTGTAAATAAACCATTTCATTGAAAAAAAGGAAGAAGAAATCCAATACCACGAACAAATTAGAAGTAAAGAAGCCATATTGAATTTGTGAAATATTAAGACCTGTTTGCCCTAAATGATGACAGTGCATCCAAATTAGACACCAATTAATTAGGAACTATTTTCTTCAATGGACTCAATTATTTTCAATGATAATAAAATATTTTATTTAACCAAGATTTATATTTCCACTATCAGTGGAACTGGTTAAATTACTTCTATCAATAAAAGATTTTACAAAACATGTAGACTAAAAATATATTTCAATATGTGCCAAATATTCAAACAATAAACGAAGTAACATTATAATAACCTAAACAGAATTAGTGTGATTGATAAAAAAGAACAGTTTAATGAACAATAATGAATCTTAATATCTAATAAGAACTTATACAAGATGTATTACCTCTACCAAGAGATAGATGCAATTGGTTAAATGATATCAGAAAAAACATATAGGTAATTTAAAAAAATAATATTATAGTAAATGAAATGGAATTAGTATACTTGATAGAATAGGTATTCACTTTAAAGTAACCCTTTGAATGTTTATTTATTTACATACATATCAAAATGCTTTTACAATACAAGATCCTTTTTACCGTAAAATAATTCATATTAAACTAATAAATAATTACTCATAATAGTAATAATGGTAATAATTGAATCAAACAAAATGAGTCAGTTACAATTAAACAAACTGTAACATAATGATGGATAGTAGATGATTAATTCCTTTTTTAAATTTCTTTATGCCGTATTTAAAACAATGAAAACTGCTGTACAGACCATTACACTGTATAATCGTACAGGAAATGAACTGGAAAATGAAAAGTAAGTGGAAAATGAAGCATAATTATTTTTATGACAGAGAACTTAGGATAATTTGGACGTTTCTAAAGTTTATATGATGAGATGTACAAATCTAGTTGGAAAATGATTTAAGGACAATCAAGTAAATTATTTAATAATTTATACAAATAGAGTGACATCATAGTGTCTATGGGAAAGGAGAGCAGATATATTTTATTGATCACAAAATAAATTATAGTAAAATGAATCTGTAGGATAACTTGACTTATGAGAAAGATTCTTAAGGAATTTAGAATGAACAGATTGAAGTAAATTATGATAATGATTGTAATCTGGATTCCAAACAGGTGATTCTAAACATATTCTAAAATTGGAAGAACGAGAAATTTATAAAGTGTAACAAAAGTAACTCTTTACACATTTCTAATTAAAGTAAAACTTTATAAATCTCTCTAAGTCTTTCCACAAAGAAAATAATTTTCCATTTTTTTTTGAGTTGGAAGAGTTGGTGTTTCTTTTTCTCTCTAATCATGAGTAAATACCACACAATAACTTCTTGTATAGCTCTTGAGTAACAAAAGTATTAGTTTCTTTGAAGTCATATGAATTTCTTGTAAATAAATACGGAACTTTCATGCTACGGTTTTTTAAATCAACAATATGATTGTTAAAAGTTAATTTATAATCAATTATCAATCCTAAATCATTCATAAGATTTAAGATAAACCTTCTACTCTGGTCAGAAGGTTACATTTAAGTTTATAACTATATATTAAGAAGATTTTTGAACTGGAAAAGGATATTATGGAAAAGTAAGAAAAATCCAGATTGCGATTACTAGAAGAACACCATTGTAAATGTTATTTTATTGAAAGTTGAAGAAGTTCACAATCATAAGAGGAGACGATCTTGAAATAAAGATCAAAATAGATAAAGGAGTAAAAATTCAACGGAATAACTGTCGTTGATAAATATTAATTCAGTAACGGACCAATATGGAACTCCAGATGTTCCAAAGAACGGGTTTGGTTGAAATGTTTTAACTTTAAAGATATGTAAGTTTGTAAGGTTTTAAGGTTGTAAGGTTATGCAGCAAGTCAAACATATCTCTTGAAATACAAGAAGCTTGAATTAGCAAAGTCAGTATAAATTGTATCAACCTGCAATCCTGGGATATGATTTTGATAGGAAAGTAAATTAGTAGACGTTGACCTATTAAGATAAACACCACAATATTTATTACTATCTTTGCTAAGTTTACTAGTAGTTATGAAGTCAAATATTTTGGAAAAAATGAATTCCATTGATATTTTGTGACTTATCATTAGCTTTGTGAAATAGGTTTCTTTCTAGATCTGAAGGAAAGATTGTAAATATGAAGAAGGGGAACAATCAAATAGTGAGAGCAATTTAGAACAAAGATTGGAGGGATATTGTCAGGACCAGGAGATTTATTGCTGTATGATGATTTGTAAATTATGTTTTCAATATGTTTAGAAGTGATATTATAACTGTAAATATGTATATTACGATTATTTTTACATGATAAAGAAGTAAACGAAGAAATAGGATCAATAACAGAAGAGAAATATTTACAAATAAGTTAGAGATTGTATGACCATATGAGGAAGACTTTTGATCCAAATAAATATTAGAAGGCATAGCAAAACTTGGTTTATTAGAGTTTATATAGCTTCAGAGTTTATTTGTATTACTCTGAAATGTTTTTTCTAGATCAGCTAAAAATTTGTTATAACATTCCTGAAATAAAGTTTTACATTCAGCTCTGGAAGATAACAGTTTACTGTAGTAATTAACTTTAAATCTCATAATGATAAGGTTTTTTAAATCAACAATATGATTGTTAAAAGTTAATTTACAGTTTCATGATAAACCGTTGTGAAATAATTAAAGTAATTATAATTAATTTAATGTAAATTACTTCTATCAATAAAAGACATTACAAAACATTTAGACTATAAATATATTTCAATATGTTTCAAATACTGAAACAATAAACTTATTTGATGGTGTACAGTCTTATCACTAGCTTTAATGGAATACAAATTATTCCATTGAATTCTAATGTGTTATCATTGAATTATTTAGTAAAATATATTTGTTTTAAATTAGATGTTATGTTCATTAAACAATAATGCAAGATTATAGAAGGTATTGAACCTCAATAAATGTTAATAATAGAACAACTTTTATTGTTGTTTCCAAACGTATACAATTAACCAAAACACCAATGGTATTAGTACAATCCACCAAATGTTACAACATTCGGAAACAAATTTTAGTTACCATCACCAGTTTGTTTGAAGAGTAAATGGTAAATCTTTTTTTTGCTTAATTTTATCTATTAATTCTAAGGAGAACCATTTTGGATAAGTTGAAGTGTATTTGTTTTAATTTTAGGCATATAATAATGTATGGCAAGAGAAATTATGTATTACAAATAATTAGTGTATTCATTTATACTCATGAATGAAATTACTATCAACTAAATTCGGATAAATTGAATAATAATGAAGCATAACAGCCCTTAGAGATATTGTATTTAATATTATGACATTCAAGAGGTAGATCTTAAGGAAGTATATGATGTACATAAGCAGTAAAGGAAGGATTGTATTATTTGTTATACTATTTGATAATATAATATCAAATTCAATATCTCTAGCAACGTTTTTTGATTTGTTGTAATAAATAAAACGGAAAAAACGTTATAATATCGAGTTTATAATTTAAATAATGCCATTAAAACAAAGTTACTGTTATCAAAGTATAAATTGGATTAAAAATGTTTTTTAAAAAATTTGAATGGAATTCAATTTAAGATTCATTGGTCTCCATTTAGTTTATAAATAATTAATATTCAGTCAGCATAGTTTCTTTATCTGGCTCTAATGAGCCATACTGCGCATGTCTTTCTATGCCAATGTTCATCTCAACCAATCATAGCTCTCAATTTTTTCACGTATATTCATTGTTAATTGCGTCTCAAATCTGTGGCATCAGTTTTATCTGTAACAGTTTAAAATTAATTCAAATGTGTTATCCATTGAATAATTTAGTCAAATATATTTATTTCAAGCGACATTTTAAGTTGATTAAACGATAATTCAAGATTACAGAAGGTATTGAACATCATAATAACGGCTGTAAAAGCATTAAATCACTTTTCTTTTGTGTATTACAAGTTTAATTAATTCTTCTTTAGGCTGTCCACTCTTATCTATAGTAATATTATAATTTTATCACAGTTACAAATCACCAGGAAAATAGAATATTTAATTCAATTACCATCATATATAACATGCAAAACATCTCCTGGTAATAGTTTTCAAGGCTTAGCAAATTCTTCAACAGAACAAAATGGTTTCTTTTTGAATCAAAAAGCATCTTTCAATATTATTGAAAACAGTTGTTTAGTTGTGCATTTACATTTTAATGTAAAGAACAACAGTTACGTCTTGATTAGTTATACCTATTTTCCAAAATTTCCTTGATTAATTTCTGGTCTTAAACAATGTTATTCATATATTATTTCTCCATTCTGCATCGTTACATTTAAATTTATTTAGTTCTAAAACATTATTTTAATTTGCTTAATTGATTTTTCATTACAAAATCCTTCTAACATTGTATTATTTATTACTTATACTATCGTTTTACTCTATGTGTACTATTTTTATTTTTCTATTGTATTATACCTATTTTATTTTTTCACAGTATTTGTTTCTTATTACTTTTCTTATATGCTATGCTCTGAGTGTAAAAGGATTTTAGTCAGTGAATATCAATAAATTAATAACATAACAATTACAACATGACTGGTGAATGTCAATTGTTCAATTAGATGTATTAAAATTATATTTTATGATATATAAAGTTTACTTACATAGATAAAGTAAAATTTAATAATGTCCACTCCAGATTTTTTCAACAGCTTTAATTATTGATTACATTATCATCACAACTAGTAAAATACTTGCAGGTAAATTAGAATAATCACTTGAAATAGGAATTATTCTTGTTCCTAGAATGCTTGTTCCTAGAATTCTTGTTCCTAGAATGCTTGTTCCTTGCATTACGACTTCTTTTGAAGGTTTAAAGATCCCTCTAATCTTTAAAGACATCAACAATCAAGAATTACAAATATTTTTTCGAAATTGATTACTATTTATGAAATTATCGTTATAATTTGAATAATGGAAGACAGCCACATTTTAATAATCAATTAATTTATTACTAATGAGTTTGATAATATATTTACTTACAGTAATATTGAGTCTAGACTATTCCAGTTATTTTATGTTGCATACAAATTATACTTTGTACAATAGTCAGTCCTACATTTAGGGAGATTACATCTATAGTATAATCCTTTATATTAAGTAGTCAAAATTTTTCTTTTAAATGTGCATACTTATTAATTATATTAACGATTAAAAGGATGGTATTTATATTGCCCCTTCATGCAAATCAGTCAAATGTATTATGCAATCATTTCTTATTTTAAAACTAACAAAGGTGCCCGTCTAACAGGTATTTTACAAGAATTCTGATTTGATACGTGGTATTCCACAATATTATTAGAAATTATAGAATAGCTGAAAATATCACCATTTCGATGAGTACTGCTTTGAAGTCATAAGAAAAATCTAAAAATATATTTTTACATTTATTTAACGATAATATCATTCATTCTATAATTCTTTTCTTTCTTTAGTTACCAATAATTTGTTATAATTTTATTGTTCCATTAGCAGACGTGCCCTTCCTTGACGAGTATTTGACAAAAATTCAGAGAAGATACGTGGTTTTCCAAAATATTATTAGAAATTAAAGAATAGTTGAAAATATCATTATTAGTACAATCCACAACTGCCATTAAATCCCGAATTTCTTTTACGTTTTGCAGCTTTGTATAAGTGAGCTCAAATTTGATTTTACTACAGGTATACTTCTTATTTAGTACTTAGGCGGGTAGGACTCACTTTTTTAAAGCAAGCAAATTATGATAAACGCAAATGAAATTAAAATACCTATTGCTACAGTAAAATACCTGTATATTTTTAGTTGTATACCTGTGTACCTAGTCAATAACAATTTAAAAGTTCATAACTTCGCTTCTACGTTGAATTTCCAAGCCATTCAAATCTTATCTTTGAAGTTAGACATATACAAATCTACCGACAAAGTTCACCTCGCTATGACTTACAGTGGTTGAGTTTGCTTATTATGGAATTCTTGGAGAAACAAACAGACAGACATTTTTCTGAGGGTGGATTCTGATTCTGTATAACTCGTAAGAGATAACTTAAAATAAGTCAGTTTTAACCTAAAATGACAAAAATTTTCTTTTATTTATATAGATTTGACTAAATCAAATGACACCTAACATTTCTTTAATTTTAGTTTGAGCGCTGACTTTATTTTCTGATTTTTTTTTTATATTAAATAAAGATTGTTCTTTAGCATTGTAAGAATGTGATTCTAACAAATAATCACAGAATTAAGTTATTATTTAACTTTCTTTGCCATCCTAGTATCTAAAACGAAATTTGTTTTCTATTGAACTTAATTCTGTGATTACTTTATGTGGAAAATTTGTTTGTTATCTCCGAATGAATAGAAACAATGGTCACTGTTTTAGCATAAATTACCAACAGAAACCTTTATTACAGTTCGACATTGACAAAAGCTTAACTGTTACCTCCTAGTGAAGATTATTTATACCAAGATTTTCATAATTTTGTGTTAACTTGTAGGAATCATTCTCACCTATATATACTCAGACATCCTCAAAGCAATGTCTGAAATGGCTTTCCAGCATAATCAAAATTGTTAAAATCTGTCAAACTTTGAAATTAAATTTTTTTCATTTTTTACCGCATTTGACTTATGTCAGGGGTTCTCAGTCTCCCTTGGTCCATTCACCCCTACTGCCATTTCCACAATGTCATTCCCCCCACTCCTTCATCTTTCCGAGGTAGTATATACACTTTACATTGATTATCTTTATAATAGAATTTTACAAATCAAATTCTAATTATAATTATTGATGAATATATAAAATATTAATTCAACCAAAGTAGTATGTATTAATTTATAATTAAAAATTATAATAGCTTTCCTGAATCTGTAAACTTACCGTGGTCACAAATCACCCTCTGAAAAGCCAAAATTCACCCCTGAGGGTGAAATTCACCCCCATTGAGAACCCCTGACTTATGTGAAGTAAAATACAGTAGCCTGAACCCATTGTTAAATCGTTTAGTCAGTGGGGTAGCAACTATTTTTCTACCACCCGGGGCGGTCGTAAGATTTACCCCTCCCCCCGCTTACCGTTGGATAATCCGTTAACCACCCAAAATTCTAGAAAGTCCTCAAAATATTTATTTTCATAGAATTACAATCAAGGATATACTATTAGGCTGCTGTGATTAGTCCCACACTTTCATTTTATTACAGTACTTGTATATATATGATCAAAGCACAAATTAAATGGGAAAACAAGACTAAGATCTTTCAACCGTAACAAGCAGACTTTGTCAGAGTCAAAAACCCAACTGTGTAACAAGACCGCTTGTTACGGTTGAATGATCTTAGTCTTGTTTCCCCATTTCATTTGTTGTTTGATCATTGATTGTTATTTTACTGTTTACGTGAAATCTTTTTATTGTAAACAGTATACTTATTATGTACATATTAGTGAAGGTTGGTAGCAATCTTTCTTGCAAACATGTTTTAACAATTTATGCCAATTTCATACTTGGTTACCTTTTTTTTTTTGAGAGTTCCTCTAATGTCCTAATGTTCCTCTAACGTCCTAATGTTCCTCTAATGTTCTCAGTTCCTCTAATGTTCTCAGTTCCTCTAATGTCCTAATGTTCCTCTAATGTCCTAATATTCCTCTAATGTTTTCAGTTCCTCTAATGTCCTAATGTTCCTCTAATGTTCTCAGTTCTTCGGGGAATAAAAGAAAAGAAAAATTTGGGCCAGTTGATTTTTTTATCTTTAAGACATTAGAAAAACGTATAATTCAAATCATAAAAAAAATTGTTAATTTAAATTTACTGGCTATCCAAACAAACATAATTAAGTTTCAATCCCTTTTTAAAAAAGATTGTTTTTAAAATTAAAAATAAATTCATTTTTTTAATCGGTATATTTTATAGTTGAAAAATCCGTTTAAAAGCAGTATTGTACACATAAAACATGAAAACAATTACAACCTTAAAAACTCATTTTAGTATAAATTTTCAAATTTTTTGTTATTTTTTGATAATTTTTTTTATAATTTTTCCCCTTAAAATTCTACCCCCTGGCTCGTGCAGCCCAGGGCAACCCTCCTCCCCTCCCTTTCTATGCTACTGCGTTTAGTAATAACTTATTTAAAATAAAAGTAATTTAAAATAAAAATGAAATAAGTAATATAAAACAAAAATTATATTTTTTAATTTTTTTTTAATTAAGAATATCATCCTCAGTTCTGTATTGTGTAAACCATAAAACAATAAACATAAAATTTATTACTAAATTTTAATAAAATTTAAATTTATCACTGAACAGGTTAAAAGAAGTGGTCGTGGTGAGGTTGGTAACCCTATGACGGAGTAAGCGAACTTTTGGACTTCAAAATTCCATTCATGTTTCTGCCAGTCGTGAGATTGCTGTTCGTCGAGGAAACATGGCGGAAACTCCACCGTGGTGTTATACCAAGGTATTTATCAATTACTCTTTATTCATGGATAATGTCATTTCATGTGTTATCTCAACACTATTCTTTGTACATATAGATTATGTTCTATGATTTCATGTCTATTATACACAACATATTGAAACTAAAATAGGATATTTTCCTTTTTTACTTTTTCATAAGTTAACTATTCTGTTTGATTCACCGATCGATAAGTTTAGACCACTGTTTGATGTCAAACAAATCTAAAATAAGCGTTGTTATCACAGAATTTAATTTAAAAATAAATTTAAAATAAAAGTTCATAGCGAAACTTAAATGCAATTATTACATAACTGCAATGTTAAAAATTAAATAAATGCAATGATTACATTATGCAATCGATTACATAATGAACTAAAAATTGCTAGACCACTAGGTGTGTTGAGGGGGGGGGGACCCCAGCATCCATTTGATGCCCCCCCAAAAGAAAATGAATCTATTTTTTTACTAGAAGTAGTATATTAAACCAATATATTAATATGCAGGTTGGTATATTAAACCAATACCAAATTACCAAAAAATATAAAAACTTCTAGAAAAGCAAAATAATTATTACAGGTGATTATATATATTTAAACAAAACTGGAAAATAGCACACTATAAAAATTCTGAAGTAAATCAAATTCATCCCTCAAATAAAATGAATTATAACAATAACCAATACATTTTTCGATATAAGAATGACAAAATCATTTCAGGAAAATCAAATACATCTAAATAAAGACAATGTTAACAATAGTGTCAAAGTATAATGTCTTAATGTCAAAGTTAAGTCTCAAATAATTAACTGAGAATGCACAGAATTTTAGATATGACCTGAAATGTTTATATATATATAATATATATATATATATATATATATATATATATATATATATATATAAATATTTCACATAAACACGTGAATTAACAATCAATGATCAAACCACAATATGAAATGGGAAAATAGACTAAGATCTTTCAACTGTAACAAGCGGTCTTAACCCAATAGTTGGGTTTTTGACTCTGACGAAGACCGCTTGTTTCTGTTGAAAGATCTTAGTCTGTTTTCCCATTTCATATTGTGGTTTGATGATATATATATATATATATATATATATATATATATATATATATATATTATCAACGGGAAAACGATCCACAAAGGGGAACAAGGGTTTTACAGTAAATTATAGACACAGAATAAAGATACGAAGTCATTTCAAGTCTCTAATTTTTGGTTGAACCGTCATCAGGAGAGTAGAGATAGCGACACCAAGCGCACTTGTGATGCGTATAATTATATGTATATGTCAAAAAGTTATAATAACCGTGGGTGAAGCAATGAGTGTTGAACTAGTTGTGCTAAAATTATAAATGTTATAGTTTGTACTCTAATAATATGAAAAAAATCATTACAATGATTTTCTCTTCAAATCTATTTACGGTTGCGTTATTAAAACAATGTATGGATACAGTGAATAGTAGTTTTGTATTGAGGTAGAGTTTGAATGTTTAATGAAGAGTTAATTTCAATCAAAATTGAAATAATTTCAATTAATCACTGATTTGCATTATAATTTGTATAAATATTTTCCCTATTTCATAATTTATCACTTAATTATAGTAACCGTGATTAAGTTAATCGGCTTACTTTCTTACTTCATTTCAAGTTCATTTAAATGCAGGTTTCATTGTGTATTTTATCATACAAAATAATAGATGATAATTGATAAAGTAATGCATTAAGAAAAGAAATTTAAAGCGAACGCTCTGAAAATTATAGGTTTTAGGAGAGACTTTGGAGAGTGGCTTTACTGTATTAATATAGTACTTTTGAAGAAGTGTTGGAGGAGAGGGAAACTTCTTTTTGCTCTGTGGTTCTAAAAACCCTTTTTGCTCTGTTTTTCTAAAATTTTTTTTGCTCTGTTTTTCTAAAATTCTTTTTGCTCTTGGGTTCTAAAATTCTTTTTGCTCTCTGGTTCTAAACTTTTTTTTGCTCTTGGGTTACAAAATTCTTTTTGCTCTCTGGTTCTAAACTTTTTTTTGCTCTTGGGTCATAAAATTCTTTTTGCTCTCTGGTTCTAAACTTTTTTTTGCTCTTGGGTTATAAAATTATTTTTGCTCTCTGGTTCTAAACTTTTTTTTGCTCTTGGGTTAAAAAATTCTTTTTGCTCTCTGGTTCTAAACTTTTTTTTGCTCTTGGGTTATAAAATTCTTTTTGCTCTGTGGTTCTAAAATTCTTTTTGCTCTGTGTTTCTAAAATTCTTTTTGCTATTGGGTTCTAACATTCTTTTTGCTCTCTGGTTCTAAACTTTTTTTGCTCTTGGGTTATAAAATTCTTTTTGCTCTCTGGTTCTAAACTTTTTTTTGCTCTTGGGTTATAAAATTCTTTTTGCTCTGTGGTTCTAAAATTCTTTTTGCTCTGTGTTTCTAAAATTCTTTTTGCTATTGGGTTCTAACATTCTTTTTGCTCTCTGGTTCTAAACTTTTTTTTGCTCTTGGGTTATAAAATTCTTTTTGCTCTCTGGTTCTAAATTTTTTTTTGCTCTTGGGTTATAAAATTCTTTTTGCTCTCTGGTTCTAAACTTTTTTTTTGCTCTTGGGTTATAAAATTCTTTTTGCTCTCTGGTTCTAAACTTTTTTTTGCTCTTGGGTTCTAAAAATTCTTTTTGCTCTCTGGTTCTAAACTTTTTTTTGCTCTTGGGTTACAAAAATCTTTTTGCTCTCTGGTTCTAAACTTTTTTTTGCTCTTGGGTTATAAAATTCTTTTTGCTCTCTGGTTCTAAACTTTTTTTTGTTCTTGGGTTACAAAATTCTTTTTGCTCTCTGGTTCTAAACTTTTTTTTGCTCTTGGGTTATAAAATTATTTTTGCTCTCTGGTTCTAAACTTTTTTTTGCTCTTGGGTTATAAAATTCTTTTTGCTCTGTGGTTCTAAAATTCTTTTTGCGACAATGGTTTTTGCACTTTTTTTTCTATAGTAGGGTAAGTTAGGTTGGAGTGACAGTTCCAAGCAGAAATACACATAGGCCGAACATTAGTCCTTTGCGATACCACTTTGCGATGATGTTTGATTCTACATTGGGAGTCATACATTTTGCTAAACTTAAGTGTATTTCGAGTAGGGATCTTTAAATAGTACCTGACATGGTCCAGGCTCGAGACCGACAATTTAACGTCCTCTCCGAGGAATGACCTACTCTGATTTATTCGCCTCCATTGTGAATAAATCGAGGACCAGTGTGGGTATTGATCCCCGTATCTACCAGTCCAGAGGTGAGCATGTTGTCCTTCTATAGCAACATGTGCTCCAGTATCTGTTGGCTTATTCATCTAACAAAACAGACTTCATGGTACACTTTAGACATGCTTTATCGAGGTACTGCAAAAAAGTTACCGCAAAGGGGACAGCTGAATTTGGGACGCAAAACTAAGGATACAAAAACCGGTGACCATTATATAATGGTCACATTAACATCTTTTAATTTAACATCACATTTAATTTAAATTTAACATCACATTAACATATATTTTATAATGGTCACCGGTTTTTATAGTAACACAGTCCACATCACAGTCCACATTTTTATAGTAAAGTAAAAATACTAAAGTAAGGTATTTTTACTTTACTATAAGTAAAGTTTTTTTATCATTGAACATTTCACTTGAATCACAGCAACGGTCACTGACTGTTTCTTTGTCCTAGTCCTCGTTCATATGCGACGGAAAACAACCAATCAGAACGTCAGAAGTAACAATGGTGTTAACACTTCTGCTTTTCTCTGGGACAAATGTATCTGTATACCATTAGAAGAGATTTAAATATCATATACTTAGAAAGCAGTGCAGTCTGGTAGAAGTGTGACGAGGAGAACTGTATGTGGCTGTCTGTCCTGCATTCAGCCTTTATGTTAAATACCTATGGTATTAGTACAATAAGGGAAGATAAATCAAAATAGCTTGAGTTGAAGAATCTTCTCAGCTTTACGGAGAGATAAGGTAGATTTTCCTTAGGGTAGGTCTAGGGCAGTGATTGTCAAACTTGCCAAAAGGAGGGCCAGATAAAATATTATATTCACTTTTAAATCATACACAACTTATAATATATTATGCTACAAAAAAGTCACATAAACTGATTATTCCTTAGATGAGTATGAAGCCTTATGTGACAGATGAAACTGTGACTGAGCTTCTAAAAGTTGTTCATAATTTGGTAGAAACTCAAATGAGCTGTTCGCAATAGTGAAGCTAAATGGTCGTCAGTCAATCGGTTTTAACTCTGTTTATACGAAGCTACATAGTAGAAAACACTTGTTCACAGATGTAGGAAGACGCAAACATTGCAATTATTTTCGGAGCGTGAGATTTTAGGTTTGGAAAATTCGACTTTTGGCAGGGCCTTGTAAAACTCAACTATAGAAAAGTTAAGAAATAATTGGTTTCATTTAGTGTTACACTGGAAATCAATGAGTTCCATTCTGGTTTGACTGGTTCACAGTCCACATTAAATGGCAGGCTGTAAATCTCCAGGTCTTGTTCAACAACCTTGAAGTCTTGGAATCTTCGTTCAAATTCTTCATGGAGACATTTCACGCTTTTCTCACAGCTCCTAAGTTTATCTTACGTAACTGTAACACTTTTTAGTCTTGGAAAATGAGTAAAGTCTTTCTTGACTAGTTGCTGGAAAAATAGATCCAATTGCATTTTGAAACCCCGAAAACAAAGAACTAATTATTTGTTTGTTTTACATATTACTATTGTTTTACAGACTACTAAAACACTATCTTAAGAATAAAATATCTTTAGGTTCAGTTGATGCTAAGTTATATATACAAATAGAACGTATGTTTTGTTTGTGTTTTATTTATAGGGTTGTTTAAAACCATGTCGCAGGCCAGATTGACTACCCCGAAGGGCCGCACTTGGCCCGCGGGCCGTACTTTGCCCATCACTGGTCTAGAGGTTGTTAAAAAAGGCTCATTTGGTGGCCTACTTGTCAGGCCTTTGGTATCCCCACCCTTGACATTACATTATGTTGTCCCATACATTAATTTTTTTGTTTGGCCAGTATGAGGCAACGTTATTCATGTAGAGGGGGGTGGGGGTCAAGTTAAATAATTACCATAGGTGCTATGTTCCCTCGTTACGCACTGATTGACCACATTATGTTATAAGAAAGTAATAGAATTATTTGATTATATCTAGTCACAAACATAACTGACTAAGAGTCGTTGTGTAGATACTTTAGATCACCATTGTTTTAGTATTAACATGCTTGTACTGTTGCAGGTACAGACGAAAGGATACCTGTACACAGGTAAGTGAGCATGTTTATGAGTTCATTGCATGTTTATGTATTTAGCTTATATGCCATACTCATTGTAGTACTCAATGTTGTTAGGTTTTCATTATGTTGTTTACTGTAAGGTATGTTTATATTGATAAGAGTGAAAGCGCATTGGAGATCAAGCAGACATTCAACCTCATGCACTGTTCTGATACCTCTCACTTCCACTGTTCTTCCTAGACCGAATCTGTCCCGTTAGGTCTCTAGAACAGTGATTCTCAAAGGGTGTCTATGAGATGTTTAGGATCCTTGAGTGATTTAAAATAATGTATCCATATATAAAAATGTAGTCACCATACCTCACCTTACACATGATACTCCTTTTGTGAACGCATCATTATTACGAGCGATGAGTAACAGCGAACAGCGAGTTTCTTCTTTAGAAATGGCTACTCACTGCAAACAGGTTATATAGGCAGCGAATTTTGTTTTACCAATGACGAGATGAAATTTGTTCTCCAATCTGACAAAAAATCTATAGTTTGCAGCAACATTATTTCAATCTAGGCGTAAAAAATGTTTAAATTATTCAAGAAGAAATGCGAGCTTCCAGTCCGTGTCAAAAAAACCTGTAGCCCCCAAACACTAAAGAAGACGCTGAGGCTCATCAAGTTCTTATTCTCTCAGCACAAGAATAAACAAACTAGAGGTACGTTTCATTTTTTTTTTCGTTTACTATTTGACTTGGTAATAACATTTCTCTAAGGTTTGTATACAGTGTACCTTTCTATATTTGTAGGCTTCAGAGCTCCCTGACTTCAAACAGTTTTTAGAACCATTGCCCTGGAACAAGCTAAAGGCTACAAACTTGAAATCACCTAATACTGTAGCAAAGTGTGAATCCTGAATGGAGATTACAAATGAGAGCTTGATCATCGGGAGTCAGACTTGAGGTGTTTCAAGCCTACCACCTCATGAAACCAGAATACATCATGAAGGTACAAAAGGTGTTTAAATATCAAATATTATGCCTCAAATATATTACGTAATTTAATTTAATATATGAAGGATAAAATACGTATAAAAATAAGTACATTTTATATGACCACTGTATAAATAGTTTAAACCAATTTATAGTAGTTGAAAAGAATATGTGTTTTATGATATTTAAATCTACGAGTATATTTACAAAACCATTGCTGTTGTACTCTCTCGTATAATATATAAGGTTTGAGAGCTAGAAAAGCTTTTAAGGTGTATGAAGATGAATGATTGCATTCATATTTAAATTATACTGTGTGAGGAATCTTACAGTTATGAAATAGAATATGTGTTTTATGTTTTAAAATCTATATATATATATATATATATATATATATATAAAGATTTCACATAAATACGTGAAACAACAATCAATGATCAAACCACAATAAGAAATGGGAAAACAAGACTAAGATCTTTCAACCGTAATAAGCGGTCTTCGTCAGAGTCAAAAACCCAACTGAGTCAGAGTCAAAAACTGTCAGTTGGGTTTTTGACTCTGACGAAGACCGCTTGTTACGGTTGAAAGATCTTAGTCTTGTTTTCCCATTTCTTATTGTGGTTTGATCATATATATATGTAATTAATCTCTTCTGCTCTCTATGTTACTCTTATAATTTTAAGTAGAAGCCATTGTGAGAGTTATTAAACAAAACAGGACTTTCATGGACATGAAGTCTATGGATACACACCTACTTTTAGTCAACTCTCCTATACGACTCATATCGTTTGAGATACAAACGCTTTTGAGGTGAATTTACTATGTAGGTTAAGTTATAATGGTTACAAAATTGTTTTATTATCATCAAGTTGATATTTACATAATTATTTCCATTATTGCCTTACATATAACTCATATATTTTTGAGGCATAAACGCTTTTCACAGGGCTTTAAACAGATGTGATAACATTATTAATTTAATGTTATTGTGTGTATATGGCTATAGAAGTTGAATAGGTCTGGGTTTAATTATATTTAAATTTAAAATTACACAACTATTTTTATTTTAGCCTTTCTTATGAGGTATATTTTTTGGAGTATAAAGAGGTGTTATTACATTCTTATTTTAAGTATACTGTATTTACTATTTTACAGTTGTTGAATAGCTATGTGTTTTTCCATCCTTAAGTCTAGATTTACATAATTTTTCTAATTTATGTCTTTTATATAAGTTATATGTTCATTGGTAGAATCGCTTTTGAGGTGTACCAAAAGTTATGAATGCATTCTTATTTTAATTTTAGTGTTTATATTAAGTTAAAGTTGTTGAATAGGCAGATTTTATGATATTTAAATTTGTTGCTGAGTATCTAATCTTATTCCACTCGCACATGTAATTCATATGCTGTACAATATAGAAAAGTATTTGAGTTCTATGGACGCATGTTGGTGCTTTCTTGTTCTTCCTGAGTATGTCTTGTTACCGATATGAGTTATGTATACACATAAATGGCATGTGCTGCTTTAATTACAGTGTGTTAGCTATGTTTAGTTTGTATTTAGTCAAACATATTTTTTTTCTTATTTTTTTTGCTCGTTAACTTATTTATAGTTATTGAAACATCTAAATTAGTTATACAGCAGTCGATTCGTGTAGGTTGGGGCAGTCAGGGGGCTCCCTGGGGCTTGGGTGGCTAATAGACGGGTACGCAGGTGGTGGATAGGGAAATACCCTGTACGACCTGAACCTTATCAAGGTAACCCTGAATAGCCAATAAAGGGTTCTGAATCACCCTCTCTAGTCTCGTTTAATAACATATAAGTTTAAATATCTGTCAATGAAACTCAGTTTTTAATACAAGAACTTCTAATAGTATGCACCTGTCTTTTCATTCAAATTTCCTGTAGTATTTAATTTAAACATCAGATGTCATATTCATATTTTTTTTAACTATAAATCCTTTACGTACATGTTAAAATTGAATTTTATATGAAGTAAAACTTATAAACAATATATTTCAAAATAAAAAAAAATATAAAATAATAAAAGGACCTTCTGCACTCTTGGACTTGTTTCTTAAAACGGTTAAAAGAAAATATAATGCATGATGGAATCATATCTAATGATATGAATGTGGTATATTCGTTATTAACAAATATACTTCGAAAATTATATAGCGGTCAACATTTTTTATAAATAAAATTTGATAACTAAAAATTCGTGTATACATTGAATGCATTTATCTTGTTTAAGATGGTAATATTTCAGCTATGAAGAAATACTCGTTTGTTGGATTTCTTACTTCACAAGACTCATGTCCTTCTGGCATGTTATGGAAAGGAATTCTACAAACAACCTGAAAATTCTTTAAATCGGCGCTTTACGTTGAAGGGCCTTACATTTGTCAAAAAAATGATGATGAGCTAAGTCTGTCTTATTCATAAGACATTTCAAACATCAACTATGTGGGAGTGTTACTTCAGAAATATTTTAGCATTTAAAATTGTTACTTAAATGATTTACTTATTATTCATATAACAGATAATGCATAAACAGAAACTTTAACGTAAACTTAGCAAAATTAAATCATTTATAATTCATTCATACAACAGGGACTGACTGCATAAACAGTTATTTTTATTCATGATATTGATAAAAACTTTAGGATTATAAATTAAGTAGCCAGTATGTCAGAGCTATGTGTGCGAGTCTTACGAAAACCTAGCTGTTGCCAGAAATTGGTAATGAGGATTTTTTCTCGTCCAGATTGCAATCACTCTTCCCAATCACTGAGGGAAAACTCAAGTTTTGTTTTATTTCGACCTAACCTCCTCAGAGTTGATATATGAAAGGCATATATGTATTAGGAATTGAGGTACTGTTGGTTTTATCTGATGAGAAAGTTCCTGATTTCTATAAAATATTGTTTATGACTGATATTATTATTATTATTATTTGAGGGTGGCTATAGCACTGCGTCTAAAAAACTATTGTACTTCCTTTTCTGTACTAAAGTACCCCAGCAACGCATCCAAGGAGCTCAGAACTTTTGCTGGGTCCAGCGGTAAAAGCTTTTCTATGGTTTTGTTGAGTTCCCCGAAGCACCTACGTCTATATAGCATAGTTGTCTGACTGTCAGCCAGCAGGTGCAACGGTGTTTCTTCCTCTTCTTTGCATAATCTGCACAAACCATCATTGATAATGCCCATTCAGGCTCCCTACGTTTCGGGAGAAAGTGACTTCCTTTAGATGCACTTGTGGGAGGTTGGCTCCCACTAGTTAGCTCTTTGGACCTAACTCCGGACTTTAGTTTCTTCTATTCTTGTAGAATATTCTCCGGACTTCTTTTACCTTAGTATCATAAAGGGGAAAATCCCTGAAGCTCTGTCGGTGGTATTTTGTCTGCTCCGGTAGAGCACCGCTAACGGAGGCTATTTACTCAAGGGAGTTGCCTGTTAGCCTTGCGACTCCGTTTGTAATACAGTAACTTATGTAACATCCATCCTTCGGCACGGATCGAAAAACACCTTGTATTGGGGCTGAGATAAGAGGAGGGGATTTGGGAAGTTGGAAGGACATGAAAGGAAGGGGTCAGGCCCAGCCTCTGACCACCTTCTACTCCTCTTTCGTTTGTCCCTGAATATAGTGGGTTAACAATAAAAATTTTACTTAATTTAAAAAAAATAGATACATATATTTTGTGCCACTAACCGATATGTTTTGGTTTAATTTTAGGAACTCCTTACTCTATTCAGCTCTGGCCTTGATATAATGGAAATAAACAAACCAAAAATGGACCGAGCAAGACATTTTTGGAGAACTCTTTAAGAGGCTTGGATGAAACTGTATTCCACACCTTACCCTACTATACCTGCAATCAATGTAAGTTGTCACTTTCGTCTCATGAGTTTTATATTCAGATTATTCGATTAATATAAAGATAATTTACTTAGATAAACATTATTAAAAAAGGTAATATTATTATATAAGTAACGAATTATTTAATCAAGTAAACACCCCGAAGTGAAAAGTCAGTTTTCATAGAAGCAGTTAATGTGTTGTATAGATTTGATTACTGCCACACGTAGATTGAATCATATCTAATGTAAACTAAACGATAAACACAGTTGCTAGAAGTGGGCGAGTTAACACAGTTAAAGAGCTAATTAAAGTTACATATAGGTGGAGTGAAATGATTGGGCAGTTACGACATGAGTGTTACCTTTTAGTACCAACAACAGGGTCATAACGAGCAAAGCTTCATACTTCTAGATGAAAAAAAGTTAACGGGACTTAGGTTTTCTCTTCCATTAAAGATGTGTTATATATATATATAACCTTTACCAAATAGGAAAGAACACAGAAAGTTACTACAGAACTCACTTTGATATTTTGACATCCATCGTCATCAGGAAGTAGTGCGAAGTACTCACGTTGAGAAGCAAACTGCTACTGGCCTCCAGAGTAACTCGTGGAATCACCGCAATGCTGCCCCCCAGCGGAGGAGATGAAAAATAGAAATCACTCCAATATTTATTTATAATATGAAATAATAATCAAGACAACAATAAGTATGCAAATAGAATTAAAAAAAGAAAAAGGATAAACAATGAGAATCAAAAAAGAATAATTAAGGTAGAGGTTAAGACCAGTAGGAGAGCAATACCTCTTCAGAAGCTCTAAGGGTGTACATAGCTTACTCCGTACTTTTATTTATGTAGCAATTTCTCTGTTCATCCATCAATTTTTTCTTTTATTTATTTATTATTTTTTCATATTTCACTAATTTAATTTAATTATAAATTGATTTCTGTCTACCTTATTCTTTGTGACCGGACGCTCATGCGGCAACATTATTAGTCTCCAACCGTCTGTGAACCAGTCCGCCTGAATTCCCTCTCTTATCTCTCCTGAAGACGGTTCAAACCGAAAATTAGAAGGCTATAAAAGCACAGACTGTAAGTGTGTGCTTTTATTTCTTTATGTTTCTCTTTGTACGTTGATATATATATATATATATATATATATATACTTTTTTTCGTTGGAAATACGATCCAAAACGGACAAATATAGTTCAATATAAACAAAGAAACATAGAGAAATCAGAAGAACACACTTACAGTCTCTAATTTTCGGTTTGAACCGTCTTCAGGAGAGATAAGAGAGGGAAACCAAGCGCACTGGATCAGAGACGGTTGGAGACCAACAGTGTTGCCGCATGCGCGCCCGTTCACAGAAAATAAGGTAGACAGGAATCAATTTATAATTAATTTATAATTTATAAAATAAAATAATGGAATATGAAAACAATAAATATATAAAAAAGAAAAAATTGAAAAAATAAGGGAAATTGATACAGAGAAATTGATACATAAACAAAAGCGCTGACTATGCTATGATAAAATAAAATAAAACTAAGAATACAAATAATAATAACAAATGAAATAATTTAATAAAAAATGTGAAAAGGCAAGGAACTTTTAGGCATTATCGCTTTAGATTGAGGCCAGGTGCACTACGCGCACTTAATAGCCAAATATGGGCTTCTTCGGAGGCTCGTAGTGTGAGATCTTTGCTGTCAGGGGGTATTTGTCGCAGAATCTGTAACCTGTAGCACTCATTAAAAGGGAGACCGTGGCTATTGGCATGTATGGCAATGGGAAGATGGGAGCGACTATTGACTGAAGCTCTGTGATTGTTCATACGGAGACTAAGCTTGGTGGATGCTTGGCCTACGTAGAACGAATCACACTTGGTACACTCCAAACGGTACACACAGTTTTTGGAGGTACACGAGCAGTCAGTTGCAACAGGATAGAGGGTGTTATGGGGGGGAGCTGTGAAGTGTGGTTGGGGATTTATAATGGGACACGTGAGGCAACCTCGACGTCCGCACAGTTGCGCTCCAGAGGGCAAACTGTTTGCCCTCGTGGAGGTTAGCTTCCTGTGCGAAAGAAAATTGCCAAGGTTGGGAGGACGTCTGTAGGATAGGCGTGGCGGATTAGGAAAGGTTTTGGAGGTGGCTGGGGAAGAGGATATGATCGGGAAAAGTTCTTTAATGATGGTACCCAGTCTGTGGATACCTGGGAAGTAGGTTGTTATAAGGTAGGGAGACCCAGAGGGAGAGGAAGAGGAGGTTGATGTAGGATTGTGTGGGATCGTGGCAGGAACCAGTCTTCTGGTTAGGAAGGGGAGAGGGTAACCTCGCTCTACAAATTTACTTTTTAGGCTATTGATATGTAGGTGTTTATCTTGTAGTCTGTTACAAATCCGGTGAATTCGTATGGAGAGGGATCTCGGAATGGATTTCTTAATGTGGGGAGGGTGGCAGCTATTGAAGTGTAGATATAAATGGGGATTAGAGGGTTTAGAATGGACGGAAGTAATGAGAGAACTATTGTTGAGGGTGATATCGACATCAAGAAAGGTAGTGGATCTGTTGGAAATGTTATGGGTAAAGGAGATGGAAGAGCAAAAAGATTTGAAGTTGTCGATGAAGACTTCCAACTCGGAAATGCCATGGGTCCAGATAAAGAAGATGTCATCGATGAAGCGGGTATACAGTGAGGGAAGAAGGTGGCAGGTTTGGAAAAAACTATTTTCAAGGTGAGCCATGAACAGATTGGCAAAGGAGGGAGCCATTCTAGTTCCCATTGCCGTTCCTTTGATTTGCAGGTAAAAGTCTTCATCGAACTTGAAAGCATTGTGTTTGAGGACGAAGGAGGCTAAGGTGATAATGAAGTCAGTGGATGGCGAATGAGGGAGTGGTCTGGAAGAGAGGAAGTAGCGCAAAGCGGTTAAGCCCTCACTGTGATCTATGACAGTGTACAACGAGGTTACATCCATAGTTACAAGGAGGATTGGATAAGGGGGAGATTCAGGCAGGGATACACTTTTGATTTTATCTAGGAAGTGAAAGGAATCTTTACAGAAAGAAGGTTGACTGCTCACTAGTGGTTGCAGAATAAAATCTACGAACGCTGAAATTCGCTCAGTGAGACAGCCGTAGCTGGAAACTATGGGTCTCCCGGGAGGTGGATTATTGGGCATTTGAAAGGGTTTGTGGATTTTACGTTCTACGTAGGCCAAGCATCCACCAAGCTTAGTCTCTGTATGAACAATCACAGAGCTTCAGTCAATAGTCGCTCCCATCTTCCCATTGCCATACATGCCAATAGCCACGGTCTCCCTTTTAATGAGTGCTACAGGTTACAGATTCTGCGACAAATACCCCCTGACAGCAAAGATCTCACACTACGAGCCTCCGAAGAAGCCCATATTTGGCTATTAAGTGCGCGTAGTGCACCTGGCCTCAATCTAAAGCGATAATGCCTAAAAGTTCCTTGCCTTTTCACATTTTTTATTAAATTATTTCATTTGTTATTATTATTTGTATTCTTAGTTTTATTTTATTTTATCATAGCATAGTCAGCGCTTTTGTTTATGTATCAATTTCTCTGTATCAATTTCCCTTATTTTTTCAATTTTTTCTTTTTTATATATTTATTGTTTTCATATTCCATTATTTTATTTTATAAATTATAAATTAATTATAAATTGATTCCTGTCTACCTTATTTTCTGTGAACGGGCGCGCATGCGGCAACACTGTTGGTCTCCAACCGTCTCTGATCCAGTGCGCTTGGTTTCCCTCTCTTATCTCTCCTGAAGACGGTTCAAACCGAAAATTAGAGACTGTAAGTGTGTTCTTCTGATTTCTCTATGTTTCTTTGTTTATATTGAACTATATATATATATATATATATATATAATATATATATATATATATATATATATATATATATATAAATGTTTTCCTTATCTTGACCACATATATTTAACACTATTTTTCTTTTTTATCTAGCTTCAATAATTCAATACCTTTAGCCGACGTTTCGTCTATATTTGTAAACATCTTCAAAACTACTTCTGGGCTGCAATTGTCATTAAATTTCTGTATTGATGTAGCCCTGAATATGTCTACAAATATAGACGAAACGTCGACTTAAACGTGTTGAAGAAAAATAGTGTTTTATATATATATATATATATATATATATATATATATATATATAAAGCTTTCACATAAACACGTGAAATAACAATCAATGATCAAACCACAATAAGAAATGGGAAAAACAAGACTAAGATCTTTCAACCGTAACAAGTGGTCTTCGTCAGATTCAACTGACTCAGTTGGGTTTTTGAATATGACGAAGACCACTTGTTACGGTTGAAAGATCTTAGTCTTGTTTTTCCCATTTTTTATTGTGGTTTGATCATTGATATATATGATTGGCTAGTTTTGACCAAATAGTTTTCCATTTTGGACTCTATTGTTTCCGGCTCCTTCAAACAGACTCCTCCCCTGTCATGCTGGTGGGAGTGACTTCATGGAAGAGCTTCACTGAGTAATGACTTTTGTTAGAGCCGGAAACAATAGAGTCCAAAATGGAAAACTATTTGGTCAAAAATAGGTAATCATATTCGAGATCCTGTTAATTCTTGAAACACAATTATTTTTATGATCAGAGTATTTTAGTTACAGTTATTTCAATTTAATATTAAAGTTATATCGTTTTAAAATACTCTTGAATAATGAGATCATTTATTTTATGTTGTCAATTGTTTTCCTTTTTATTTGGTCATAAAACTAAAACAGATACTTCTTAAAAGTTCTAACTATAAAATTAGCTCTTCAACAAAGGGATTGCAGCGTTGAAATCCTTTTTTAATGATGATTCACTGGCAGAATGGAATGAATCACGATGACAGTGTATTTCAAAACGAAACCTCACACTTCATAATAAAATAACTCTGTATTAGTTGTGGACACTTTTACAAAATGAATCCCTTTCATATAAGAAGAAAAAAAAATATGGTCTTTATGGTAGACGATGTTGTTATATCTGGGAAGAAGCATTTCCCCTCTAGAGTCTAGCAGATGGATTTTAGGCTTGAAGCTTTACGGCCTTCCAAGTCGTTCTGTCTGTATTTATTATGATTTGTGCATTTAATACAGTCTCTTTGCTTTACTTCAACCGGCATTTATCAAAATAATGATATTCTATTCAAATTGTTCATAATTAATGACACCTAGCTTTATTTTTGTTCTTTCTTTTTTGCTGTTATAATCTCTGTTATTACTTCTGTTCAAACTGAATTTACAAGCCCTAGAAAATTTACTTTACCAACAAAGTAAAAACAAAGAAACATGTTTTAATAAAGTAACTAAGTAATCGTAATGGGCTAATTAAAATTAAAACAAGTTTAGATTAATGCAGACATCTTTTAGTAATTGAGTTTTAGTTTAGAGTTTGCTCGTTTTTATCAATTTAAAATCTTGCGCAAAACTTTCCTGCTATATCAAAACATTCCGCTAATTTCTTTGACACATCGTTTACAGAAAAACAAACTCAATTATAAATAATTTGTTTAGCGTGCTGGTTTGGTAAAGGTTTTATCACCTCTAAATAACAATTTTGACCACAGTTTCTCTTAAGAATGGACAGAATCCCCTGATCCAAATAGTTCAGAATAAATGCGCACGCCTTATGTCTCCAGGCACCTTGGTTTTCCAGAATTGTGGATATTTAAAGAGACCTCAGGTTAGAATCAATTGACGAATTCACAAATAGACTGGTGTCTAATGAGGACGCGAGAATCCCACCTCATCCAAACCGTCTTGCTCAGACCCTATCCCTAAGATTTCCCCCAACCACATCCATCGTAGAGGCCGTTGTTAAAATAGGAAGCCGAACTCTAGACCGACAAATTTTCACGACTCAAGAAGACCAAACTACCATGAAATAATGTAAACTAACTAACCAAATAAAAGAGTACAGACATTTACTTACTGACTGCACAATCACAGCAGTATTATAACTCAGTAGTAGTAGATCCGTGACCTGGAACTGCTAATTACAACGCGTACTACAGTGCACAGAAAGAATTGTTGGTCGTTAGACAAAATTTGAAACGGGTCATATATGACACGAAACATAAAAGACGTTACGAATGTAAATATATATAATTTTTTTATTGTTTAAACCAATCCCCTAGCGGGTGATAACGTCAGCCGTTTACTGCCTTTTTGTTTTATCGGTGATTCTACATATTCTACATTGGGAGTCCTAAATTTTATCTAACTCAAGTGCATTTCGAGTAGAAATCTTTAACGAGTACTTGACATCGTACAAGTTCGGGAACGACCGCTTAACGTCCTTTCCAAGGGACGACGTACTCAAATTTATTCACCTCTCATGTGAATAAATCGAGGGCCAGGTGGGGATCGAACCCCCCCGGACTACTAACCCAGAGGCAAGTACGTTAACCACTGAGCTAACCTGGCCCTTCAAGTTTTATAATTAAATTTTTGGGAACCCCCTACGTAATAAACACCATTACTATTTTCAATGGATGTTTCAATTCTTCAAGTAATAAAGCCAAAAACCATCGAAACTTCAACTTACATACTAAATATCTTCATAACTTTTCTACAATGATACTGTACCGTTCAAAGTTTGTTCAATGAGTGAATAAATATTGCATGGGTTTTTGCAGTACTACTACCTGTTTTGCTGAGTAGCAATAATTATATCTGAATCATTGACCATTTCGATCATTTCAAAATAGCCTACTCAGATGGTTTCATCTAAAAAAAATTTCTGTTTTTTTGACAATATTTTTGTATGCAACTTAAATGTGTTAGGAAACCACTAGAGCTAAATTATTTAAGGACATTTAAAAAAAATCTATTATCAATGGAGTACAGAAGAAAGTAAAAAAAAAGAACAAAGCACCGATGTAAATAGGTTTTGTCTAAACGTTGTTCAAATCAGGTGGAATGAGGATCATCTTGATTGAGAAACAGAGAAGGTGTTAATGTAAGTTAACAGTTTTATTCACGCGGGAGGTAAATAAATCTGAGTATGTCGTCTCTCGGAGAGGAAGTTAAGCCGTCGGCCCCGAGCATATACGATGTCAGGTACTCGTTAAAGATCCCTACTCGAAATGCACTTTATTTAGGCAAAACTCATGACTCCAAATGTAGAATCTGTAGAATCACCGATCAATCAAAAAGCCGGTAAACGGCTGACGTTATCACCCGATTGAGAATCCGTTTAAACAATAAAAAAAAAAAAATTAACAGTTGCGAAAGGGTATTTGCAATTTATTATTTAATTGTTTCTATAATAAATTCTCAAAATCCTTTTTGCTGTATAATTTTGAATAATAATTCATAAGTTTTATAAAACAATTCTTGATGACAATTTTAATTCTTTGCTCATCAAAACCCGACTTTTTTTTTAATTATAAAGTAAAATTAGGACTTATCAAGAATATTAGAATATGAATCATTAACACGTACTGGAATATACATAAAGAAACATCCTTGCACTTAATGCACAAGAGTTTTCTTGTTTTTTTTTATCGGTCTAAAAACTTGGAATGTATTTAGCGTTGCATTAATATATATTACTTGATAAATACATAACGAATTGTAGATTAATATAAGAGTGAATATTCTAGATTTATTTGTAAACAGAATAAATCTATTCGCTTCTGCACATTCCTCAACTCTTTACTCAAACTGGATATCGAATTCATAATGATTCATTTCAGCATAAAACAAAAATTTAAGGAACAACCATTAAATGAATTGTTCATGTTTATTTTTAATATTATTAGAATCATTTTTGCATTTATCAAATTTATTAAACCTGTTTTAATTCTTTTAACTGTAAAATATTTGGGTGAGAAAAGTTTTTACATTTTACTGAAACGAAATTCAAATACCAAACCTGATAGGATGCTCCCACCTGATAAAAATATTTAGCTTTTCTGCCAAATATTGAAAGAATTTGGAATTCAATGGCTCTGATAAATAGAAGTCATTAATGTTATAATAATTTTATATTTTTTTTTAATCTTTATTTCATTACTTTAATTAATTAAAGTATCAACAAAAATAATGCCATATGAAGTCCAAACAAAAAAAATTCCTTTTATCAGGACTCGGTCAGTTCTTTAGTTTCAAAATAAACTCTCATTGCCAACCTTTCAGTTTTTATTTAAAACCTTTTTCATAAGCCTATAAACAGAAGAAATATAATTTAAACTTGAAGATCTGACCGAGTCCTGATAAAAAAAATTTATGTATGCATGAAAACATTCTAGGCGTATTCAATATATATACATATATATATATATATATATATAAATATATATATATATATATACCATGATAAACAGAAACAGTCCGGCAGAACAGATTACACTTAAAATAAACTGTGACACATAGACAGAAACATAACAAAGACTCACTTTTCAATAAAACTCCAGTTGGGTTTTTGACTCTGACGAAGACCGCTTGTTTCGGTTGAAAGATCTTAGTCTTGCTTTCCCTTTTCTTATTGTGGTTTGATCATTGATTGTTATTTCAAGTATTTATGTGAAATATTTTTACCCACAAACATACACACACACACACACACACACACACACACACACACACACACACACACACACACACACACACACACACACACACACGAGAGAGAGAGAGAGAGAGAGAGAGAGAGAGAGAGAGAGAGAGAGAGACATATATATATATATATATATATATACATGAAATATGTAGGAATAGGTTTTGGTAAATATATAAACAAAATTCAAGACTTCTTTAAATTTATAGTTTTAATTGAAGTTGTTTAAAATAAGTATAGAAAACAATTTTAATATTAAGTTCATTAAAGTTTTTAAAGATAATATCAGTGGTTTAGTCAAACTTTTGCAAAGTGAGATTAATTTTATTCCAAAAATAGGGGAAGGGTTACACAAAAAAAAAGTTTAAACTTAAACAAAAATTGATTGAGCTTAAAACAAATAACCAACCTATAAACTTTTAATATACGATGTACTTAAATTCAATTACCTAACTATGTTAATATTATGAAAAAAGAAAAAAAAATTAAAATGATGGCGTGAAACAAATATATATATATATATATATATATATATATATATATATATAAAGATTTCACATAAACACGTGAAACAAACAATCAATGATCAAACCACAATAAGAAATGGGAAAACAAGACTAAGATCTTTCAACCGTAACAAGCGGTCTTCGTCAGAGTCAAAAACGTAACTGTTAGTTATATATATATATTGGAATAAATAGGCAGCAGATCCCTTTTTAAACAGGTATCATTAAAATTAACCGCAGTCTCGGCATTCACGATCTTAAGGCTGAGAGATTCGATCCTACGAACTAACCTCCTGCTAACAGGGTTCAACTGGAAAAGGAGTTGGCCAAGTGACATGTTAAATTAAAATCGATAACTCATTTTAATGAGTAGCAAGCTTAGTCATTGGTATAAATAGATTAAAAGGATAGTACAGGTTAATATAAACAGAAGGTCAAAGGTCAATAATGAGCCAGAAATAAGCGGTTAGAATAAAAGAGTTGAAAGGTCAACGGTATAACTGGACTTATAGAGAATAAATAGATTAAGATCTTAATCTATTATTGACCTTTGACCTTCTCTTTATATTAGCCTGTACTATCCTTTTAATGTTTTTATAGCAATGACTAAGCATGAGTCATCGATTTTAATTTAACATGTCACTTGGTCAACTCCTTTTCCAGTTGAACCCTGTTAGCAGGAGGTTAGTTCTTAGGATCGTATCTCTCAGTCTTAAGATCTTGAATACCGAGTCTGCGGTTAATTTTAATATATATATATATATATATATATATATATATATTTAAACAGGAAAATGATCCAAAAGGACAACAAACGTTTCGCGATGAATCAATAACGCAGAACTAAGGAACAAATACACTTACTGTCTCTAATTTCTGGTTGAACCGTCATCAGGAGAGTTGAGAAAGGGGCACCAAGCGCACTTGTGAAGCGACGGTTGGAGACCGTCTCCAGTGTACGTGCTAATTTACACTAAGTTGTCTGTAAACTCCATTTTAAGTATGTGAGAGGCATTCAAAACTCACTGTTACTATACTTAACACATAATTTCTACGTAGGCAGAGTTAATTATACCGTACTAGAGTTATCTAGGAAACTATATATTTCACCTCTGTAAGTAATTATTAAAGTCTATAGATACATTTGTAATTATTTAAAAGTACAAGCTTTCGACCTCCATATAGGTCATCGTCAGATCTAAGTCTAAAATAAAAGAACTTTTGCTGTGACTTTAAGATGGTCTAGTAATTATAATGCTTGCTTTCTGTGAAAGGTGTATAGTTCGACAATTTATATTATGACTAAACGAGACATTATACCCAAGAAGTTTGATATTATATTTAATTATAGTAAAATTGAGTGTAGGCCACTCCAGATTTTTGATATGTGCCTAAGGCTACTTACTGCAAAACTGTTCTATAATCATTATTACAATATTAAGAAACTATCTAATATCAAAAACATAATATACACTTGTTTTAATTAATATAATTGACAAATAGGTATTTTTGTTCATAATATTAATATAATTTGATTTAATACTATATTTATCTTGTTTTATTTTATTCAATTAATGATTATTTCTTATAAATTTAGAAAAACAAATTCATTAAACATGGTAGATAAATATTAATTAGTTGTAATACCATCCTCTGGGAAAGCGAAATCATTCAAAATAATTGTATCTATTGCAGGAACAGATTCCAAGATAAATATTTGCCTTGAAAGAAGGACTAAATAAATATATTTGACTAGCAAATTAGTTAAGGATCAATTTAATGTTTATTTAAAGTAGTTTTTGTTTTTATAGAATATATTCGTATGTAGTACCTCGAATTGTATTTAAATACAAATATTTAAATTATTTAGAAATTTTGTAAATATTATCTATGATAATATAAGATTTAATTTTTATTTTACTATAAGTGAATATAAGAGATATTACAGCCAAGTTTTTTGAAATAAATTATATTGAAAATGATGTTTTAAACAATCGTAAACAGGTTTATTGACTTTTTCTGCGATAAAAGTCAAAATGAGTAAACCTTTTTTAGAAATATATGAGCCGTTTTTTTGATCGATTTTGATAAAGAAATTAGGTAACTATAAAAATGAATACAATTTAGTATGAACTTTTTATTTATAAACTTTTTTTCAAAAAAATTTACATTGAATTTGGATAGATTTTTTTGGAAGTAGTTTTTAAATAAAATTTTATACTGATGTAGCTTCTCGACCACTGATTTATCCAGATTCAGAGCAAGGGTTCTCGAGGATTTTGGTCAATAAAAAATTCAGCTAAACGTTTGCTTTTCACGAGACCAAAATTCTTGAATATGAAAAACACACCAAAAAGAGAAATTTGAAAGAAATGATAAATATCATGAATACACCAACTGCCTGTAATAAGAGATCTGATATATCCAGTCTTAGTTTAATT
Organism: Hermatobates lingyangjiaoensis; assembly: GCA_026182355.1. Lineage (NCBI taxonomy): Eukaryota > Metazoa > Arthropoda > Insecta > Hemiptera > Hermatobatidae > Hermatobates > Hermatobates lingyangjiaoensis. The sequence continues at coordinate 272,476 of JAPFBL010000054.1, forward strand.
TATTCTAATCTCCTTAATTAGCTTTTTGTTTTTTTTGTTTTGTTCGATAGAACAATTGTTAGGTTGATATTGGGGGAATAGATTGTTTTTCCTATGTTGATGGTTATATTACCTTCCATTACATTTGTTATTCCCGTAGGATGCTGATGTAAATAGGGTTTTCCTCACAAAAAAGGTAATAATGCTGTTAGTTTTTGGTTTTATTCCCCTGAATGTATTTTAAATGTTTGATCTTTCGTTTGTTATTGTTTTTTGTAATTTTCTGACGTACTGTCTCTGTTACTGTCTGTTTTGTTTTGCTTGAATGCCCTGTATGGAGGTATTCGTGTTTTTCGTTGTTCTCCTGCTTATGAATTTTTGTTTGTCCTTTTTTGTTTTATGTTAATTGGTATACCGTAGAAGAATTGGTTTTGCTTTACTTATGTCGTTTCAATAAATTGTTTTTTAGCCTTGATAATGCCAAACAACCTTTGGCGAAACGTCAGCAGATATTAACTAGCTGAATTTTTTATTGACCAAAATCCTCGAGAACCCTTGCTCTGAATCTAAAATTTTATAGTTAATTGTATTTATTTTTATGGTTACCTAATTTTTTTTGTTAACATGGATTTATAGCACTTTGAAAGAAATTGGTTTACAAGGGTGTTAGTTATATTAAGTTATAATTGTGGGGTATATATGGTCCGGTATGCGAAGGAGGGGTGTGAGTAAAGAGATGAAACAGATAGCTGGGTGATCTCTTTGGAAGACCTGAGCTGGTAGTGGAGGTATGACGGAGACGTTTAAGGTGGCTAGACCATTTGGAAAGGATACCGGAGGAAAGAGTAGTTAAAAAGTGGCTATCGAGCTAATCCGAGTGGTAGGTGGTTGAGGGGAGGGACCTCCATGGCAAAGATGGAAGGATGGGTATGAGAAGGTGGAGGGACTCTGGAGAGAAACTGTGGTGCAGGTCCAAGCTCTACGGGAGCTGTAGCACCGTGGATGATGATGATAATAATTCTGGGGTTCCTTATAATAGACCAGTCAATATTACTTTTTTTACTGCATAAACTGTGAAATAAATCTTCAGTTAAAGTTTCTTCCAAATGTATTCCTTTTTATTTTATTTTTTTTTAAAAGAAGAATATGGTATCAAATGCGCAGAAACATCATTCCCATTGATGCCATTCAGTTGCTCAAAGTTTCTTGACTGTTCTTTTTAAATGTAGAATATCTTGAACTTATAATCTAGCCCTAACAATTTTGAAAATTTGTTACACTTGCTTAGAGAGGGTCAGGCTAGCTCAGTGGTTACGTGCTCGCCTCTGAACTGATAGGACCGGGAGTCGATCCCCACCTGGCCCCGATTTATTCACGCGGGAGGTGAATAAATCTGAGCGCGTCGTCCCTCGGAGAAGGACGTTAAACTGTCGGTCCCGAGCCTGTACGATGCCAGGTACTCGTTAAAGATCCCTACTCTAAATACACTTGAGTTAAGCAAAATTTAGGACTCCCACTGTAGAATCAATCTTGATTGTGTGGTATCACAAAGGGCCAATGTTCGGCCTAAGTGTGTCCCTTGTAGGACTGCCACTGCAACCTAACCTAACCTACACTTGCTTAGTCTATGTTTTGAAATAGAATAAAAAATCAAGAAAAAAGTTTTGGTAAAACATTTTGAGGAATTCAAAAAAGTTTAAAAAATTACTTTTCTACACAAAAGAAAAATCATTATGAAAACTAACAACGCGTTTTGAACACTTAGTGTTCTTTTTCAGGTTTACATCTAAAAATATACATATCTGTTAGGTTTAAGAACATCAGAGTGGATTATTTGAAATTGAATGCAATATATGAATGTTGAATTGCTCTATTGTGATTTTTAACAAGGGAATTGTATGCAGGTAATTAACAATCTTTGTTAGTTATAAATTAGTTCATGTTTCAGTATGTTGTCATGTTTTATTAAGGTTTAGAATTAAACTATATTTCATACTAATCCCCTTGTTAAAAAACCTCAATAGTGCTATTCAACATTCATATATTGTGTTCAATTTCAAATAATTCATTCTGATGTTCTTATAGCTCACATAGATGTATATTTTTTTAGATGTAAACCTGAAAAAGAACACAGCACACTATAACAGATCACACAATTAATGAATTTACTTAAGATTAGTACTAGATTAATAATAGATAAAGAACAAGCTTATAATGATAGACTACTACTAATTACTTTGCAATCTGTTATAGTGAGATTACGTCTCCACACAAAAAAGAGTTTTATATCAAAAGACATTGTCAGTTTTGACATAAACTCACTTTTGTGTGGAGACGGAATTTTTAATGGGTTCCCCATCCTGAAAACATAGACTACTTGACTTTTGGGGCCGTCCAAACCAGGTCTTCTATTATGCTACAACTTGTGAAAAGCTTTGGGCTTTTCAAGACGTGTTTGTCTTTCTTGCACAGTTCTCTTCAATTGTGACATTTCAATTTTAAGTTAGGTTGCAGTGGTAGTCCGACAGTAGGACACATATATTACGAACGTTGGCCCTTTGTGACATCACACAATAAACATTCTACACTGACAGTTCTACATTTTTCCCCTAACTCAAATATATTTTGAGTAGGGATCTTTAACTAGTATCTGATATCGTACAGGCTCGAGTCCGACGGCTTAACTTCCTCTTTTTTTGAGAGATGACGTGCTCAGATTTATAGACATTTCGCCTGAATAAATCAAAAGGCCAGAGTGAGCACTGAGCCCCAGATTTGCCAGTTGACAGGCTAGCACGTTGCCACTAGGCTTACCTGGCCCCTAATACCAATATTACATCTCTCGTCGCACACTTTTTGCAGCTGTAGTTTTCCTACTTCCCTGTTACTGTAGTCACAGCCTACTTCAAATATTTTCAACATTTCTCTATCTTGCATTCTGATCACATGCACTTGCACATTACTCATTCCATCATCCCGAGTTTTATCATCTTATCAACATAATCTGAATGCGAATCCAAACCTCCACGACACCTAATTACTCCACCTTAACTCACGAGCTATTGTTATTTAACAAAATTATTAGTTGATTAACAATAAGTTATTTAATAATTTACTACTGTGTGAGGAACAATATGTTAAGTCTTCACCACAAACATTTATTTTACAATACAACGCGTTTCCAAAACTTATTTCTCATCATCAAGTACATCTACAATATAAACACAAAAATTAATAAAAAAATTAGCATTTATATAAAAAAACTTATATAACGTTCCTAAAGACTATAGAAAAAGTATAATACAACTCCTTTTGTTTTATTTTATTTTAGGTAAAATTTGAGTTTTTCCTATATATATCTTCAAAAGTTTTCTAAAAATTTTTGTTTTTATATTCGAGATGTACTAGATGATGAACATTAAGTGTTTGAAACGCGTTGTTGTCAAAATAAAGTCCTTGTGGTAAAGGCGTAATATATTTTTCCTTACTATCCGATTTTGTTGTCCATAGTGAAATGATATGTAATTTTTCATTAAAGCCAAAGGATAATAATCTATTTTATTATGGTCCATTCTATGTAGCAGTAGATCCGTGTAAGTATTTTTATCCGTAGCAGTAATGTCCGTATAAGCTTTTCTTCCGTATCAGTAATGTCCGTATAAGCATTTTCATCCGTATGAGTAATGTCCGTATAAGTATTTTCATCCATATCAGTAATATCCGTAACAGTAATGTCCGTATAAGCATTTTCATCCGTATCAGTAATCCGTATATTCATTTTTATCCGTAACGGTAATGTCCGTATAAGCATTTTATAAGCTGCAGTTTTGTGGCAAGAGATTAATAGTAAAAGTAAATTAAATAAATATGGTTCCTTGTCATCATCCGTATATCATTATCAATATGATGTCATCATATGTCATTTCATATAACACCTCCTCCTATAATTTTAGTTTATCAGCTTTTACCTCCAGTTTGAATTCATGATCTATCTGGAGATACGTGTTGTATTCAGTACTTGTGCAATCTCTTATCGTGTAGTATTTAATCATGTGTGTGTGGGGGGGATTTGAAAATTATGTCTTCACACCAGAAAAGTTTAATATGAAAACGCGTTTCGAACATATAGTTTTCTTCATCAGTTTTAAATCTGTACTCTTGATAGTCGATCTACAGGAGTGACAGGAAGGACTGAGGGTTGAAGTGTTGGTGGAGAGGAGTCGGGGTTTGGAGCAACGAATATGGTCCTCTAAACTCCGTCCCACACTCACACCTTTCTCCTTTTTATGTCACTCCTGTAGATCAACTCTCTTTGAGTGCAGATAGAAACCTGAAGAAGAACACAAGGTTTGAAACGATTTATTAGTATTCACATTCAACTTTTTGTTTTGTTTTTTTTTTTTTTTATGTAGGAACGTAATTTTTGAAATCCCCAACATGTTGTATTCTTTTAGCAAATGACTTAGTGAACATTATACTTTGAAAACTCAGCAGTAAAATGCAAAAACAGTTAAAATCTATAATGAAAACATAAATATTTCATTTATAATGAAATAGTTTCAAATTTGTGTGGATAAATAAGCGAAAAGTAAATATTAAGAATCTTTTTCAAGCGAGAAACTGAGTTATAAAATTTGCTGCTGAAAACGATATGAATTTGTTTGAGGCATAAAACTAACACAAATCACTCTCAACCTGTGTATAAAGTGAATAGTGGGATTTATTTTGTATCAGTGCTACTGGAAAAGAAAATAAAAATAAAACTATCTTTTTGCATTCTGAAAGATCATTTACACTAAATGAAGGATAAACTAATAAAACAAGAAATATGGAGTAATCTAGCTGCTAAACTATAGTTTAAATCAACATCTATATTTGCAGAGTTCTGTTCTGCCAATCCATAGGATAAAGAGTGCTTGTTTCTTATTTTTATTAGTTACAGTTATAACTAATTAAATTCAGAATTTATTTTATTGAGAGTTCAGTGATAGAACTTGTTTCTTCTTCATAAAGGGTTTTAAATTTAAACACAGTCAAATTTAAAACCCGAAATTTTTTGAGTGGAAGGATCAGGTTAGCTCAGTGGTTAATGTACTCTCCTCTGAACTGGTAGGTTTGGAGTTCGATTCCCATTTGGTCCTTGATTTATTCACTTTGGAGATGAATAAATCTGAGCACTTCGTCCCTATTAAAGAATGTTAAAGCATCAGTCTGAAGCCTGTACGATGTCAGCTACTCGTTAAAGAGCCTCCCACTCTAAATACACTTGCGTTAGACAAAATTTAGGACTCTTAATTAAAAATAAGAAAATTTGGCTTGCTCATTACCAAAATGGTTGCCAAATAATAAATGAGCCTCAATGTGAGTGACTGTGTAAAAATTTTTTTTCAATCATATAATAAATCCAGGTTTATAAAGACGTAGTTTTTCTAACTGTAGGTTGTAGTTTTCCGTTGGTTCATTTGTTTCTATTTGCCTCGGTTGAATAGAAATCAAGTGATTTTCATTGATCACAGTGTGTCATTATCAGCCTGCCTCTAATATTAGCTTGGCTGCACTGTACAACAAAATTAATCGACTTGTCTGGAATAAACCTCAACGGCGTAATAGAGAGAGATCCATCAACTTTATTATAATTTTTTTAAGTTAACACTGATTTCTTTTCTAACATTTGCTAAAGTCTTTATCAATTTTTAAAAGTACACAAAAATGTCCTTTAACCAATAATATCCTTCCATTGGAAGTTTACCTGATGATGACGATAAAGTGTTGGACACTCGTAACAAAAAACTCCTTTTGTTTGGAGACTTTGTATTATCTATATACCCCAGAATAAAAAGTAACACAACTTTTTACAAATAAATTTTGGTAACTTATGTAATAAAATCACACAGTACTTACACAATGTTTTTCATTCAGACTACCTGAATATAATGTGTAGGGTTTAAGATAAACCAAAACTGTTTTCTACAGTTATTTTTTTATCACGAATGCCGATAACGATTTGGTCTTTAATGAACCCATATAGATTTTAGTAGTCACTTTGTTTGTTTTTTTTTCAATTATCCTTTCGTTTACTTTTTTGAGCATTAATGATTACTCTTTCATGTCTTTCTAATAAAAAGTCAAAGTTCTGTATTCTAATAAAATTGAAAAAAAAAGTAAATTTTGACTCCAGATGTAAATAAGACTTTCTTATAACTATAATACTTGTAATGCTACTTGCTTATTACAAGTAAGTTAACAACATTTCACTGGACTGAGAGAGGAAGTAAGGCAATAACTAATACGAACTCTTGAGCGTGGGTGTTGGAAGTAAACAACAAACTAAACAGAAGCAAACTTCTACTTCTCTTCGTGATCAACGTCCAAAATTGCAAAGTGACAGTAAACTGTAATTTACAAGAGTCAGGTGTTTCTTATTAGTTACAATATTCGTCTTTACTGATGAAGTTTCAAATTTTAAATTTACTAGTTATATTGTTTTAATTTTTATATGACGTAAACAGTTGTCATAACCAAAATTGATTTCCGAGTTACTATTTTGAAATCTACAGTATCTATAGGGTTATTAAAAGTATACATATATAAAAAATGTTTTTTTATTAGTATAAAAATTTTATTAAATGACAGACTCAATGTGGTGGCCACTATTGTTTTGAATAGACATATTGATACGTTTAACACATTCACTGGGGGGCCAGGTTAGCTCAGTTGTTAACGTATTCGCCTCTGGGCTCGTAGTCCGGGGTTCAATCCCCACTTGGCCCTCAATTTATTCACGCGGGAGATGAATAGATCTGAGTGCGTGGCCCCCCGGAAAGGACGTTAAGCAGTCGTCATTTGTACGATGTCAGGTACTCGTTAATGATCCCTACTCGAAATGCACTTAAGTTAAATGTAGGACTCCCAATGTAGTTTATATACAATCACCGATGAAACAAAAAACCGGTAACTGGTTGACGTTATCACCGGTAATATAACGTTATCGTATTGTTCTACGATAACAATACGTTATTGTATTGTTTTACAGTAACAATACGTTATCATATTCTTATACGATAACAATAAGTTATCAAATTGTTATACGATAACAATACGATAACGCATTGTTTGACGATCCCAAAGGATAGGTTTAAACAATAAAAAAAAAACCCACTCACTGTGAACTCTCATTACCACATCTGGTGATATTTGTGCAAAGGACTTGTTACTTTGGTCTTTCAAATGGTTTATGTCTCTTATATTATTTTCTGGATTCACCATAGATTTCAAATACCTTAAAGATATAAATCAGACGGAAGGAAGATTGATGCCCTCAAAGGGGGGGGATACCTCCTAGATCCCTTGATGGTGGATACATCCAGTCTGTCAGCTAATAAATTTTTTTTATTTAAAAAAAAAAAATATTTGTTATGCATAGAGCCTTTTAAATATTTTGAGTGATTTAAATTTGTATGTGTAAATAAAATATCTAAACAAGTTACTTTTTTGAATAGTAACGCAGTCTCAAGGCTGCGAGTCGTTGGTGAGTAAAAGAATACCATTGTTGTTTAAAGAATATTCCAGCATGAGAAAATTAGTGTTCTGTACTTTATTAAAATAGAAACTAGTGTTTCCTCTTCTTCTAATCATTTTGGAAAAGTAAAATAGTGGTATGAATTAATATGAATAACAAATGAACATTTCTTTCATATGATAGTTATCGCAAGGATTTGGTTATAATATTAAAAAAGGAACAACCAATAAGTCGTGCTTGTGGTCGTCATTCAAACATGTTTGATACTATAATATTGTTAAATGCTATATTCATCACTATACTAATATACTATACATTACTATAATTCTGTTAAATACTATACTATTCACTATTCTATTATACTATATAATACTATAATATTGTTAAATACTATATTATTCACTATAATAATATACTATACATTACTATAATATTGTTAAATACTATATTATTCAATATGCTACTATACTATATAATACTATAATATTGTTAAATACTTAAATACTATATTATTCAATATGCTACTATACTATATAATACTATAATATTGTTAAATACTATATTATTCACTATACTAATATACTATACATTACTATAATATTGTTAAATACTATATTATTCAATATGCTACTGTACTATATAATACTATAATATTGTTAAATACTATATTATTCACTATAATATACTATACATTACTATAATATTGTTAAATACTATATTATTCAATATGCTACTATACTATATAATACTATAATATTGTTAAATACTTAAATACTATATTATTCACTATACTAATATACTATACATTACTATAATATTCTTAAATACTGTATATTATTCACTATACTAATATACTATACATTACTATAATATTGTTAAATACTATATTATATTATTCAATATGATACTATACTATATAATACTATAATATTGTTAAATACTATATTATTCACTATACTATTATAATACACAATACTAGATTATTGTTAAATACTATATTATTAACTACACTATTATACCATACAATAATATTATTATTAAATACTATACTATTGAGTACACTATTATGCTATCCCAGGGTGGTGAAACTGCTTGATAGTTCGAGTCATTTTTCAAAATGTGAAATATTTCGCATGCCGCCATTAAATACGTACTTAAAAGGTATTAAAAGTACTTATTATTGGTACTCAATATATATTGTTCTGAATTTATATTGACAATATAACTTCAGAATGAACATTTACGTGGATTTGGCAAAAACCACTCCTACCGCCCTACAGACCAAAACGGAACTTATTTTCTGGACGACCCTCGTATATTCAAGACTTGAAATTAGTCTTGAGAGTTAGCATTGCTGAGTAGATCTCGGGGCCAACATCTTTTCAGCCTTCTAATAGGGTTGGTAAAAATCTGGTAAGATGATAATTGCTGAAGTAAAGGGTTTAGATTTGTGGGTAAAGATTCATGAAATTTTCGGTATTCTGATGGGATTTCTTGATGGATAAAGGGAATTTTTAAATTTTTATGAATAGTATCGTTAGAAACATAAAAGAGAGCTTGTACAATTTTCTGAAGGATTTTGGATTGAGCTGTTTGGGTTCTTTGGGTATTTGTACGCTTGATTCACCCCCCGGATTTTGAGGCTATAAGTCCAGATAGGTTTAAGTATTTTAGTGTATATCACTCTTTTGTCGCGTAGAGTCAAATTTGATTTTTTTGTCCAGATGTCTCTACAGCATCTTATATCGTCTCATTAGGCCCTGCCGTTTCAGTTCTGTGGATTCCATGTCGTTCATTTGTCGATTCAATGTACATCCCCCTATATCGCACTACGTTTGCAATTACGGAGGGGAGAGTTGTTATGTAGACAGAACGGCAAGCTTGTCTTCTTAGTGTAAAGGTAATATGGATGGATTTCTCTGTGTTTAATTTTATTTCTTCAGGCACCAAGATTCCAGATCCAGTAGATGTTCTTGAAGGAATTGAGATGTTTCAACCTATCTCATAATTCTGTTATAATCAGGAAGTAATTAATACAAAAATTATCCTAAAAACAATTTTACTATAAATAATAGCTCTCAGGATCAATAAATCAAGAAGAGAAGAAAAAAAATAAAAAAAATGGAGTAAATATAAAATGTTATGACAGAGAGTAAGATAACTAAATTTTGTAAAAAATAAAAGTTATCTCAATCTATATAATGAAAAAAGAAGTTGATGAAATTCTTTTTATATTTTTTTTTGTATCAAAATTGGTGTATAAAGTTGAGGTAGATGGAAATATTAGATATATATTGTACAAGTAGAAATGTAAAGAATAACATTACTGAGTAGGAGCTTCAAACGTTTTGGTCATCAACGGTCAAGAGATAACTAAATCAAAATTGATAAGAACTGAAAAATGGCAAATACTGAAGCAATGAGTGACAAACGACTTAAGGTTTGCTATTTTTTATTACTAGCTGGTAACTTTCCAGTACTGCTTGTATTTCCAGTCTGTCAACCGTTTCGCCACAAACATTAATTAAAGATATATAAACATTTCTCTTTTCTTTTGCTCTATATAGAATATCCTTTTTCTAAAAAAGGTAATATCGCTATCTTCTGTGCAGGCAATGCGATTAATTTAAAAGAAAAAGAAAAAAAAAAGTAAAGACTGTAGAAATACTCTCTTTAAAGTTAGCATAGTAACTTAATTTTGATTAACACATTACTTGTGCAATCTGTTATAGTGTGGTATTTACTCATATTGGGAGAGATTTCAAAAATTATGTCACCACACAAAAATAAAGTTTAATATGAAATTAACAACGCGTTTCGAACACTTAGTGCTCTTCTTCAAATTTACTTCTTCACTCTTGAGAGTTGATCTACTTAGGAAGGGCTTCTAAATTTTACTTTAATTAAAAACAGACTGTGAAATACGAGTATACTACTTACTTTAGTCAAAATATATTTACATAATAAGGAACATAAATGAATAATAAAATAAATATTAATAAATAAAAACGGGAAAATTAGATTTGAAAAGCATTTAAAATTCAAAAATTACGTCTCCACACAAAAAAAGTTTAATATGAAAACTAACAACACGTTTTGAACACTTACTGTGCTTCTCAGGTTTACATCTTAAAAAATAAATAAAATATATACATATGTGTGAGTTTTAAATACATTATATTTTTTTAAGTTGTAAACCTGAAGAAAAATACTGTGCGTTCGAAATGCGTTGTTAATTTTCAAATTAAACTTTTTTTTATGTGGAGACGTAATTTTTAAATTCTACAATCTTGATTAATTTTAGAATCATCTATTTTTTGATGTACCCTAACTAATACTTCCATTATCAGAATTTATTAGTGCATTATTATTGTTACTATTATTATATATTATATTATTATTATTATTATTATATATATTATATATTATTAAACTATTATTATATAGTGAATTACTATTATTATTTATTAGTGAATTATTCTGTTTTAAGTTTGTAAAGTGAACAAGTTTTTGAGAATATCTCTAATCCTAGTCCTAAAGGCATTAAAAGCTTCATTTTCTTTTTTAATTTAACTAATTAATTAATTACTTGTGCAGTTCTGTTGAACAAAGAATACATTACAATTTATTAAGAAGTTCTTTGGTATAGTGTGGTATTGGCACATATTGGGAGATTTCAAAAATTACGTCACCACAGGGAAAAAAAAAGTTCAATATAAAAACTAACAATGCGTTTCAAACACTTAGTCTTCTTCTTCAGGTTTACATCACAACTACTGAGAGTCTCTCTATGGAAGTAACTTAGAAAGGACTGTTTCTGTTTCATTACTTATTTATGTTCATTTATATAAAAATTTATTTTGATTTAAGTAAGGAGTATATTTTACAGTTTGTTTTTAAATGAAGTAAAGCCTAGGAGTCCTTCATAAGTCACTCCCGTGAATTGACTGTCAAGATTGCAAATGTAACTTGAAGAAGAACACTAAGTGTTCGAAACGCGTTTTCATATGAAACTTTTTTTTGTGTGGAGACATACATTTTTATAATCCTTCCAATTTTAACTATTTTAAATGCTTTTAAAATCAAATTTTCCCGTTTTTATTTATTAATTTTTATTTTATTGTTCAGTTTTACTAAAGTAAGTAGTATATTTCACAGTCTGTTTTTAATTAAAGTAAAACTTAGAAGTCCTTCCTAGGTAGATCGACTCTCAAGAGTGCAGAAGTAAACTTCATGAAAACAGTTAGTGTTCGAAACACGTTTAAATTTTTAAATTTTAACGAGAAAAATATTAAATTTTTTTTGTGTCGACATAATTTTTGAATTTTAAACGCTTTTAAAATCTAATTTTCCAGTTTTTCTTTATTTATTTCTTTTTCATTACTTCTTTAAGTTCATTTTCTTGTAAATATCTTTTAACTAAAGTAAATCGTATATTTCACAGCTTTTAACTAAAGTAAACAGAAGGTTATTTAATAAAAGTATGAGTTTTATTGTTTGTAAGTTATTATAATTTTGCTATAAAAGTTACTAAGTGATACAGCTGCCGTTAGATGGCAGAGTCATGCAATTTGAAGATGCTGGTTTAAAATAGGATTTAGTTTTATGAATTAGTTAGTCAAATTGTGGAAGCTAAATGTGGATTAATTGATCTTTGGGTGAGTTTTGTTGTATTTGATTGTATTGTATGTGACAGGTACATGTGTTTGTTAAGAACTGTATATGTGAATTGAGGTGTTGTTATAATGTTGGAGGGGTCATGTATGGGAGTGATTAATGTTTAGTATGAAGCACTATTTGTTAATCTAGGAATAGAGTAAAGGTGGGAAACTGGATAGGCAGGGAAGAGTTTGGATGGCTGTATCTAAAGGCGTCAATATCGATGATGTATTCTGGGTAGGTGCGCAGAGATAATCTGCGCAGAAGGTCGGTCACAGTCAGTTGTGGAGCCAAGACCTGCACATATCGTTCATCGTTGGCCCCCCCTCATCCCCCCCCTCTCTGTTCTTATTTCGAAGGGACTCGAACACACATAAACACACATACACACACACTGGACCAGTCTTACAGCCATCTCCAACCACCGCAAAAAAAAATAACCATCTCTAAGGAAACAATGAAAGGATGATTCTGTCAAGATGCGAATCATACTGGCTGCTGGGATACTGTTTGCTCTCAGAGCGGCTTCTCCAGCTTCCATCAACAAAAGAGGTTTGATTACCTTATCAATTCCTTTTCAAGCACATTATTTACGAAATATTTTGCATCCATACAGTTTATACTCTAATTTACAGTGCACGACAAACATACATACACCCACCCACGAGATAAACATTCACTAACTCAAGATAACTTCATAAACATGTTTACCATTGATTCAATGAAAAAAACTTTATTGATTTGGTCTAAAAATACAGCAATAATTATATTTTACAATTAAAACATATGAATGATTTGTTAGAAACAACCTTTAAACTGCCTACAGAATAGAAATCCAATTATTTTAATTAATTAAGATGAAGCCAAATCCGGATCATTGGATATTCAGAAAAGTTATTAATGAAATAAGCTTGTCATTCTAAAAAGAAACTGGATTGCACAATATTCATTTATTTATTTCCATGTATTTGTATTGTTACATTTGTTTCCTTACATAATATCTTTAAGTAAATCAATCAAACTTAGTTGCTCTTTTTACTTGTTTAAATCTGTTTGATTTGGTTTCCCTGTATTTATTGTTATTTATTAATATTAACAAAACAGATAACAAAAGTTCCGTTACTATAAGTTTTATTCTAATAACAAAAGACCTGTCTTAATTATTATTCAAATATGAACAGTCTTGCAGTTATAGTTGAAATATCAACACTTTTACGATTTGGTGTCTTGATTTCTGTAAAAATTATACCACTGATTTAAACAAAAGAATTCATTCAAATATATTTATAAATTTAGAAATTAAAAAAATATTTATATTCAATAATAAATATAATCATAAATCAATGTAAGAGTGTTAATTTGTTGGTAGGATTATTATATTAATAAAATTATTAAGAACATAAATATCAAATATTGTTAATCAAATTAGGAATGCAAACAAAATATATTTTCAATACATTTTTGTTATAATTGAATGATTATTTATAGAATACCTATTTCAAAAATTTAGTAGTTTTATTCTTATTTGATTTTAACAATTTCTTAAATAAAATAAATCAATTAATAAATTAATGTCTAAAAAAAAAATTAAAACATATAATCGGGTTTATATTAACTAATTTTTAGAAAATAAACATTTTACAAATTATAATTAATAATATTCTGCAAAATTATTCATTAGGCAAATATTAATTACATTAATAATCATAATATTAATAAAATTTATTAGATTTTGTACTGTATGCCACATAATAAAATATTTTTTAAAAGAGAAATAGTAGTTTTATAGTAGAAAGATGTATATAAAATTAAATTATTTTAATTGATATTTTAATAGAATTAATTTACTATTCAAGTGCTTAACGCCCAAACACTAAAAAAACTACTTATTAATATAAATAAATGTCATCTTAAACAACTGGATTATTAATTAATTATTACTACTTTAAATTACATAATTCATTAAATATTATATAACAGTATTACAATAAAATATTGTTTTTATAATTTAATCATAAAAATACATATCACAAAACCAAGTTTTCTTACAAACCTATCAATGGACCAGATATTCCTTCTTGCGTCTTCCTTAATGCAGAATATTTTATTTTCCCTTTCAGTTTTTTTATAATAAATTTCATCAGGGACTCGAATTTTTTGATAGATGTAAATTAAGTAAGAAATTTTTCTTAAATTTTTATCATTATATTTATTTATATAAATAATCATTTATATCAATTAGTCTTATATATATATATATATATATATATATATATATATATATATTCATGTATGTAGGTATATAATAGTTGAGGAATAAATGAAAAGAGCATTTCCCTGCCCCTTAAAAATTTTTAGAAGTTATTTCCAAGTATACAGCAATTCATTCAATGAAGGATATATAATTAAAGTTTTTTTCCAAAATGCATATCCATATATTGTATTTATATACAATATCTACGTACTTTTTGTTAATAAAAAACAAATAATATTCGTTTTGACTGCTTCATACAATAATAACATATTTTGTAAATAGAAAATTAATTTTTTTTATTATATTTATTTATGATTATTTATATAATTTATTTATGTGATTAATACAATATATCATATTCGTCGCTGACTATTTTTAAAGTCTATAGTGTTTAAAATAACCGCTAAATACTCGGAAACAGAGAAATTTTATGATTTTATGTTTCTTTTTTTGCTTAGAATCAACAAATTTCTTACAAATAGTCTTTTCATGTTATCTGTACGATTTATTAATTTACAAATTATATTTGAGTTTTAGAAATGCTTATAATAAGTATAATATTTTGTAGAAAAGAATAAAAGAAAAGCTACTAAACTAATTTATGTCTAGTGATGACAGAAAGAAAAGCCTTTCTGTCTATTTGAGAGAAATGAAAAGAGGAAATTTATTGACACGCCACATAAATTGCAAGAGCTGATCGAAAATATCTAGAAGTACTTATGAAGAGAAAAATAAGAACAGAAGATAGAGTCGAAACATTCCCGTATATTTGTCGGTATTAACCGAAACCACATCTATTTGCTAAATATATATATATATATATATTTAAAATAAACTGTGGCACATAGAAATGTAACAAAGAACTCACTTTTCAATATTTTGACCGTAATGGCGGTAAAATATTGAGAATTGGGACGGTTGTAAAGCTTCCTTCTGTGTCTCACAGTTTACTTTAAGTTTCATCAGTCGTTTTGGATCGATATATATATATATATATATATATATACATTATCCTAGAAATTGACCGAATCCCGATTAGAAAACACTTAATGAAGACTAAACTACAAGGAAAAGGAAAAAAAAACAGAAAGAAATGCTTTAATGACATAAAGTGAAAGGCCTCACAGCATTTATTTCTTTTGTTTTTTTCTTCTGGTTTGGACTTCATTGATTGCATCACGTGTTTAATTGTGATTTTCTTTTTTGGCATCCGCTTTCTACAAATACCTGACTATATATATATATATATATATAGCAGATTCAATGATATATCGACCGTTTGATAGAATAGGTGTGTTCTCTAATCGGGATTCGATCAATTTTCTAGGATAAAAAACCAAACTCTCGGTGCCAACGTTTCGGTTTTATTTAAAACCTTTTTCATAAGCCTACAAACAAAGTATTATCTTATTATTCTTTGTTTGTAGGCCTATGAAAATGGTTTTAAATAAAACCGAAACGTTGGCACCGAGAGTTTGGTTTTTTATCCTAGAAAATTGACCGAATCCCGATTAGAGAGTAAACCTACATATATATGAGTAGATAACTCAAAATATATAAACACTAAAATATATTTATGAAAAATATTATGTAAAAACTTATATATGTATATTAGAACAATCATGTTGAACGATATATTTGAAATGGTTAGAGCATTTTTTTAAGTTTTGAAATATTTCTTTTTGTTTATTTATTTATATTATATTAAATTTTTTAAAGCATTTTTATTTTTTTAAATTTATTATTTATTTAATTTAATGTTTTATTAATTTTAATATATAATTTATTCAACATAATGTTATTTTATACTTTTATTATTTATATTATATAATTTATGTGAATATTTTACACGATGTTTGTTAATATTTATTTTTCACATTGCTATATTGTATATTAATATTATTTCTCAGTTTATTACTTATCCTTAGTTTATTTTTTCTTACTTCTTTTGAACCGGCCACTAGAGCAACAACATTGTTGGTCTCCAACCGTCCAACCTCTGCCGGTTAAACCGAAAATTAGAGACTGTGAGTGTGTGTTATCTTTTAACTATTTACCTATAGTTTACTTCGTAACATTATATATATATATATATATATATATTTGAACACTAGTTGTAACTACACTGTGACAAAGACCGATTGTCACGGCAGAGAGATTGTAGTATTTTTTCTAATTTCTTATTCTGGTTTGGACATTGAAAGTTATTTCACATGTTTATTTGTTGTTTGTTAGATTTCTAATTATACTTTGATTGAAGGCCTATAAAAAAAATGGTTAAATAAAACCAAAGCATTTGCAAAGAGGGTTTGATTTTTGAACCTAGAAAATTGACTGAATCTTGATTACATAATACACCCATATATATATATATATATATACTCACACATAACACAGGAAATATGGTGAATACAGAAGCACATACTTAACACTCTGCTAATAAATATATTTTTTACTACTCTATTATTTTTTAATAATAATTTGAAAAACCACGTATCGTCTCTGAATTATTGTAAAATACCCGTCAAAGACGGGCACTTCTTCTAGTGTCTTCTAGTGAAATGGACAAATACAGTTCAATATATTTGAGTCATATGTATATGTAAGTATGTATCATATCATATGTAAGTATGTATTACGTCATATTGATATATATATATATATATATATATCAATGATCAAACCACTGTAAGAAAATGGGAAAACAAGACTAAGATCTTTCAACCGTAACAAGCGGTCTTCGTCAGAGTCAAAAACCCAACTAATAGTTGGGTCAGTCAGTTGGGTTTTTGACTTTGACGAAGACCGCTTGTTACGGTTGAAAGATCTTAGTCTTGTTTTAGCATTTTCTTATTGTGGTTTGATCATTGATTGTTCAGGTGTTTATGTAAAATCGTTTTATATATATATATATATATATATATATATATATATATAATATCTGAGTATTTTGGAGCAGACCTTCATTTAAACATGTTTTGTTAAAAATTATGCCAATTTTTATTTTTGTCCTTTTCCGACTGAATTTTTCTAACTTTCTGATTATGGTTTTCCACCTTTCCGGTAATCTTTCCGTTAAGATTACCGGAAAGGTGGAAAGCCATATTCAGAAAGTTAGAAAAATTCACTCACAAAAAGACAAAAATAAAAATTGACATAATTTTTAACAATATATATATCTATATTTCTGAAAATAATCTGTGACACATAGAAAAAAACGCAACACAGACTCACTTTTCAAATTTCGACCGCCATAACGGTCTTATTGAGTCTTTGTTGTGTCATAGTTTATTTTTGTGTAATCTGTCCTGCCGAACCGTTTTTCGTTTATCAGGTGTATATTAATTATTATATATATAATATACATTAGTTATCTGGATTAATATCCAATTGGACAGTTAATGATTAAGCAAATATAATGTTATAAAGTACATATAAAACACTGATAAAGACTACATTCATTATTGTTACATGTGATAGTACCAGGAAATGATTTTGATATCAGCTAACGGATGTGAAAAATTTAAGCATATCTTGACCAGCGTTTTTATTGTGTTTGATTATTTGTCTTTATAAACCGTTTTACTTTTGTTGATACAAAAAATACATAGTATTGATATAACAATATTTGAATCATCCATTTTTTTCTCGTAATATTTGTCCTATGCTGATTTTTTTTATACATCCATTTAAACATATAAAACATTATATAGATGTATATATCTAAGTTGTTTAGGGTAAACAATTTTCATTTAGTCCATTTCAAAAGATTTGTTTTACATGTAGAAGTTCTTTATTTTCTAAATGTAAGTTTAAAGACACTATGGGAATTGAAACTTCTTAACTTTAAGTTAAAACTTGAAAAATTTGTTACATTTTAATATTAAGCTGTCAAAGTCTGCAGGTATTTTGCAAATACTCTAAAGATATTGCAAAATATTATTAGTATTAAAAAAGTCTGTATTCTTTCATTCCTAGACAAATGTTATTTATGAATAAAATATATCCTGAATATATCTTCTCCTTTGTTTTAAAATATTTTCAATATTAAAATAAAGATACGAGTTTAATAAAAAAAAATCTAAATTTGTAATTTGTTTACATTTTGACATCACATGATGGTATGAGTGCAGGCAAATAACTTGCCTGCCTACTGCCCGAAGACCTATAGGGATACGGGGAGGTAAACTTTACAAACTTAGTGGGCCACTCACACTTATTACTGAAATCAATAGTGTGCATTTTATGCTTTTTTTCTACAGTTTTTGTTTCAATAAATGCAAAATCGTTGTTAATATTTTTTACATATTTAATTTTTACATCTTTACTTTATTCTAATCATCCACATTATTATAATTATATAAGTATTTATTATTTATATTCCTAGATTTTCTTTAGTTTTTGTCTTTTTCCTCTTAATTTTTTCATTATTCTTTTTTAAGTTTTTATTATTTATATTTCTTCATCTTCACTTTCCATTTCTTAGCTTTTTGCTTATTCCTAGTTCATCTTTCATACTTGACTTGAAGGAAGTTTGCAAGAAGGATTGCTACCAACCTTCCCTAATATATATATAATATATATATATATATATATATATATATATATATATATATATATATAGGTTTGACCATATATATATATATATATATATATATATATATATATATATATATATATATATGTGTGTACAATGGCAGCAGGTCTTCCCTTAAGCATATGTTATTAAAATAAGCAGCAGCTTATTTAGTTTTTCGTGTTTGACCTATGTTTATTGTGTATTTAGTTTTTCGTGTTTGACCTATGTTTATTGTGTGTGCTAATGTCTTTTGCACATTAGCAATTTGCATTATTTGGTAACCTTCTTTGGAAGCTACCAGAGTCTCACCGTAAAGTGATACGAAAACTAGAGAGTGTCAACAAGAAACTGGTCAATGCAGAAACTGCTGCTTATTTTAATAATATATATATATATAAAAAGATTTCACATAAACACCTGAAACAACAATCAATGATCAAACCACAATAAAAAATGGGAAAACAAGACTAAGATCTTTCAACCGTAACAAGCGGTCTTCGTCAGAGTCAAAAACCCAGTTGGGATTTTGACTCTGACGAAGACCGCTTGTTACGGTTGAAAGATCTTAGTCTTGTTTTGCCATTTCTTATTGTGGTTTGATCATATTTATATATATATATATATATATATATATATATATATATATATATATATGATCAAACCACAATAAGAAATGGGAAAACAAAACTAAGATCTTTCAACCGTAACAAGCGGTCTTCGTCAGAATCAAAAAGGTCTTAGTCTTTTTTCTCCATTCCATAATGTGGTTTGATCACTGATTGTTATTTCACGTGTTTATGTGAACTTATATATATATATATATATTATATATATATATATATATACTGAACATACATTTCCACTTGCACTGAGTTAGTCTCACTTAGCTTAATATACTTAGCCTCGGTTAGCTTTTTTATGCATTTATCTACGACTGTATGTGGTTTACATTTCTTAAATCCTCATTTGTTAGTTCATGCTGTTTTCTGATAGGTGGTAATACTTTGAAAGAAATATCCCCTTGACTCATCATATTGTTACGAGAAATTCATATATTTTCCTGGCTAAATTTCTAGAACTGAAAAATTCTAATCTTTTTAGATTTTTTGAGTTAGTTTTTTTTATAATATTATTATATATATATTTTATTGATTATATTATTATTTTATTGTTTTCTTGATTAATTTTTTTTCTTGAATGAATAATTTTCAATTAAAAATATATTAACTTAAATTTAATACGTTCTATGTGGTTTAGCTGTGCTATTTATTGCTAAAATGCGTGTCATACAATCTTTTATCTCCAATCTTAATTTGAATTAGCTCCTTCAATTTGAATACTTTTTCGGGAAGTTTGTTTTCTTTGCTACATGTATATCAACTAATCACGATCTATAATCTGTAAACAATACTGCTAACTCAAAGTTAGAAATTCTTTACATTCGGCTGAAGAAACTTACATATTTTTTTTTTCAAATATCGAAAGAAATTAGTTACGTATATGTTACTACAATTTAAAGTTGTTTGTTTGGTTTTCAACGCCCACACTTATAAGTTTTTTACCTTTTAGTGATGTTGTAGGAAAAAAAATTGTGGCTTATTTATTATTTAGCTCCCATTATTAGTAATGGGCGAGGCAAATTACCTGTTGATTCTTCATTGGGAATTTTAAATTTTGCCTAACTCAAGTTTATTTAGATTAGGGATCTACACTAAACTTTTAATGTTCCTCTCTGAGGTACGACGTGCTGAGATTTATTCACCTCTCACGTAAATAAATCGAATGTCAGGTAGGTTTTGAACCCGGGACCTACCACTCTTGAGGCGAGTACTTTAACCACTGGTCTATCCTGGCCCCTACTTTAATTTAAAGTATAAGTGCATTTTATAGTAAATTGACCCTTATTTATTCAGCATGTATTAAGAAAAATATAGTTTGCGATCTTTAAAAAAAAGATTCGTTATAATCTACAGGTTAGCTTTGGTTGCAGTGGTAGTCATACAAGGGAACACACGTAGGCCGAGCATTGGCCCTTTTTGACACCACACAATGAAGATTGATTCTACAGTGAAAGTTCTAAATTTTGCCTAACTCAAGTGATTTAGAGTAGGGATCTTTAACGAGTACCTGACATCGTACAGGCTTGGGACCGACGGTTTAACATCCTTCTCCGAGGGACGGCGTGCTCAGATTTATTCATCTTCCGCATGAAGAAATCGAGAGCGAGGTGGGAATCGAACTCTGGTTCTATCAGTTCAGAGGCGAGTGCGTTAACCACTAAGGTAACCTGGCCCCAATACTCTACAGGTAACAGTTATTAATAAAACCAAGCATACCTTCAAAAATAATTCATCCTTTCTTAGACAATGGAGTGTATAATGTTTTGGTATACTGAACTATCAGTACTTTATTAAACAAAATATAAAAATAGAAACTACGCTTATGTTTATCTTCTTTAATATAAAAAACATTGGTTGAGTAATGAGTAAAGAAGTTTTTGACATTTCTCAAATAAAATTTTAATACTATTTCAAACTAAAACAGATATATGTTCATATTTTTCGTTAATTTTGTTTCTTTTCTTTGTAATTCATCATAACAAACAATTATAAATGTTATAATAAAATAAATAAATAGTTTTACATGATTTAGGTTAATAAAAAAATATTATTACATAGATATAAATATATGATTTATGGATAAATAAATCATATATATATATAAATATATTTATAATATATATTTTATATATTTATTATATATATATATATATCTATAAATCATATATATGGATATATATGATTTATGATTTATCTATAAATATATGATTTATGGATAAATTATTATAATTATGATCTTTTTCACCCTTGTAAAGCTACAAAAACTACTAGTCTTTGTAAAAACAATAACAAAATTATATTTTATTAACTTATTACTTCATTTATTAAGTTTTATTAATATTATTTATCGATTTGAAGGATATTTTGATGTTTATATTGAAGGACATTTTAAATCAATTAGGCATGTAATAAAATTAATATTTATTTTTATTATATGGTTTGTAAGAACTTGTTTGAAAGAATATTTCGACTAACTGTATTCGTCAGCCAGCATGAGACCCTTGTTGTGATTACAGTATCGAAACTTATTCCTGAAATAACATTCACAAACTCCAAGTTATCTATTTTTAAGTTATTTAATACTTTTAATAAATAATACTCAAATATTAATATTTAATGATATTTACATGTGTATTTTTAAGTAAAATTTATGATTATATTTATTTCTTAATTGAACTGAATAAGTTTTTTTCTTAATAACCTATTGTAAATGAGTTGTCAATATATAAAATATTATAATATTGTAATATATACAATATATGTACAATAATATACAATATATACAATATACAATAATATACATATATATATATATATTTTAAAAATAAAAAATTACAAACAGAAAAAAACCCAAATGGTGATATATTTAAAATCTTCAACAAGTGAAGATTTCACAAGTGAAGGAAAATGCTATATTCAAGTGTCAGAATAAAAAGGGTAATTGATTCAAATTCAAATAATTCAATCTCACGTGCTTAATAGTTTCTTATTAACATTTTTTAAGAAAAATTATTTAGACGTAATTTTTAAAATCCCCCAATATGAATAAATACCAACCACACTATAACAGATCGCACAAGTGCTGGAAGAGTATATAAGAATAATTTACTGACAATAATAGCGTTGATTTTTTTTTCCAGTAAAACACTTTTGATAATGAAGTAGCGTTGAAATTCTGTTTTTGAGATTCACGTCTAAATAGAATGATATCAAACAATTTTTTCACCCTGTCTTATAAATGATTCTATTATAAACAATTCAATTATTCATTAGTTGTGCAATCCGTAATCCTGTGGTATTTTCTCATATTGGGGTAAATAGATAAAACAAAGTGTTCAAACAAAAAAGAATCTTTCTTATTCTATGCGTTTCAAACACTTCGTGTTCATCACCAGGTGAACTTTTATAATACATTACAATTACATTTTTATAATAATTACAATTACAAAAGAAACAATATATATATAGTAATTAAATGAAATGGTTAATTATGAAAATGGTTAATTTTATTTAAACAGACATTTAAATAAAAACCAATTAAAATAATCCGTCTTCAGGAGAAAAGAGAAAAGGAGGCCAAGCACGTTGTAGACGTTGTAACCCGCCGTTACTTGCCGTTACGTCTTCAACGTGCTTGGTCTCCCTTTCTCTTTTCTCCTGAAGACGGATTACTCGAAAATTTGAGTCTGTAAGTGTGTTTCCTTACTCTGTGTGTTACTCTTCTTGAATTTTAAACTCTTATTGTGTACAGTTTGGATCGTGTTTTGTTTTATTAAGTGAAGAAATATATATATATATATATATATAATTAGCAATCACAGTTATATGCCCGCGGGGGTATTATATCACACTACCGAGTAGATGCAGGAGAATGAATGCTTATCCATGACGCAAACTTGCTGGGTATTTACAATTATATCACATTTCAAAATTATCTCTGAAAAACAAAGAAAAACAAACAAACAAAAATAATCGGAATAATTTTAGCAGTAAGCGGAAAAAATGACTATCTGAGCCGTTTTAAAAGTATAGAAAGCTCTACTTGCCTTTTGGGGTCGGCTTCTCAGATATGGGACCATTTATTTGAGTATGGACTCTTGTAAGGAATAAGAGTGGACCTTGTCAGAGAAGTGCTGACCTCTGGTGGTACATGTCCTGAGGAACGCAGTGAAATTGTGAAAAAACTTTGAACCCTTCCAGAAATTAGTGAATAATATAGATTTAGACATGTGTAACTTATAAAATTCTTACTTGATTATTAAGGTGGACTACTATTAGAAGTATAAATTAAATAATTAATATAACTAATTTATTTGTTGTCTATTTTATCGTTATAAAAAAAAAAGTTTATTCCTCCTTATTTAAGTGCGTCCTAATTTTACTTTATGTTATAGTTAAACAAAATTAAAGTCTATCAGGACTCGGTCAGTTCTTCAGGTTCAAATTTAACTCTCATTGCCAACGTCTCGGTTTTTATTTAAAACCTTTTTTATAGGCTCATATCACATCTATATGTTTTTCTTATATCCTCATAGAAACCCATAATTAGTATCTCAAATATATAAATATTGATAAAAGTATCTACTGTGAAATAGAAACAAAATTAAAGTTGATCAGGACTCGGTCAGTTCTTCAGGTTCAAAAGAACATATGGAAAGAATATAAGAAGAACATATGGATGTGATATGAGCTTAAGGAAAGAAAAAGGTTTTAAATAAAAACCGAAAAATGGCAATGAGAGTTTCATTTGAAGCTGAAGAATTAACCGAGTCCTGATGAACTTTAATTTTGTTTCTATTTCATGGTCAATACTTTTATCAACAGTTGTCGTTACAGTTAAAAAAAGATATATTCTCAATTTATATTTCAGTTATATATTCTGATATATATTCAGTTAAAAAATAAGATATATTTAGTTTTGTGATAATGTGTAATCTATAAGGAAACATTGTAAATATATAGTCCTGAAGCAGGGTTACTGTGTTTGGGGGGGGGGGGGGGGGGGGGGGGGGCGGCGAAATAAAAACCGGAATAATAACCGGAACAATACCGGAATAAAAATACCGGCAATTTTATTAACGTCTTTGCCAATTTAGAATATGGGTGACATGAGGTTATGTTGCTGTTATATAGCTGTTTTTGTCTTTTAACAGTCTAGGTTAGATAGGACTGAAGTCATGTAGTTATTGATACAGTTTGGAGAAGGAGAGGAAGTCCACATGACTAATAGCTCCACAATCAACAGAACTGAGCTTGAAGCAGTTTATTAGTTTATTGATTCTAACTTCTCATCATCGCAATCTTCATTCTCTAATTCACCTTCTTCATTAATCTCGTCTCTCAATCTTGTTATACGATATTTATATGAACAAACAACATATTTCTTTATTGTACCGTTTAACACACAGTAAAGGACTGAAAAAGATTGTATACAAATATATCCTAAGTTTTATATCAAAACTATTTATTCTTTTTGGTTTTATTTTTACTCTTAATATATATATATATATATATATATATATATATATATATATATATATCTTTTTCCTCCCCCTTATTATTAACAAGCCTATTAAACAAATTTTTATCATAACTAAACACAACGGAAAGGTCCAGCTTTTTCAAAAATGAGGGCAGATATTTCAAACAGAGATTATATGGAATTACTACATATTTCTTTTCTATGAGCTGTATTTTCTATATATATATATATATATATATATATATTATTAGTAAATTTTGGTAGCAGTCCCTCCTGTAAACATACATTGTTAAAAATCTGACCATATCTTGCTGAACCTTGCTTCTTATTTAGTTTTTCAAGTTTTCTAAATAGAGTTCTTGTCACTATATCTACAGTATACAATATTCTTCCGATAGTCGACATGTTACATGAGTCCATGTTTCTGCTGTCCTCAGCCATTATCAAGACATAAATGAGTTTTGAAATAATTTGTTCCTTTATATAAGAGAAGTAAAATTCGTTGAGAAGGTTGGGGGATTAAAATTGTTTGTCTAAATTCATTGGGTTGAGTGACCTGGTTAGGGGTTTGTTGCCTCTACCTGGAGAGGTCCCACTTGACCTGGGGTTGATTTAAATAGTTTTAATATTTTCTCACTATTTTCCAACTGGATATTAATATATGGCTTCGTTTTCTGTATGAGTATGGCTTCTGTTATTTTGAGTCTATGTTGGTCCTGTTCTTTTTTTATTATTCTGGTTCCTTCGACAAGCGCTTCTCTAGTTAACTTTGTATGGTGGACATTCTCTGTGTGTTTTTTGGGGGCTCCGGATATCAAGTGCATGGTCAGTCTTCTAGAGAGTGTAGTAGTAGTCATTCCAATGTATGAGCGTTTTTGGGTTTCACAGTCCCCCATAGTTGCATTGTTACTCATACACTAGATTTGTTTCTTTCAGTGGAGAGTTTTTGCAGCGGCTGTTATTAGTCATAAAAAGGCTACTTATTGTAGGGCTCTTATAATAAGTAACCAGTGAGAGTCTATCATTTTCATTTTTGCACTTTGTGTTGTTTCTTATGATGTCCTTTAGTATCCTTTCATCAATTTTATGCCTGTCAGAATATTGGTTCCTGTAGTAACATGGACTCATGTAACATGTCGACTATCGGAAGAATATTGTATACTGTAGATATAGTGACAAGAACTCTATTTAGAAAACTTGAAAAACTTAATAAGAAGCAAGTTTCAGCAAGATATGGTCAGATTTTTAACAATATATATATATAAAACATAATAAATGCTTTGTTGAATGAAGAGGTCAAGAACAATTTGAGTATATATACATGATCAAAGCACAATATGAAATGGAGGAAATATGAAAGCACAACTCAGTCGGGTTTTTGACTCTGACGAAAACCGCATGTTGTAGTTGAAAGATCTTAGTCTTCTTTTCCCATTTCCGTTTTCCATATTATATATATATATATATATATATATATATATCACTCAAAATTCGAATAACACGATCCAAACTGGACGCGAATGAACTCAAAAACGATGAAAAACAACACATAGAGAAAGAGACACACTAACAAACTCAAATTTTTGGATGATCCGTCTTCAGTTGAAAAGAGATCATTCTTCTTCCCCCATTCTCTTTTTTTTCTGAAAACGGTTCATCCGAAAATTTGAGTTTGTAAGTGTGTCTCTTTCTCTGAGTGCTGCTTTTCTTCGTTTTAGAGTTGATGTATAATAAATATATATATATATATATATATATATATTATATATATTATATATATATATAACAAGATTTTACATAAACCCGTGAAATAACAATCAGTGATCAAACCATATTATGAAATGGGAAAAAAAGACTAAGATCTTTGAACTGTTACAAGCGGTCTTCGTTAGGGTCAAAACTCATTTCATATTGTGGTTTGATCATATATAATATATATATATATATATATATATATATATATATATATATATCAATGATTAAACCACAATAAGAATGGGAAAACAAGACTAAGATCTTTCAACCGTAACAAGCGGTCTTCGTCAGAGTCAAAAACCCAACTCAGTTTTGATTTCTGACTGTTTTTGACTCTGACGAAGACCGCTTGTTACGGTTGAAAGATCTTAGTCTTGTTTTCCCATTCTTATTGTGGTTTAATCATTGATTGTTGTTTCACGTGCTTATGTGAAATCTTTATATATATATATATATATATATAATATAAAATAAATTCAAAACGAAGGAAACACACAGAAAGACACAGACATAACTCACATCGATATTTCGATGTGAGTTATGTCTGTGTCTTTCTGTGTGTTTCCTTCGTTTTGAATTTATTTTATTTTAAAAAAGTCCTCTGGACCGTTTCTTTTAATTGTATATATATATATATATATATATCTTATATATATATCTTATATATATTGATAAAATATTGACCATGAAGTAGTACAAAATAACATTTTTTATCAGGAATGATATATGTAAATATCAGTTCCTATTGCATTGATATATTATTGAATATAAATATATAATAGTAATGCTATAAAATTTTGAAATAAAATAACTAAGAAATTGGACAATCTTATTTGAATGAACAAAAAAGAAAAAAAATGGTAGTAATTTGCTAAAAATTCTGATATTTAAGCTGGTTAAAATAGAAGTTACTGTTTAAGGAATAATCCGTGAAGAATTGTTCAACAGTTACCAAAAATTTCAGTCAACTCTGTGTAACCTGGATTTTATTTACAAGATTCCGATTGGTCTAAACCCCTGTCACCTAAAACCATCAACTATGTCTATTGAAACAACTTAATTGAATCAGGCTAGATTTAATTTTAATTCAAGTATTTGAAATAGATACCTTAATCCCAAAGCACTAACTTGTTACTTAGAAGGAATTAACTTAAATTATATCTTTGTGATTTAGCATTCCCGCATAACTCAACTATTTCGGAAAATTTCAAAGTCTTGTTGTGTACTCAACAAGAGTAAATACCAACTGAGTAACAAGAACTTCAGTTGTCTTCAAAAGTCTACATTACTATTTATTATATCTTATTTTATTTTTAATTATGGCAAGTTCGACCTAGTGATATCTCTTTTATCATTTTCTTTTCTAGAGCTGGTTAATTTCTTTTCATGCTTCAAAAAAGTTATCAAATTCAATCAAATCATACCTGTATACTACATAGATACATATGAATAGATCACATATAATATTAAATATATCTAGGTGTACCCCATAATATATTAAATATACTTAGGTATAACCTATAATATATTAAATATACTTATATATATGCTAAAATATGTTAAATATACTTAGCTATACCCTATAATATATTAAATATACTTAGGTATACCCAATAATATATTAAATATACTTAGGTATATGCTAAAATATGTTAAATATACTTAGCTATACCCTATAATATTTAAAATATACTTATATATACCCTATAATATATTAAATATACTTAGGTATACCCTATAATATATTAAATATACTTAGGTATATGCTAAAATATGTTAAATATACTTAGCTATACCCTATAATATATTAAATATACTTAGGTATACCCATAATATATTAAATATACTTAGGTATATGCTAAAATATGTTAAATATACTTAGCTATACCCTATAATATTTAAAATATACTTATATATACCCTATAATATATTAAATATACTTAGGTATACGCTATAATATATTAAAAATTTAAAAATTTAAGGTCTACAACTTTTTTAATTATAAGATTTAATATATGATTATAGTTTTGAATATTCATATTGAATATTTGTGTCTTGGAAGAGAGTTTACTTGAAACAATTAGTCATTCAAGAGTTTATATATTAATATATATATATGTATATATATATATATATATATAATGTTCTATTAAAACCTATGCCTATTTCTATTTTGACAGATTTTCGAATTAATTTTTCAAATTTCCTTACCTCTGGCTTCCATAAGTTTGGGACAAGATAAATCATCTTGTCTTATTTATCTTGTCTCAAACTTATGGAAGCCAGAGGTAAGGAAATTTGAAAAATTAATTCGAAAATCTGTCAAAATAGAAATAGGCATAGGTTTTAATAGAACATGTATCAATGAAGGCCTGCTCCCCAAATATACGAACATTCGATAATATATATATATATATATATACCTCATTAAATATCTTGCCAACATTAAGTTTAGTATGTTTCCTACATACCTTTTCAAGATTTGTAATGCTACTATTCCATGTTTGTGGTATGTTTAAAAGAAGGTCTGCTCCCAAAGTATACCAATATATATATATATATATATAACAAGATTTCAAAATAAACATGTGAAATCTTGTTATATATTGAAGGATAGTTGAGTTAGGGACACTAAGCGCACTGGTGAAGCGACGGCTGGAGACAATTGATCTGTAGTTTAATATGGAACGTTTGTTGTATTTGTGGATTGTTTTCCTGTTGACAATATATATATTTATAGTGTCGTGGTACTATAAACGTATAAGCGAAAAAGTCGGGGTACATAGAGTATAAAAACAAACTTTAAAACAAAAAAATTTATAATTATAACCTTAAAAAATGAAATTTTAATATAATGCCATTATTTTCAAAGCATAATTTCATGCGCCTTCCAGAAATTCAGGTGAACCTGATTGAATTACATTGAACTACATTGCTGTCGATTTCAGCACACTGACTGGTAATGCGTTTTCTCAAGTGGTTTATATTTGCAATCTTTATTGAGTATATCTGCATTCGTCTATCGGGGTCGTCTTTATTTAAGTGATGCTATATTTGTAATTTGTACGGAGAGAACTTCTCTCCTACAGGAGTTTTGTTATTAGTTGACCTTGGAACACCCTACTCCACGGATGTCTGACGAAGTGGTTTCTTTGGGCTAGAAGAAACCTTGGTCATGACAACTTCTTTTGTTTCGTCTGAAGTCTTTGGTCGTCCAAGACACTGCCTATTTCTTTAAACTTTGGACCAATTTCCCAACGGTAGTGAAATAAATAGGTTGCCGGTGAGGGTGTTCAACGTTAAATTCTTCTGCAATTTTGCAATAAGACCATCCTTCATGGTCCACTTAGGAGTACCAACTCGATTCTTCTTTCTTTGGACAGAGCCATCATTCAATTTTGGGATGAAAAAATAACATAAATACATAACTTGGTAAAATTCCTATGTGCCCAGACTTTGTGGACACTGTATTTTTTAAATTTAATCGTTATCTCTCAGGTTTAATTTAAGCTTATTTTATTATAGCATAAACATATGATACGAATTTTAAAATAAGGTATAGATGTACAAAGAAGTGACTGATGAGGGCTTCGTCAAAGTCATTGACGAGGACTTCATCAAAGTTACTGACAAGGACTTCGTCAAAGTTACCAACAAGGACTAAAGTGAAAGTCACTTGTTTAGTTTTATTATGGTTTTATACTTTGATTCTTCATTCATTTGTAATATATTTTATATAAATATTTCTTAAAATTACTTTTTGCAAAAAAAAAGTTGGTTTCAATTTAGTTAACCTGTAAAAAAAAATGTTAAACGATTTCTTTCTGAATTAAGTGAAATAGCCGGATGGGTTTTCCAGTAACAGGATAAATAATTACCGTTGAAGATATTTCATTTCTGTTTAGTAAGTTATCCAATTAATCGAATGTATATATTGTGGAACAATTGTTTACCAGTAATTGAATTTATTAAAAAAAAAAAAAGGAATTGGGAGAAAACCTCGATATGTCAAACAGTTTAACTCCATTGGAAACAGGAGACCTTCCGATAAGAAATTAATTAACAATTCCCTCTCCCAACCCCAAGTTCTCCTTTCCACTCACTTGAATTGCCCTCAGGAAAAAAAAAATCCTAACAAAAGGCTTAAAAAACAAATTGAAACAGGGTATAAAAAAAGAGAGGTTGCCCGTGCTTTCTTTAGACCTCCTGCCTCCTCTTATCAATTTGCTATCTTTGGAGAAATATTTACGATAAAATAAAAAAAGAGAATAATTCTGCGGGTAGAGTTTTGCCATTGTGCTTCACTGTAGGATGAGCGGTTTGCAAATGTTGCTACAGCTTAAATGAAATCTGTTTCACTCTTTTCCTCTTGTATCTATCACTATCCTCATCTCATATTTTACTTGTATCTTCTTTATTATATTTTTTTAGTTTTAATATAAACTTATAATCTTATTATATCAAAATAAATTCAACTTAAAGTTATAATGACTCTTAATGTTTGCTGTTTTTTTTTTCAGTAATAAATAATTTAGTAAATGGCTACTAAGTATTTATACAATAACTAACTACAATTTACAACATATTATTAAATATTTATATGTGATACATCATACAAAATGTATTTATTATGTTTATATGTTATAGTACAAAAAAAATTATTACTTTACAATAATTGTTGCGTTCTATTTATAAGTAACTATTTTATTCACAGTGTTTTTATTTATTTTGTTTATGAACAAAATATTTCTATCTTCATTTTAATTAAAAAAAAAATTGGAGTGGCCTGCAACACTGCCAATAAATAATTACCAACTACTTTTCTGTGTTACCAACTATTAATCAGTTTTTACCAACCACTATCAGTGTCCCCAACTATTATTCAGTGTTACCAACTACTAATCAATTTTACTAACTGCCATTCAGTGTCACCAACTACTAATCAGTTAATATCCTGATGGCTTAAGCTCAGCTTTGCTATGTGTAAACATAATATCAAACATCTTGGGTATATAATATACGAGTATAATGTCCCATTTAGGCATAAATAAATGATATGTTTGTTAGTCTTTCGTTCCTTGAGGTAGTACAGTGATTGATTCACTTATCAATGTATAAGATTATTTTTGTTATATCACACCACTGATGCATATAATATCATTAGTATAACTACAGCAGTAATAATATTTTCGAAAAGCAAAAGTGAAGATTTCGTGTAACGAAATAATCTCGTACAAGAGAACTTTTGTTCCAATAACCAGTCGATCTCTTTTGTAGTTTGCCTGACCTGCTTTTACATTCAATATTTAAGACAAATTCTCCCATTTAAAGTTTTCCTAATGTTTAAACTAACACTTAATGATGTAATCAACTAGTGATAATGATTTTTTTAAAAAACAAACAAATCTAAAGTAGTAGTTACACTACTCTGAGTAACTATATGAATAGTGGATCCCTAAAATGATTACATTTTAATTTTAAAACTACAATAAGAAATGAGGAAAAAAGACTAAACTCTTTCAAACATAACAAGAGGTTTTCATCAGAGTCAAATTTCAGTGATTTAACTCTGACGAAGATCGCTTGTTACGCTTGAAAGATCTTAGTCTTTTTTTCTCATCTCTTATCATGGTTTGTACACTGAGAATTATTTCACGTGTTTATTGTAAAATCTTATTTCATAATTACATGTACACATAAGAATGCACGACAGACACGGTGGCTTATCAAAAATATTAAAAATTAATATTGTTCTTATTTATAAAACAGGTAGACAAAAAAAAAAAACAGATCCTAACTTTTGTTCAGCCTTATTTTTCAATTTCTTGTAAAAATAGAATGAACCTGTACAGATATATGTTTATAAACATGAAAGTCTTAGAATTTTATTGTTAGTACTAGAGTAGGTACCTAAGAAGACCTACATTTGACTTTATTTATTTCTTAAAAAGTACGATAAAGTTGCCACAAAAATATTGCATAAAGAAGTACTGACTGACTCAGATGTCCTTCCTTTTTTGGTTGCCTTGAGTTTCATTTTGGTTTCAGGTGCTGCATATCATCGATTTTTGGTACAAAAGAACAAAAAAAATCTAAGATTTGAGCTGTGGTTAGTCTTACAACTGATGAGATGTTGATCAAACTTCTCATTAAGCCAATACCAGGACATGAACGAAAAAACAATTCTCATAATTTTTTTCTTATATATCTTTCAGTAAGTTACATTTTTTTTTTAGTAATTAAAGTATTCAGGCTTACTTTTTGTTGTAACTTGTTTCTCTTTTTCGGTCACTCTGTTTTTGAAGGTACATTAATTATTATTATTATAAATAGAATAAACCGTCTTGCCTCGTTTACTGATGCTGTCGCTCTTCGATCGGTTTTGGACGTCAACCATATTCGAAAGAAACAAATCTAAAGAGTCGTTATCAGCGTTATACAAGCTATGAATTTCTAGACAGCAGTGGATAATAGGTAGGTTATATAACGCTGATAACGACTCCTTGGATCAGTTCCTTTTGAAGATGGGTGACACCCATCCTGTACAAACATAAGAGAATTTGAAGCACACCAGAATTGTCTACTATACTACTATACTACTATAATAATATAATATACTACTATACTACTGTCTGAAAATAGAGAAACTTTTGGGTGTCTACCAATTGATTTTTTTTGCCAATAGAATTTCACCAAAATCCCGACAATAGCCTCGGCTCAGAAAAACCCCAGATTATAACATAAAACCACAGATATTAAAATACACATATTATATTTAGAAAGATATGTATTTACTGATTTTATTCACCTTATTAATGCATTATTCTGAGTCTTATTCTTCATCAGTTGCTGATGTTAAACATAAAGCACCATTACTTTCACACAATTCATTACTGAAAAAATGCTATACTGAAGCAGATGAATATGGCAAAATAGATTTAATACTTTTATTTTGATACTTTTTAAGATAAAAATTTATAAAAAAAAATCAATTGTAAGGTATTTTTATTTATAAGATAATTTTTATTTTTATAATTTTTTTTATTTTTTTAGTTGTATTGTCAACTTAAAGATGAAAAAGAAGATATATTTTTATTCTAAAATGGAATTAATTCTATAAATTTAATATGATTTTTATAATTCATTAAATTATATACGTTTTACTCTTTGAGGAAAAATAGTGTTTAAAAGAGTTCTTCTTTCTTTTTTATACAACAACTTGTTGTTTTACTCTTTATTGTTTTCATAAAAATTTCGACAGCCAAGATGTAGGACAGAAAACCACAGCTTTTGTCAAATTTTTTAAAAAAAAACCCCTAGAACCAGAGGCGACACATGTAAACTCTATCATTGGCAGCACTGAGATAACATATAAGAGGATCATAAACATTGATAATACTATCTGAAATACGGAAGATCTTTCTAATGAATATCATGAAGTTTATAATAGAAGCTTTATCTTTTGTTATCTAACACGCAACGAAACATGGTGAGTACAATAGGACAATTGCACGAGTGCGTGAGAAACTGTATATAGGTTCTATTGTCCATACACATTTAGATGCCGTTAACAGGCGGTCGGCAGTATCCCTAGTATTGAACCATAAATTACAGTCTTCAAATACATTCAAAAATAAGAGGAAGCGTATGAATTTACTGTATAATTGCTGCTTTGAAGGAAAACATATGATAGCACAAGAGGAAAAAATAAAGATTTCAGTTTATTTGCTTATTAACTAATCCCTTATAGACTAGTGATGACAAACGTGTGACATGCATGTCAGTACTGGCATGCAAGCTCAGTTTTGGTGACACGCATCTTCGAAGATAAAAAATTATAAAATTGAAATATTTGTCTCTTATAACAGCCAGAGTTGGATATTAATAATAATATTATTACTTTCAATTCAAAATAGGTTTTTTTAGAGGTTTGGTCCAATGAATTAACTACTCTTGAAAATATGACGATGTCTCGCATCATCAAACTTTAAGATCTATGGTTAAGAAGCTATATCAATTTTGAGTAGTATTTTTAGTAACATACCGTATGTAAAAACATAAGAGAATTAGAAACAGACGAGAAGGATTTTATTTTAACAATAATGAAAGACTAATAAACATCTCCCATTTAGACATTTATATTATGCCCAAATGGGACATTATATATTATATACCCAAGATGTATGTTATTATGTTTACTTATAGTAAAGTTGAGTTTAGGCCACTCCGAAATTTTTTTTTTTTTAGTATTTACTTTTGTGATGTTTTTTACTGTGAATGGTTTGTTGTTCGTCATCAGGAAGAGAGTAGAAAGGAAGAAGGTACGTGTTTTCAGGAGTGCAAATGGAAGGTGACCATGAGTTCAAAGCAATTTCATTTATATATATATAGATATAATTAAAGTTACAGCTAGAGAACACAAGAAAAAGGACGAACACTCACGAATCTCGATAATTTCGGCGTCTTGCTGTCTTCAGGAGAGTAGAAAGAAAGAAAATAAAAGGAGAAAGAATGAAGGAACGGAGACGTAAATGCGTCCACTATATATATATATATATCATACGATTACAAGGAAAGAACAAGTAGAAAAACACACAACTCACTTCAATGTTTGAACCACGTTGTAATCAGGATCAGAAGAAGTTTACTCAGGTGCTGTTTACCAGCAGCTAAGTTTTTTTACAATCATTTCATATTTATTTTTTGTGATGTGCATCATTATATTGATATCTAGAGATGGATGTTTCTTATGTTACGTCTCCTTCATATAATTCTAAAGGGTACAGTCCTTCTTTTGTTGTTCTGAGGTTTGACAAATTTGAAGTAATTTCGATGTTATTCGATGCTTGGTCTTTCACAGTTGTCATTAAACGTGATATCGGGATTCAGTCATGGATTACAAATGAGATGAGAATAAATAAGAGTACACTGTAGTTGAATGACTGTGCACTTTTATTTGATAACTTAGCAAACACATCTCTACAAATTATTCACGTTGTATCTTGTGGAATTCGACTGGTAGTGCTGGCAATTTTAGAATGAAGTACAGGGTCACCGGCACATAAAACCCTGTAGTCTATCGTCCCTTAATGTTGGGAAAGGTTCTTTTTTATCGTGTTAAATCATTTAAATTATTTAATTCTAGTACCTATACTGTTACTGTCACCATCGTATATTCGAATTGTATTTACAATATGTTTCAAAATTATATATATATATATATATATGCTTTTAAAAAAGGTGGTGAACCTTTATATATTGCTGAAGATGGTGAACGTACACCGAAACATGTTCAATAATAAAATAAGAAATTATGGTGAATTAATTTTTAAGTTGAGTTCTGAGTTGAAGAAAAAATTTCGTAATTTGGAAAAATATAAGACAAAATTAAATCAAGTGGAAACAGACATCCAGTTTTTAAAAGCATGTATTGAAGAAGGACTGCTCCCAACTTTTACAAATATATATATATATATATATATATATGACCTCCTATTGGTCATCATTTCAATGAATCCTATTTCTTTCCCCGGACAACTCAAAAAAAATAATATATATATATAGTTCAATGTGCATAAAAAAAGAGGTATGTTTCCACCTTGTCGAATCCACCCGTATATTGTCAGTATATTGACGATATTTTTGTTGTTTCTGATGACAGGAACAAACTTTCTCAGCTACATCAACGCCTCCATGAGGTCTCTGGTCTAAAATTAACCTTAAAACATAAAAGTGACGACCAACTTCACTTCTTGGATGTGCTCGTTAGAAGTGGAATTGACTATTTCCATGCGGAGGTCTATACTAAACCTACTAACTCTGGACATTGCCTGAATGGGCCCCACCAGGTATAAACGAGCTACCATTAGTGCTTACGTCAGAAGAGCCATAACCCACTTCAGCGATTGGAGCAGCATACCACCCAGGTGCTTGTCAATAATGGCTACTCCAATAAAGATGTGGAGAAAGAAATCGCTAAAGACATGGACAAGTGGTATTCCCGAGGTGAGAAAGTCGAACAGGTCAAGGGTGAAACGATACCGCTGTAATGTCGTTTCTACATGTCCACGTAATACAAACAGGATGAACAAGCTTTGCAAAAAAAGAAAAAAATATCATAGCGGGTCTTATCAAGACGACAAATGGAAGGGATACGCTACGTATTAACATTTATTATAAAATAAAAAACCGAGCGGCTTGCTAATAGGAAATAATTGCAAAAAGGAGACAACTAAAGTTCAGAGGAGCCATGTAGTGTGTTAATTTACGACATGGGACTGTTAATAGCACAGGGGACTGTGCAACACTACCATCCCGATACACTGGCATGACCACGACAAAACTATCAAGACGTCTCACCATTCACCTTGCTA
Source organism: Hermatobates lingyangjiaoensis (assembly GCA_026182355.1). NCBI lineage: Eukaryota > Metazoa > Arthropoda > Insecta > Hemiptera > Hermatobatidae > Hermatobates > Hermatobates lingyangjiaoensis. The sequence continues at coordinate 309,696 of JAPFBL010000054.1, forward strand.
CTGAAGCACCGAAGGAGCGCATGAAAAAAAACACCATACTTCACTCATGCCTAAGGTGGTAGTAGATGGAACTTCTATCGAAATTTTAATAGAAATCCTCTACATTTACTGATCCTGGAAGTCATCTATATAAAGGAAAGATACCCAGAGCTGATTTACAATCTAGCGAAATGTTTGTTATACTCACTTCCAGAAACTTTGACAATAAAGCTAAATAACAAGGACGGAGTGACGGGTGGTTAATCTCCCGTACGCTAGGAGCGCCAGCTTGACATGTTACCTCTTTCTATTGTTATCCCTTATGTGTGTATTTCTAGTCATATTCTGTTATTCTGTTACTTTGAGTTGTTATTTATCTGCTTTATTATATTTTACTGCCTGAGGGTGACCTACAAGGTCGAAAGCTTGTGTTTTCTCTTATAATCTTAAGTTAGTAGTGAATACATTTTAGTATGTATTGGACTCTGTTTTTTGACTGAAAATATCCCTGGGTAATTTGTTATTTGCATTGCCTCTGCATCATAGAAGTGTAATTAGGCTACATCATAGAACAGCTACTTAAAAAAGTCGTGAATGCAAAATCTGTTCTACTCTTCAACAATATATATATATATATATGACTCGTTGCCAATCTTTGGAACGATTCATTAAATATACATATATATATATGTATATATAGTTAGTATGTTTCTATTTGGAGTGTTTTTAGCTTAGAAGGCATTCGAATATTACTGTCTTCTAACACTAATACATAACTGAATGGGAACGTAAAAAAGCAAGTTTCTTAAGTTCTGCAGTTTGAAAGTTTAAAACTTATCCCGTGTTTTAGGTATTCTACAATATAGTATTTTGCAAGAATTGCTATGTTCTATTGTCTACAAGGCTAAAGTTTTGGTAGTATCCTACGCTACAGATGGAGGACTACTTTTTCGTAAGTTTTCACCAAACTCGTTCATAAGAAAGTTGATTTCACTGAAGTTCCTCCAAAAGCAAGCTCTAATCTGCAGCCGGCGCGCTCTCTCTGTTCAGTGTCTTTCCTGCAAAGCCTAATCAACGTGATGACCAAGTGTTTTTGACTTGGGGAGGGGGCTCAACTTATCACAACACTTCCACAATATTAAACTCTTAACTTTCTCATATAGTTTTCAATGAAAATGAAAATTAAACCCAACCCACCTCTACTTATATTAGATTCATTATTTTACGAAAATTACATTTTAACCACTTCAAAGTGATGTAAATTTCATATTACTTTCTTGTTATAGACCTCAAAATGTAAATAACCTTAGCCTGAAAAGCTCTTGTAATAGCACGCATTATACATTTTCAATTTTAAACGAACCTTGCTCGTAAAACCTCATTTTAGCGCAATAATTGAATTCTGTGATGCTGTACCTATATCAATGAAACGAAATGTAATGAAGTATACTAAATATTTCATCCTATTATAAATATTAGCCTACTTTAATATATATGTTCACTCTTCCTAGTATTTTAGAAAGATAGATCTGAATCGTTTTTATTCAGATATCCATAAAGTCCGTGTGCACTTCAAAAAATTTATAACATTATTTATATTTGCGATAGAAATAATCTGTAAAATGGATTTGAAAGAAGTAAATCTATATTTTTTAAGCTTTTATTGAAATTTTATTTAAGTTTCCACATGCTCTCCATCATTAGCAATACAAAGGGTAATACGATTTTGCAGTTCACGAAAAACATTTGCCAATTGATTTATAGTAATGCCTGAAATCACATTAGTTATTCTAGCTTTCAAATCTTCTAATGAACTAGGTTTGGTTGCATACACAATTGTTTTCACATGTCCCCATAAAAAAAAAAATCTAATGGAGTCAAATCTGGCGAACGTGGAGTCCAATGAAATGGTCCACCCCTTCTGACAAAAAAAGGAATTATTTTTTACTTATCTAAAAATTGTTATGAATTTTGTGGTGGAAAATTATTCAATAACTATGCTTAAAACTAGATACATGAAACTTTATAACATTTTTTACAGATTATTTCTATCACAAATATAAATAAAGTTATAAATTTTTTAAAGTGCACACGGACTTTATGGACACCCTGTATATTCAAAGTAGACCTGGAAAATTTATTTATTTATACATTTTATTAGTTTAATCGAAATCGTTGAAGTAAAAAAAGTGTCTTGTTTTAATTAGACGTAGAATACCATTTCGTTTTGTTTTATTTGATGCACTGTTGACATTTTGTTTCTGTTCATTCTTGCAGACGTGATACTTCCTTTCCAAGAACATAGAACTCACATTAGCTACTAAAATGTATTCTTTGTTAGTTTAAAGTTTAGTTTAAATAGACTCAGCACTCAGTCAGAACACAATAATATTATGGGCTAATAAAATTCAGTGGTTTAATAGTTAGAGATTATTTTATTTCAAACTAGCAGACGTGTTCTACAAATACCCACACACATATATACAAATATTATGAATAAAATATCAAAAATGATGAAAAAAAACCAAAAATATTTAAATCCATTAAAATATTGAAATTTAATTTATCAATTATTATGACACTTTACTGACAAGTGTCACAAAATCTTGAGAAAACCTCATCTAAATCAAAAATAACGAGAAAGTTGTCCTGATTAATTTGAAAGTGAATTAATGGAATAGCCGTAAAATCTGATTAGAGAGCTGAATTAAAATTTAACAAATTCCCAGACTGATTGATGAAGACGGTTGTAATCTGTTAGAATCGCTAAACTATTGCCTTATCAAGACTGAAAGCAATCAACAAACATTGACTTTGGTCGTCATTACTTCTCGGAAACCAAACAAGACAACTTTACTGGCTTTGCTCTAGGGTAAACAGTCAAAGCCGGCTTCTAATTATCATTAGCACAATAAGACAAGGGAAGCACCACTGCACTCCAAAGTGCTGCTCCTTTAATTTGATACAGATTCAAACCATCTCATATATTGAACCATTGCTATAAACAGATTACGCTATTACTGTTCTCTAAAACTGTTTATAACCAAAATGTATGTATATTTATCAAACAATATATTAGATGTGGTGAACCCACAAAGAGGTGTTTGATCACAGGAAGCTCGAGAACTAATTAGTGTAAGGGGGACTATGCTAGGACCAACACTACCCCTAGTTCGGCACTGTCCAACCAACTGAGTGTATCGCTATAACCACATTTGGATCATTTAACACAGTGCCACACGAAAAGGTATATATGTATAATAAAAAATATATATAAATATACATTATTTGTTATTTTTTTTCTTTACAATATATATATATATTGTTCAATGTAGAAAAAGAAACATAGAGAATTTAAAAGAACACACTTACAGTCTCTAATTTTCGGTTTGAACCGTCTTTAATTTCACTATGATTCTTTTTCTACATTGAACAATATTTGTCCGTTTTGGATCGTATTACCAACGAAAAAGTATATATATATATATATTTAATTATAAACCTATATATATATATATTTATATACTGATGTAGCTTCTCGACCACTGATTTATCCAGATTCAGAGCAAGGGTTCTCGAGGATTTTGGTCAATAAATAATTCAGCTAGTTAATATCTGCCGACGTTTCGCCAAAGGTTGTTTGGCATTATCAAGGCTAAAAAACAATTTATTGAAACGACATAAGTAAAGCAAAAACCAATTCTTCTACGGTATACCAATTAACCAATTTTTTTGGTTTTATGTTAATTGGTATACCGTAGAAGAATTGGTTTTTGCTTTACTTATGTCGTTTCAATAAATTGTTTTTTAGCCTTGATAATGCCAAACAACCTTTGGCGAAACGTCGGCAGATATTAACTAGCTGAATTTTTTATTGACCAAAATCCTCGAGAACCCTTGCTCTGAATCTATATTATATATATATATATATATATATATATACGAGTTCGAGATTAACAAAGAGCAACACACAAAGTAGGGAAACACACTTACAGTCTTCAGGAGAAAAGAGAATGGGAGACCAAGCACGTTGTAGATGCAACGGCAAGTAACCCATAGTATATATATATATATATATACTATCAAACCACAATAATAAATGAAAAAAAAAGCTAAGATTTTTCAACCGTAAAAAGCAGTCTTCGTCAGAGTCAAAACCCAATTGACAAAAACCGCTTCTCACGGTTTAAAGATCTTAATCCTTTTTTCCCATTCCTTATTGTGGTTTTATCATGATTGATATTTCACGTGTTTATGTGAAATCTTCTATATATATATATATATATATATAATATATATATATATATATATATATATATAGGTGTGTTCTCTAATCGGGGTTCGGTCAATTTTCCAGGATAAAAAATCAAACTCTCGTTGCCAACGTTTCGGTTTTATTTAAAACCTTTTTCATAGGCCTATTATCTTATATATATATATTATATATATATTAATGTTGTTTATATCATGTCTTTAATTTCACTATGTTTCTTTTCTACATTGAACAATATTTGTCCGTTTTGGATCGTATTACCAACGAAAAGAGTATATATATATATATATATATATTATATATATTATATATTTAATTATAAACCTATATATATATATATTATATATATATATATATATATATCTCCTATTATCATTATTTGTTTCATTGTTTAGCTAGTTGCGATTTTCATTGTTTGGCTAGTTGCGGTTTGCTTCTTAATGTCTGTACTTCCTACCTCTTCTTGATGACGACTCTGTGTGCTATCTTTTTTTAATTGGTTTATATATATATATATATATAGCTGATACCTGTTTCTTAACAAGTTTCTCAATTTTTCTAAATAACACTCTCGTTATTTCGTCTACACAATAAAGTACATCTCCTATGGTCGACATGTTTCGAATGATCAACATTCATCATCAGGACGTGAATAAGATCTAATGTGAAAACCTGGTTTAATATATACACAGAGAAGGTAGAAGGGGGGGTTTTTTGCATAAAGTTTAAGATAGTTGGGCGTTAATCTGTGGGGTGAGTGGCCTCCCGACAACGATGTCGGGAGGCCACTCACCCCACAGATTAACGCCCAACTATCTTAAACTTTATGGAAAAAACCCCCCCTTCTACCTTCTCTGTGTATATATTAAACCAGGTTTTCACATTAGATCTTATTCACGTCCTGATGATGAATGTTGATCATTCGAAACATGTCGACCATAGGAGATGTACTTTTTTGTGTAGACGAAATAACGAGAGTGTTATTTAGAAAAATTGAGAAACTTGTTAAGAAACAGGTATCAGCTAAATTTGATGTCATTTTCAATAATGTGTGTATCAAGGAAGGACTGCTACCAAAATTTACGAATATATATATATATATGTTTCCCATCCTTTCGACTACTTTCATGTTAAAGAAAAATAGACTGATGTTTTTTAACGTAGTGCTCTTTTGCCACGTCACAAGAATCAAACCGTCCGTTTACGAATGAGGCAAACGAAACAGACCTTGAGTAGTGCCCAAGGTGGACCTCGCGGAGGCGACCTACACCTACTTATTTGAAGCCATAAGAAAACTTATGCCACATTGATGACTAAAATATATAGCTTTTGATAATATTTTTGAAGAACAAAAGTCGTTCATTGCTTTCATTTTTGAATGAAAAACTGAATAATGACGGTTTATTTGGCTATTGGAGGCAGCTATCCCCTCTAATAGAGAGGTAACCTTTTACGTCCTCTAATAACTGTAAATATATTATGAGTAATCGACTTTTCCTAAACCATCTAACATTCCTGTTAGCTTTAACTTCCTTTCTTATCTCATTTTTTATCAAAACAGGAGTTTCAAGTACTAAATTTTCTTCAGAATTAAACATTTATATTTTTTTTTTATCTTACATAGTTTAAGTTAAATTTTTCACAACAAAATGTTGTGGATAGTGAAACAGTTGAATGTTTATGTTTATCTATGCTAGAGTACTGACTGTGAAATGTCTTACATTGGACAGACGAACAAAGATCTTCTTACAAGGATAAAGCAACACAAATATTCCATCAGAAGAGAAGACGAAAAGAGTGCCTTGTTCATGCACATAAGAAACAGTAATCATGTGATTAACTGGAATGAAACAAATGAATTAATATATGTGTCTTCAGAAAGAAGAAGAAATATCGTGGAAAGTGCGCTTATAAAGAACTTTTATGAGAAGTTGATGAACAATAGCCTAGGGCTCTATAAATTGGATGAAGTTTTGATTAGCGGAATAAGTAAAGAGATGAAGACTTCTTCATCATTAAACACATTCCGGGTTACCAACAATTCTAGAAACTTCAATCAACCAGGTTAACAAGTATTTATTATTTTTTAGTTCACTTGCTCTCTGACGATGTGTTCACGAAAGGCCTTAGAGAATTATTTTACAAAATTGTTTCATTGTGGTAAATTGAAATTACTTTGTGGTAACGCTTGAAAAGCAGATCGATGTAAGTATCAAATTATACATTTTACAAAGCAGCTTGAAAAGAAAATGTGAAACAAGTTTTTCTTCACTACATTTTTTTAGTTGGTGATATATATATATATAAATGTAGTGAAGAAAAACTTGTTTGACATTTTCTTTTCAAGCTGTTTTGTAAAATGTATAATTTGATACTTACATCGATCTGCTTTTCAAGCGTTTGAACTTCTTCCAATTTATTTAATCATCCATAGTTGAAGTAAGTCATTAAAATAAATCACGAAATTTTTGGAAAAAGGAGATAATTATCTAGTTGGAAAAGTGGTATTAAGATCAATGAAAAGAGAGGGAATAAAGTTAGTTGTTCTGAGATGGCATAAGATCAATGGTGCTTGAATAAAGTTTTAAGTGACGAGCTTAAGTCGCTTTTGCTTCTTGAACTAGATAAATTTCAGTCATTTGTTCATTCCTTGGGCGAAAGAAGCTTCTGAGAGGTTTTTAGTCTTAGGTACTGCTGCTAGGCGAGAGACATTATGAGAAAATCGTCGTACTTAAACATTCGTCCTTTTACCTTTCATCGAATTTAAGAGAATTTCATTAGTTAGCTACTTTACTTTATAGTGTAAGCAGTAACGTTGCTATGAAAACTAATGACATGCAGATAATGAAGATCATTACTAGCAATCATTAATCATTACTAATAATCATACTGTCACCCGGACACAAGGTTTGTCAGTAATGGACACGTGAACAGGTTCCTAAATGATTTGAAATAAAGTAAAATTCACATAGGACATAAAAAAAAGAAGAAATCTAATTACTAATTAAATCAGCAACTCTGACTGAGGTACTTACTTGCTGTGTACTCAGCTGCTGCCTTGTCATATAGTAGGTCACTCTACTGATACCGACGCTTGTCAAAATATAGATGCCTATGAAAAAGGTTTTAACTAAAAACCGAAACGTTGAGAGTTAATGACAGTTTAATTTGAACCTGAAGAACTGATCGAGTCCTGATAAAATTTTTTATTATATATATATATAATATTATGTAATTTTTGAGGGTTGAGGTTGAATTGAAACTAGTCTTTTTTCCGAAGTTTCGACATATATTTATGTCCTCTTCAGGGCTATAACATGATTGTTTTACAATTACTACTGTTTTAGTCACTACTACTATTTACTACTATTTTGGTTATTTATTACATTTTACATGTACAGTAACAGAGAGGAATCGATTGATAAATCAGTTATTTTGACTATGGATTTTTTTACATTGACGTAAGGATATTGTTATTATTAAGCAATAGAATAATTATAACAATATCCTTATGTCAATGTAAAAAAATTCATAGTCGAAATAACTGATTAATCAATGAACTCCTCTATGTTACTGTTCATGTAAAATGTAATAAATAACCAAAATAGTAGTAAATAGTAGTGCTAATTGTAAAACAATCATGCTGTAGCCCTGAAGATGACATAAATATATATCAAAACGTCAGAAAAAGGACTAGTTTCAAATCATTAGACCTCAACCCTCAAAAAAAATTACATCATATAAATATTGGGTCAAGAAAAGAAATCATGATGTATATATACATATATAATCGATAAAAATTTCATATATACACGTGAAATAAGAATCAATGATCAAAGTACAATATGAAATGGGAAAACAATCAGTTTTACCAATCCAACCCAACTAAGTCAGTTGGATTTTTGTCTCTGACGAAGACCGCTTGTTAAGTTTGAATAATCTTGGTCTTGTTTTCCCATTTCATATTGTGGTTTGATCATCGCTATATATATATATTACTTAAATAATCTGAGGCCTTTCAATTTACGTCACCAGAGAACAACCAAAGTAAAAACTGAGTAGTTAACATATGTTAACATTACTTTTATGTTAGCTTCTCAGTTTTTACTTTGTTTCCTCTCTGATGTCGTAAATTGAAAGGCCTCAAAGAATTTATTTCCATTGCTTTCCTTTTTCCATTGTGGTTTAAACTTCATTGATTGCATCACGTGTTTATTTATTGTAATTTTTCTGCATATATATAAATAAATAATTAAAAAAAAAAGAGAATGAAAACATGAAAAAAAAATGAAGTTACTTTATTAAAGAACAGTAGTTTTCTTCTTTGGCAGCAAATATAATTTTATCCAAATTTAGTTTACTGTGACTGTTATTAATTTAAACGTGTAAATAAATTTGTTGTTGCAAGAAAATGTTAAACTAGGCGTGGTTTGTATGGTGTGATATTTTATAATGAAGGTAGTGCGGTGAGTGAGAGAAAGGGTGAGAAGGCGGGGTGGGGGCGGGGGGGTTGAAAAAGGGCCAAAGGGAGCCCCCTCTGAAAGGGTTCTTTAGCCCTTTCAGAGACCTATCGACTGTTCCTGTGTTTGAGATTCAGGAAATTGCCTTACACTCAAAACGGTTTATAGTTATTTTCAGGTCCTTTGAACTGATGTAAAAGAAAATTGGGCCCGAAAGAGAGATTCAAAAAGCACCTCTGGAGGTTTTGATCAAAGACTTGTGGTCTGCTAACCATCCATTTGTAATTCACTTCACTAATTAGAGGAGCCAACAATTTTTTAGTCATAATTATTTGACGTGGGCTTACTATATAGGTCAATTACGCTATAGTTCTTATTCCGTCTAGAACACAATTGGTACAATAATTTATTAATCAAATAAAATTTGATTTAAAATAAAGTAAAATTCAGATAGGTCTTAAAAAAAAGAAGAAATCTAATTACTGATTAAATCAGCAACTCTGACTGAGGTACTTACTTGCTGTGTACTCAGCTGCTGCCTTGTCATATAGTAGGTCACTCTACTGATACCGACGCTTGTCAAAATATAGATGCCTATGAAAAAGTTTTTATATAAAAACCGAAACTTTGAGACTTAATGACAGTTTAATTTGAACCTGAAGAACTGACCGAGTCCTGATAAAAAGATTTATTTTATATGTATATATAAAAAGATTTCACATAAACACGTGAAATAACAATCAATGATCAAACCACAATAAGAAAATGGGAAAACAAGACTAAGATCTTTCAACCGTAACAAGCGGTTTTCGTCAGAGTCAAAAACCCAACTTTATATATATTATATATATATATATATACTGTTATTAATTTCGTTAATAAATATTAAGGGTACCTTTGTAATTACTATAATAAATAAATACTAATCTGACAAATATATTTCAAAAAACATTTTTTTTATCTACCCAACTATTTAATTTGACGCCGCGTGTACAAATCAAAGTTAGAAGGGTTCTTGAACTCTACCCGGTTGAAAACAATCTACTTTATATTGCTGAACACCTTTTCTGGTGAGTAAAAATATAATAAATTTAAATTTTACGCAGTTTTTTTTAAGTGTTTACCCAAGATTGATGAAGTGGATGATTGAAATATATTATTGATTATAGTTATTCGTCAGTTAATGAGGTTAATAGATAAATAATAACTGGCCTCGATAAGTGAACAACCGCGAAATAGTGTTTCTCATGTTTAACATACGTACATTTTTTGTGTATGCATAATATCAATAAGTGTATGTGAAACCATATTAGTACATACTATAAACATGTTTTAAGTACTCTTTCATTCTTATAACAACCGTTCTTTTATAGCAAGCTGCATAACTCGATCACCTCTGACAATAGCTTCTCTTCGCTTAATCTTTATTAAGTCCGATCAAAAACGTAAAAACATTAATCAGTGACTTGGATTTTGAATTCTCTGGGCACTTCCTGCCTTCAGTTAGCGTGAGACAACTTTCGAGCCATAATTCATCAATCTTGAGTTTTTGATGAATATTTTTGAACCATCCAAGATATACTGAAGCCATGATAAATAAACCGCAAAGTAGTGAAGAATGACTGTATTTTGAGGAAATAAGCCAAATTTCGTAACTCTTATGACAAATTTAAACTGCATTACACAAAACTACTTACAAAATAAAGCACAATTTATTATAGAGATTTAAAATTAATTAGTATATTTTATTTTGTTTCATCATTGAATATTGTATTTGAATTGGCAATAAATATATAAAAACTTTCTCATTGAAATATTTTAATTAACTGCATAGTAAAATGAATATTAACAGTATCCTGGCATTCATTTCCACAGCAAATTAAAGTTTGAGATTTCATTATATTCTTTTTAATAAAGTTTTCAGTAAATACCGAAATCTAGGAAATTAATATAAAATTGTTTCAAATGCAAACTAAAATTTAATATTATTTAACCATTAGAAAGTTAATTAAATTTGTTATTAAATAAAATATGAGAAGTTGATTTCTAATATAAATATGTTTTGCGATCTAGTGTAAACGAAATGTTTGAAATCAATCTTTGATTTCTTTTCGCTTGGCAACATTAAATATTTAATTTATTTTGAAAATTCTGAATATTTCGTTCATATAGGGAATTACTTGTGAAATTCAGTTTTGTGTTATAAGGTACACAGCTTGATAATTAGGACGATCCTAATCATTGGAATAGTAGTATGAACTTTGATTCGATAGCTGGAAGGTAAAGGGTGAGTTCACACTCCATACTATTAAACTTTATTCATTTTAACTTTATTGTTAACTTTTATTACTTTTTTACTATAATTATTCGGTCTGTGATAAAATACACAGGTAACAACACTTCAGAGAAGTTGAACAAAACTGACTCGAATAAACTGAAGAAAATTAACTGGTTATTAGAATTAACCAGTAATTTAGTTCACACATAAATAAAGAGGCAACAAAATACTAAATGAGTCACACTTTCTTTTATTAGGGGATTTAAAAATTAGCTTCTTACACAAAAAAACTGTGTAGAGATGTAATTTTTGAAATCCACCCAATACGAGTAAATACCACAGTATAACAGATTCCACAAGTAATGAACACTTTTTCATCCTGGAATAATCAACCCCCCCCCCCCCTTCGAGGCCGGAGATAAAACATTCTTTCTGGTTTATAAAAATGGACAGGCTTATAAATGTATAAAACTGATTGGAGTTTTGTTTTTTCGAACAGTTTAAACTTTTTTGACTCGAAACCACTATTAATATATTTCAGTGTAAAGTTTTAATAATACTTTTTAAATATTTTTTAAGCATATTCTATATATTATATCTTCCTTTTCTCTAACAATTGTCACTTGAAAAGAGTTTTCTTATAACAAAGGAATATAATGGAAACATTCTAAAACTGGTTAGAGAATGTTAGATAACAAGGTAGTGTAGGCATTAGTGTCACATTCACGACTTTATCTAAAGCTTTAGTTTTCAAAGTGGCTTTGTTTAATTTTAGGGGATTATAAAGTAAAAATTAAAGCAGAGAAGAGGCAGGAGGATGAAGAGCGGTGGAGGGGTGGGTGGGTGGGGGAGTTAATGGAAGGAGGTGAATAAGGTGTTTAGAAAGTTAATTAAGATTTGATTCCGGCGATAATAAGCCGAGTAAAGGCCATTAAAGTAAGCACAAGCCGAAATTATGGATTTTAATAATGAGCTGGGCTTAGTAGCTAACTGAGTTCATTAGCTACGTTCTCAAGGGAGGACCTGCTGTCTTAATTTACTTAAAACGGCTATCCCTTGCATGCTTATTCATTTCTTATAACTTATATCATATTATAACCGTATTATAGTCAATGTGAAGTAAAAAAAAATATAAATTTAGAGCTTTTAACAGATTATGTGGTTTCTAACGCAAACTAAACCCTAAAGCTCCTGCTACATTTGTCTTTCGGTGATCACACACCTCATGCATAGTTATTCACTTGTATTAAAAGTGAAATATCTTATTTTCGTATACATATATAATACTAGGCTACCCGTGACCCTTTGCCACACCCAAAAATTATACCAATACTTATCAAAATAAATCCACTGAATATGATTGACAGGGATAATTTAAAAGTGTTGTTTCTTGTTATTAACGCACGAAAACAGATTCTTATATGACACAAGCTTTTGATATACTATTCTTAAGATTATTCAAGATATATCCACAGTAAGTATATTTAGCAAAATAAAAAGCATTCAAAAGTAAATAATAATTTATTTTATGATATAAATAAATAAAACATTAAATGAATTATATATACAACAAAATTTTTTTAAAACAAACAAAACTTGTAAAATGAAATATTCAATTTATTTATCCAAAATAAAATAATATTAATGAAAGTAATGTATTTTTATAATTTTTTACCTTAGAACATTCGTATTTTATCTACAGTAGTGTTCCAGTTTGCTTCTAAAATTATCCATTTTAAACCTCTAATGTAGTAGTTTATTACTAACAATTATATTTGTTACATTTATATATAATACATTTTCTCTACTGCCATCGGTGAGCAAACAAGCGACTGGCTACCCTGATTCTATGCCTTTACTTTATTACCATTCTTTATATACTTCAAATTTTAAATTCAAAATTTTTTGTTGTTACATTTCTTTTTAATATAGTTGTGCTACTGCCATCGGCGAGCACGCAAGCCACTGGGCTACCCTGGCTCCAACTTTAGGAATATAGTGATAATTTTCTTTTATTTAACATTATTCAGATAATAAATAATATATATTTAAATTCAGGTCTCTATCTCCACGGGAAATGGGTGAACAAACATGCATACAAAGAAACTTACGAACTTTATATATAGAGATACAGATAAGAGTGACACCTGAGGTTACTGGCATTGTTCTAGAACAATTGTTTCAACTTTATCAAAGCTGATAAAATGGTAGGATCATATGTAAACAATTTTCTTTTATTTAACATTATTCAGATAATAAATAATATATATTTAAATTCAGGTCTCTATCTCCACGGGAAATGGGTGAACAAACATGCATACAAAGAAACTTACGAACTTTATATATAGAGATACAGATAAGAGTGACACCTGAGGTTACTGGCATTGTTCTAGAACAATTGTTTCAACTTTATCAAAGCTGATAAAATGGTAGGATCATATGTAAACAATTAATATATTATTAATTATCTATTGGTTTGATATTGCATCTGCAAGATAGCCAGGCTAAAAAATTGTTTTCAACGAGTTTGATACGATGTTTACTTATAGTAAATATCAGTGTAGGACATTCTATATTTTGTTTTTACTTTTATGTTGAAAACGGTAATAATTTTTATAAATAGAATTTTATCATACGTTATTGCTCATATAAAGGCTATATATCTCACAAAATAGTTATATGTTAATGTTGCTTCTTTTATCATAGTTTTTACACATACTATACTACGATGAAGACGTGACTCTGACGAAGACCGCTTGTTACGGTTGAAAGATCTTAGTCTTGTTTTCCCATTTTTTATTTTGGTTTTATCATTGATTGTTGTTTCACGTGTTTATGTGAATCGTTTTATACTATATATTATTATATATATATATATTATATATATATATATATATATATATATATATATATATATATCAATGATCAAACCACAATAAGAAATGGGAAAACAAGACTAAGATCCCCCAACCGCAACAAGCGGTCTTCGTCAGAGTCAAAAACCCAACTGACTCTGACGAAAGCGACTCTGACGAAGACCGCTTGTTGCGATTGGAGGATCTTAGTCTTGTTTTCCCATTTCTTATTGTGGTTTGATCATTGATTGTTGTTTCTCGTGTTTATGTGAAATCTTTTTATATATATATATCAATTATCAAACCACAATAAGAAAATGGGAAAGCAAGACTAAGATCTTTCAACCGTAATAAGCGGTCTTCGTCAGAGTCAAAAAACCAACATTATATATATATATATATATATATATATATATATATACAATTAAAAGAAACGGTCCAGCGGACTTTTTTAAGTAAAATAAATTTAAAACGAAGGAAACACACAGAAAGACACAGACATAACTCACATCGATATGTGAGTTCGCCGCCCTGCCTTCCTGCGGGACTCTTCGCTCTTCGCTCTTCACACCTCCTGATGACAACGATGGTCGAAATATCGATGTGAGTTATGGCTGTGTCTTTCTCTGTGTTTCCTTCGTGTTGATTTTACTTTACTTATATATATATATATATATATATTATAGCTTCTCGACCACTGATTTTTAAAGTTCAACGATTTGTTTCCTGATAATTTTGGTCTAAAGAAATTACACTCCTGTTAATACACCAAAGTTTCGTCAAAAAGTATTTGGCATTTTTCAAGTCTTTTTTTTGAGGAAGATACTATTTACGGTACATGGCTCTATCTACCAGCATCATATCATCAATCATGTATTAATTTGATATGATGCTAGTACATAGAGACATGGACCGTAAATGGTTTCTTCCACAAAAACAAGACTTTAAAACGCCAAAAAAAATGTTGACAAAACCTTGGTGTATAAACAGGAATGTAATTTCTTTACACCAAAATCATCAGGAAACCCATCTTTGAGTTGGGTTTTGACTCTGATGAAGACCGCTTGTAACGGTTGAAAGATCTTAGTCTTTTTCCTCATTTCATTTTGTGGTTTGATCATTGATTATGTTACGTGTTTATGTAAAATTTTGTTATATATATATCACAAAATATTTAAATATTAATGTTGCTCCCTTGTTTTGTCTCTCCTTGCAGTTTTGAAATGTTTGTCTTTACATTTTAATATATTAATGTTCTTTAAATGCTATAGCTTGACAATTCAAAGCTGATGCACACAGTCATTCACGCTACTGGCAGAAAGCCATACTTTAGGCCATTCCAATCAACGAGGCCGAGATTAAATGTATGTAGTCCAAGTAATGTGGATCAAGTCTAATTAGAACTGGTAAATAATCACTTCAGTAAATCTCGGAAAACACCTGACAGCAGTTAGTATCTATGCAATAAATTTTCACAACAGAACTCTAACGATCATTAATAGTAATAAAGTACTTATAGGAACTTTTGTGTAGAGTTGTTCTTAGAACCTGTTTTGGTTTAAGAAAATGTTATTCTTTTACCTTTTGCACAATTTATATCATGATTTAGTATAGGTTTGCAGCAAATCTTCTTGGAGGCATATTTTGTTCAAATGTACCGCAGCTTCGGTATTAACGACTTTCAAACTAAGCTGTTCCAGTCTCCTGACAGTCTTATGAATATAAGGTGGTAATTCCAAAAAAAATCAATTATATTTTTTAGTTTACTTCAAAATTGTTTAAATTGTGTCATTGTTTTTTAAAAATTTGAAAATTTCCAAATTTTGAAAAATATTTAAAGACCCAACCTGACGATGACTATAGAATAGTCGAAAGCTAGTATATAATGGTCTTGTAAGTTATGTTATATTCTTTACAAGTGATGTTAGTTTTCAATTGTATTTAATTTGTTGACAACTACCATATTAAAGTGTTTAAAAAAAGTGTATCAATGTCCTTTGGACAACTCATTTGGGAATTACCACCTTATATTCGTAAGACTGTCAGGAGACTGGAACAGAGCTTAGTTTGAAAGTCGTTAATACCAAAGCTGCGGTACATTTCAACTGTGTGTGTGTGTGTGTGTGTGTGAGTGAGTGTGTGTAAAAATAAGGCTCTAATGTCCTCACCTCTTATTACTAAATACTGGTGTTGTTTAGCATGCAATTTTACTGATTTACAACTTTGACCAATGTATATTCATGACATTTACTTGAAATTTTAGAAATACCATTTATTCAAGTTCCTAAAAATATACATCAATTATTTATTCTGGATCTAATTATAAGATACTAGCTGATCTACCCGTCGCTGCCTGAGAAACAATCTAATTACTACTTTAATAATAAATTACATAAAACGAAAACAATTTAATTTTCTATTGCTCCGATAAACTTAGATTTTTTTTCAGAGAAGAAAAATTAATATAAATTTGCACACAATTTTTTTTCAAAATTTCAACAAATGTACAGGAAAGTAGATTATAATCAAAATCAATATTACATCATTAACTTTCTCGAGGAAATTTAAATAAGTTTCAGTTATAAAATATCTTTCTTCTATCAATGAAAAGAGAAGCATATTAGGAGGAGCTTTTCTCCTTAAAACATTAAAAACATTTAAAAGAAACCTGCATTTTAATTACTGAATACAATATAGGTTTTATTTTAACATTAATAACGCTTTTAATTTATTTCGAAATAGTGATATTTCAGTTAGAGAACATTGATAAATGACTGTCTCGGCAGTTTCTACCCGTGTTCACTATTTAATTAAAGTTTCCATGACATGTTACTGTAATTGCTGGGGAGTTTTAGCAATATTGCTTTGTGAGCTTTTCAACAGATTTAGAGAGTTAACAGCTATATCGAACAAAGAACAAAGATATAAGCCAATATCAACACTTGTGTGTAATAGACTTATATATTCATATCTGTTAAAACCTATCCAATGTACGCACTATTAAAACGCACTATACACTAACAATTCGTACATAATACATATTTTGTTTTCTCAAAATTTAATTTGAGATTAAATTTTTGGGTATAAACATTAACAGAAGGTATGATACAACAACGGAGACCTGATGATTCATTGAATATAATTAAGGTTCCCAACCAGGAACCAGGCGTGTGAGATATAATTCCGGGAGTTGCGAGAAGCAGAAGGTTGCGAGAAGTAGGAGGTTGCAAGAAGTAGGAAGTTGCGAGAAGCAGGAGGTTGCGAGACCAGGAGGTTGTGAGAAGTAGGAGATTGAGATCAGGAAATTCCGAGACCAGGTGATTGTGAGAAGCAGAAGGTTGCGAAAAGTAGTAGGTTGCAAGAAGTAGGAAGTTGCGAGAAGCAGGAGGTTGCGAGACCAGGAGGTTGTGAGAAGTAGGAGATTGAGATCAGGAAATTCCGAGACCAGGTGATTGTGAGAAGCAGAAGGTTGCGAAAAGTAGTAGGTTGCAAGAAGTAGGAAGTTGCGAGAAGCAGGAGGTTGCGAGACCAGGAGGTTGTGAGAAATAGGAGATTGAGATCAGGAGATTCCGAGACCAGGTGATTGCGAGAAGCAGGAGGTTTCAAGAAGTAGGAAGTTGCGAGAAGCAGGAGGTTGCGAGACCAGGAGGTTGTGAGAAATAGGAGATTGAGATCAGGAGATTCCGAGACCAGGTGATTGCGAGAAGCAGGAGGTTTCAAGAAGTAGGAAGTTGCGAGAAGCAGGAGGTTGCGAGACCAGGAGGTTGTGAGAAATAGGAGATTGAGATCAGGAGATTCCGAGACCAGGTGATTGCGAGAAGCAGGAGGTTTCAAGAAGTAGGAAGTTGCGAGAAGCAGGAGGTTGCGAGACCAGGAGGTTGTGAGAAATAGGAGATTGAGATCAGGAGATTCCGAGACCAGGTGATTGCGAGAAGCAGGAGGTTTCAAGAAGTAGGAAGTTGCGAGAAGCAGGAGGTTGCGAGACCAGGAGGTTGTGAGAAGTAGGAGATTGAGATCAGGAAATTCCGAGACCAGGTGATTGTGAGAAGCAGAAGGTTGCGAAAAGTAGTAGGTTGCAAGAAGTAGGAAGTTGCGAGAAGCAGGAGGTTGCGAGACCAGGAGGTTGTGAGAAGTAGGAGATTGAGATCAGGAAATTCCGAGACCAGGTGATTGCTGAGAAGCAGAAGTTGCGAAAAGTAGTAGGTTGCAAGAAGTAGGAAGTTGCGAGAAGCAGGAGGTTGCGAGACCAGGAGGTTGTGAGAAATAGGAGATTGAGATCAGGAGATTCCGAGACCAGGTGATTGCGAGAAGCAGGAGGTTTCAAGAAGTAGGAAGTTGCGAGAAGCAGGAGGTTGCGAGACCAGGAGGTTGTGAGAAATAGGAGATTGAGATCAGGAGATTCCGAGACCAGGTGATTGCGAGAAGCAGGAGGTTTCAAGAAGTAGGAAGTTGCGAGAAGCAGGAGGTTGCGAGACCAGGAGGTTGTGAGAAATAGGAGATTGAGATCAGGAGATTCCGAGACCAGGTGATTGCGAGAAGCAGGAGGTTTCAAGAAGTGAGAAGTTGCGAGAAGCAGGAGGTTGCGAGACCAGGAGGTTGTGAGAAATAGGAGATTGAGATCAGGAGATTCCGAGACCAGGTGATTGCGAGAAGCAGGAGGTTTCAAGAAGTAGGAAGTTGCGAGAAGCAGGAGGTTGCGAGACCAGGAGGTTGTGAGAAGTAGGAGATTGAGATCAGGAAATTCCGAGACCAGGTGATTGTGAGAAGCAGAAGGTTGCGAAAAGTAGTAGGTTGCAAGAAGTAGGAAGTTGCGAGAAGCAGGAGGTTGCGAGACCAGGAGGTTGTGAGAAGTAGGAGATTGAGATCAGGAAATTCCGAGACCAGGTGATTGTGAGAAGCAGAAGGTTGCGAAAAGTAGTAGGTTGCAAGAAGTAGGAAGTTGCGAGAAGCAGGAGGTTGCGAGACCAGGAGGTTGTGAGAAATAGGAGATTGAGATCAGGAGATTCCGAGACCAGGTGATTGCGAGAAGCAGGAGGTTTCAAGAAGTAGGAAGTTGCGAGAAGCAGGAGGTTGCGAGACCAGGAGGTTGTGAGAAGTAGGAGATTGAGATCAGGAGATTCCGAGACCAGGTGATTGCGAGAAGCAGGAGGTTTCAAGAAGTAGGAAGTTGCGAGAAGCAGGAGGTTGCGAGACCAGGAGGTTGTGAGAAGTAGGAGATTGAGATCAGGAAATTCCGAGACCAGGTGATTGCGAGAAGCAGGAGGTTTCAAGAAGTAGGAAGTTCGAGAAGCAGGAGGTTGCGAGACCAGGAGGTTGTGAGAAGTAGGAGATTGAGATCAGGAGATTCCAAGACCAGGTGATTGCGAGAAGCAGGAGGTTTCAAGAAGTAGGAAGTTGCGAGAAGCAGGAGGTTGCGAGACCAGGAGGTTGTGAGAAGTAGGAGATTGAGATCAGGAGATTCCAAGACCAGGTGATTGCGAGAAGCAGGAGGTTTCAAGAAGTAGGAAGTTGCGAGAAGCAGGAGGTTGCGAGACCAGGAGGTTGTGAGAAGTAGGAGATTGAGATCAGGAGATTCCAAGACCAGGTGATTGCGAGAAGCAGGAGGTTGCAAGACCAGGAGGTTGCGAAAAGCAGGAGGTTGCAAGACCAGGAGGTTGCGAGAAGTAGGAGGTTGCGAGACCAGGTGGTCGCGAGAAGAAGGAAGTTCGAGAAGCAGGAGGTTGCGAGAAGAAGGAGGTTTGAAAGTAGGAGGTTGCGAGAAGCAGGTGGTTGCGAGAAGGAAAATATATTCACAAAAGTTAGAAAATGATTTAAAAAAACATAATGAAACAAAAAATAGTTAACGTAAAAGTCAATTTTTTAGGTCCAAAAATTGAACAATCGTTGTCAAAGTTTTCCTTTTATTTCAAACCTTTTTCATAGGCCAACAAACACAGGATATCTTTGTTTGACATCATATACAAACATCCAACAAATTAACAATATGAGAATGTATTACTACAGCGTTTGGAATGTTATACTTCAGATTTAAAACTTTGTTCTTACTTCTGTAAGTTATACTGTTTTATACAACATACGCCTTTGCTTTGAGGCTTATGAAAAAGGTTTTAAATAAACCGAAACGTCAGCAGTGAGAATTTGATTTTTTAACCTAGAAAACTGACTGAATCCCAATTTAATAATACACCTATAATTATATATACAAAATTAAAATTTATCAGAACTCGGTCAGTTCTTCAGGTTCAAATTAAACTCTCATTGACGACGTTTCGAATTTTATTTAAAACCTCTTTCATAGTCCTATAAAACAAAGGAAATATAAGAAATAATTCAATGAATCAAAAATCAAACATACATAGAAAGCGCATTTAGATAAAAATAAGAAATTACAATCGAAATTTTGACAATAGGTTAATGAGGGAACTTACAGAAGTATACAATTTTAAAACAAAATTACTTTGTTTCTCTGATTTAAAATTTTATAGTTCTGCAAGTTCTCTCACTAACCTATTGTTAAAATTTCTATTGTAATTTCTTATTTGTATCTAAATGCGTTTTCTATGTATGTTTGATTTTGTTTGATCCATTAAGTGAAGTAAGTTTTTGATTGATTGAATTATTCCTTATATTTCCTGTTTTGTAGGCCTATGAAGAAGGTTTTAAATAAAAACCAAAACATTGGCAATTTGAACCTAAAGAAGTGATCGAGTCCTGATAAACTTTAATTTTGTTTCTATTTCACAGTAGATATTTTTATCAATATTTATAATTATAATTTTGATTATAGAGACTATTATAATATAACATTATAACATTTCGTTATGTTTATAACATGACAAAAGTAGTATATTTGTAATTTGACTGTGTTATTGTTATTGCTATTACCACTGTTTTTTGTTTATGTTATTATTTTATTGCTATTGAAATTCCCGTTTTTAGTCATTCATAGGCTTCTATGTTAACATAGGCAAGTGTGTTACGAGAAGTAGGTTGCATTTGCATTTAAATATAAATTTAAATTTTTTGGCATTTTTTTTAATTTTATTTGTTAAAAGTCACAACAATGTAAGTGCTACATTACCAGACACTGATAACACAGATGTAGGAGGGAACACAGGAGGGAAGAAGCAATCCAGTGACTACACTTCCTGGCGTGGGTCTAAGTAGGAAAAAAAAATCACTTAGAACGGTTCATAGTAATAAGTCTCTTGGCCACATCCTCTTCAGACGTCTTCTGGGATTTTCTGGAATGCTTGTGGAGAATATTATAGCATTCCTCTTTTTTGGAAGTTTTTTGTGAAACGTTTTATAGCGGGAAATTGCTACCTGCTGAACTGTTGGGAACTTCAGGTCGGAATAAATTGTTTGGTTCGGTATATAGTAGGGACAATGAAGAATTTTACGAAGGATTTTTGTTTGAAGGGTTTGTATCCTCTGAGAATTAGTTTTCTTTGTTGTTACCCATATCTCAATGCCGTATGTCCAAATAGGCATAATCACAGTTCTGTAAAGTAATAGTTTGTTGTGAGTCGTTAATTTTGAGCGTAGATCCATTAAGTGAAGTAAAAGTTTATACCGTCTGTATTGTTCTGTTCGTTTGATTTTTGTATGCGGAGCCCAAGTAAGTCGTCTATCAAGGTGTAGTCCTAAGTATTTGGTGGTTGTAGCTTGAGGGATCGGAATATGGTTAAGGAAGACTGGAGTACACGTATCTGGCCGCAACGTGAATGTTACGTGAACACTTTTCTGTTCGTTAATGCGTATTCTCCAACTCTTCAGCCATGGCTCTATAACTTTTGGCATCTACATAGATAATCTACGTAGAAATCCACTTTCACAGGATCTTAGACTTGTGATTGATCTCAGTGAAACTATTTTGAACATTGGAAATGTTAGAATAAGAAAATAATTAAACATTATTCGATAATTTCCTAAAGCTTTGTAATTTTTCTTGAATTTTAAACATAACATCAGATTTGTATTCGAAAGTAAGGTGCTGATTTTGGAGGAAAGTCCGAGGCAAGGGACTCCCTCGAGTGCTGTGGGTTTTGTGAGCAACTAGAACGAGAGAGAGAGTTTCTTTTTCCTGGAATCAGTAGCTTTCAAAGTACTGATTCCTCCAGGGAATATTACACAAACCATAGTTGTTGTCCCGCTCTTTGTCAAGAAAGTATCTTTCAAAAGTTTTTAAAAAGGATTTGACAGTTTGTTATAGATTGAGTTAAGTTCAGATGCAGAAGCTAAATGCTTTTATCTATAAAAAAACTAAGGTCTGGAATACAAAGATGATATGACGATGTTACATCATCTGATATGTTATCATATTACATCATCTTTACAGATGTTCTTTATAAATGATGCCAATTATCTGCAGATTTTTCTTTTTTGTTGCTATCTTCATATTAAAATAACATATGATTATCAACCATCATACCTCGTCTATCGCTGGTGAAGTCGTTCGACCGGTTTCGCAATGGCTGCATCATCAATGGGACTCATTGATATCTTATTTACTAACCTCTGTGGCACTAACAATATGCATGTATTCATACTAAAAATCTCAATTTTAATTCTACGGTAGTGCAATCAGTTATTATGTGGTATTTACTCATTATAGAATAAAAAGCTAATAAAAGAGTCTCCAAATCTAAAAATTTAATAGTATAAGCAACGCGTTTCTAACACGTAGAGTTGTTCTTCAGGCATAAAGTAAAAAATATACAATGTCATCAGAGAGTTATAATGTTACAATTATATAGTACAAATAGTTACAATGTCATCTATAGTATAAAGTAAATGGTAATAGTATTTATTTTGTACCATATACTTTATTCTATAGATAACTCTCTGATGACATTGTATATTTTTTTAATTAATGCGTGAAGAAGAACACTACGTGTTTGAAACGCGTTGTTTATACTATTAAATTTCTATATGTGGAGACTATTTCTTTAACTTTTTGCCCTACAATCTCAATTATAGTATCACTTTTTTTCGATTCATTCTGTGACTGCATATAATTAGTGTTTATGATGTGACTTAAAATAAAATAAATAAAAATAAATTGTAAATAAATAAAATTGATTCCACGATTTGCATTAATTTTAAGAGAAAAATAGCTTCACTAGAAAGGTATTTCTCAAAGTCATTTAAAACTAGATACGTTGAATGGAGAATTAAAACAATTTATATGGTCATTATAATTGTACTTGAGTTGTTATTTTGAATTTTAAACATGAGTTTAGATTTGTTTTCGAATGAAATGAGCTGATTGGAAGAAAAATCAAGACTGCACCATCTGTTTCCGAAAATAAGGCACTGTCTTACTTTATTTTTAGGTCCAAAATACCTTTATTTTCATGGAAGGGCTTCAAGTATAATAAGCAGTAGATAATAATCAGACTTTCAAGACTGAAATGCACAAATGCTGTACCTGCACCGTCACCTTATGTAGTCTGCTGCCTTACATTGTATTTTTAAGATAAATTAGACTTGAAACGAAGTTTAGAAGTAAACAAGGACTTTCTCAGTATATTTTGTTCTAAACAATCTTCTGAAATAATAGGGCAGCTAGAGATGCCTTCTAAAGTCAATAACATTTTTTAACGACTCTTATTTTTCACATTAGTTTAACTTCGTATTATTTTTAGGGGAGGGATACATTCCAAAAAGTCCCGAAAATCACGCTTGGGCTTATTTTTGGAAAAAGACGGAATTTATCGATTCATTACGGCTGTAATAATTATTAGCAATAAAAATATATTTTACTAATAATACTGTAAAAAAAACTTTTGTAAACAAACATAGGTATTATGTTTTCTTAAAAAGTTGATTTTAGTTCAGCTTGTATATTAATTTTAATTTCAACCATTGTTTCAGCCTGAAATTTAAATTTTGTTTTTTAAAAGTTACAGTTTTACAATTTGTATTTAACAATAATTGAAAATATTGCAAGCCAAATAATAAATTGTGGTAAATCAAAATAGTGCATTAAATATATTAGTCAGGGATGTGTTTAAAGCATTTTATCTTTACATTTTAGTTAATAACGTGGTCTTTGGATATCTGGTACTACCGCTAAGTCTGGTAACACAGGTTTCCACTAGAAATATTGAACACAACTATTGGGAGAAATATTAATATTGTTTGACTAATGGAGATAAATTATATTTTGTATTTACGGAAATACAAATAGAAAGAAATGACCAAACACAATAACAATATGGAATCAGTAACACCTCAAACGTTAAAGACATAAAAGTCAGTGGAGTGACAATGCGAAATATAAAACACCGAAATCGTTTTTTTGAAGGAGAGAGCTCCAATATTGTGATCCACTAAGGGCTGCGGTTTTAACAGTAATCTAAAAGCCTATCTCTTGTTCAGCGAGAAATGTTCATATCTTGGTGTTCGTGTGCAGAAAACCTGATAACCACTTGTGTGGAACAGTTTGCATAAACTAATTGATACCTTAGAAAAGGCTCAGAGTTATAGATCCCGACTTATTGTTTACTTGTGCAATTGTGAGAGAAGTGTGACCTTTAATGAAGTAGGTGAATCTCAAAGTCTAGCCTGCCTAATGTATGTTTTAGTAGAACTGTATCTATGAGGCCAACATCACATGAAGGACTTACTCAGAGTGAGTAGCGTCACATTATCACTACATGTGATGTATACACACATTGAATACGCACTCAGGTCATATATCGAATAGAAATGTTCTAGTTTCTATTTTTTTTACACTTAAAATGCCGCCCCCTGACACGTGCTCCAGGGGCGGACCGCCCCCCCCCCCCCACCCTCTCGCTACGCCACTGGTCCACAATTCATAAAAAAGTTTAACTTTATAAACTACTTAAAGCAATAATACTTATCACAAGTATTTTATAGAATGTATTTCAACTTTACTACTGTTAAACAGTGCTCTTTATTGACAATGCCATACCTACAAGTGACATGATTATGAAATACCCAATAATGTGGATTTATATCATCGTAACTTAAAGTACGCTTGTCACACAAGTCCTGCAGAAGCATAGTGGATAGAAAATAAAGTAATTTACCTACAATTACTTTGAGTAAGTTTAGTCGTAAACTCTTTAGTAAAGTAGTCAACAAAGTTGACTTTATTAGGTCAAAGACTGTAGCCTGCCTCAAGACTTTCTACTCAATCTTCAGAATGCCTTTACAGAGAGTGACAAGTTTTCTTTATAAACCTCTAAGGAAAATTAATATTTTCTCAAAATTCTGTGAATAATATCACGATAATTACTAATAATAGTACAAGTGTTTTCTAGGAGAACAAAAGTAAATTTATGTATTCACAATAATATATGTCTCTGACTTTTTTTTGTTCTTTTTTCATACTGTGATTAGCAAGATTTGCTAATTTATCATCAGATATCTAAATATTTATCATCAAACAATTATTTTGTAATAAGGTATGTTAATAGTGTGGAAAATATATTACGTCTTTACCACAAGGAATTTATTTTACGACGCGTTTCGAACACTTTATGTTCATCATCAGGAACATCTACAAAATAATAACAAAATCCATAAACTTTTTTTTTTAAAGTTATATCAAGAAACTCCATTTTTTTTTGTGGCAAAAGGAGTTGGTGGTGAATTGCACGCCAAACGGGGGTGTGAGACTCCTGGCAATCCAGTGTATTGACTAAAACATCACCATTCTTTAAATGCTGTCCCTTTATTGTGTGCTAGGGACTTAAGAGGGGGGATGTAAATTACTCAGAACAGTGGTTGAGAGCCAGTTTGGAAAACCTTACCACAAGGTGATACGCAGAACCACCAAGTGGTGCTGCACAAGGCTACCATCTAGACTAGATATGGGCAAACCTCTTGGGAAATGGGGGCCGCATTACATCATTTCCAAGTAACCATGAGCCACATGGTACTTTCTGTGGTATTACAATACATACAGCATATATATATATATAATATATATATTGTAAACAGGAAAACGATCCACAAGGACAACAAACGTTTCATGATGAATCACAAACACAGAACTAAGCTACAAACACACATACTGTCTCTAATTTTCGGTTGAACCGTCATCAGGAGAGTTGAGATAGGGACACCCAACGGTTGAGTCTCCAACCGTCGCTTCATAAATGCGCTTGGTATCTCTATTTCAACTCTCCTGATGACGGTTCAACAGCAAATTAGAGACAGTAAGTGTGTTTGTTCCTTAGTTCTGTGTTTGTGATTTATGGTGAAACGTATATATATATACGTTTCACCATAAATCACAAACACAGATTATATATATATAAACTATATTGACACAAAGAACACTCAGAAATGAAAGAGAAACTCAGTACTATATTTCGATGTCCTCATCTTCAGGAAGATAGAAACGAGTCGCTCCGCAGGCAAACAACGACTCATATATATATATAAAAGAGGATTTCACAATAAACAAGTACAATAACAATGATTAATCAAACCACAATATGAAACGGACAAAAGACTAAGATTTTTCAACCATACCAAGCGGTCTTCATCAGAGTCAAAAACCCAACTGAGTTTAATCAATATTTAACCCAAAAGATCTTAGTCTTCTTTTCCCATTTCACATTGTGGTTTAATCATTGATCATTTATACATATATATATATATATATATATATATATATATATATATATGTGATGTAATTTTTTTGAGGGTGAGGTCCAATGATTTTAAACTAGTTTTTGCCGACGTTTCGACATATATTTATGTCATCTTCAGAGCTTGGAAATCGTTTATGTTGCTGCATACCTATTTACATGATGGCTGAATGTAAGCCATCTTCCAAGCCCTGAAGATTACATAAATATATGTCGAAACGTCGGCAAAAGGACTTGTTTATAATCATTGGACCTCAACCCTCAAAAAAATTACATGATATAAATATTAGGTCAAGAACACAAATCATTATTGTATATATACTATATATGTAACAAGTGTTCTTCGTCAGAGTCAAAAACCCAACTTGACGAAGACCGCTTGTTACGATTGAAAGATCTTAGACTTGTTTTCCCTTTTCATATTGTAGTTTGATCATTGATTGTTATTTCAGGTGTTTATGTGAAATCTTTATATATATTATATATATATATACCGTCTGCTATATTATGTAACAATAATTATTTAACTTTTTATTATTCCTTTAATGAAAAATTATTATTCATTTCTCATTATTTCATAATGATACCAAAATATTACTGGCGTCACATATATGTGAAAAAAGCTCTTTTTTCTCTTATGCTCTCTTTCTCTCTCTCTCTAATGTTATAATTTTCTTCCAAAAGTCTCGATGAGATTTTGTTAATAAGGAAAATTAAAAGAGTTTTTAATATTAAGATAGAATTCGAGATAATCTCGGAGGGTGGGACAAAAACACGTGTCGGAGCGCAGGTTGCCTATGACTGATCTAAGACTCTCTGCTGGCAAACCTTTTCTACTCGCAAGCGAGATGCCATCATCCCGTACCACCCAAATAGTCCAAGTGGACAAAGCCCTTTCAAGGAAGACCTTCCCTCGTAAGACAGTGTCCACCCTGGGCTGAATAATGTTATTAACTTATTGCTTATCATCAGCAACACCTACAATATGAAAAAAAAAATGCATGAACATTTTTTTTTAAATTTATATCAAGAAACCAACATTTTTTTTTAAGAAACTAAAATATATACCTGCCTCAGAAGGGATCGTAACTAATTTTGTTTTATTTTAGATAAAAATTTTGGCTCCTTTATATAACTTAAAAAAGAAAAGTTTTTAAACATTTTGTCTTTATATTCTAAATATACCTGATGATGAACACTAATTCGAAACGCAACATAAAATAAATTCCTTGAGGTGAAGATGTTGTGTATTTTCCTCACGTTCATGAGCAAATGGCATACAATAACTGCATTTATAGCTAGTGGGAAGGAAGTTAGTTTGAAAAATGAATTTTATTTTTCAAAATTTTAACTTAGGTAGCTTCTGTGTACGAATGATTCTGTGTGCAACATTAATATGTCTGCTATGCAATCTGTTAACTATTTGAGAGTCACGGTTCAAAGAGTTTTATTGCATCTGTTGAAACATTTTTATTTTAAAGTCTAGACACTCTTAAAAGATATTTAGTTCATAAATAGGCTAATATAATTCCTTTATTCTGAGGAAGAGTACAGTTATATTAACATAATACGAATTAATGAGATACAGAGAAACAATATATTCTTGCTAGGAGAGAAGGTAATAATGAAAGTCTACGCTTTGGGAGCCAGGCCTTCGTAAACTGCTTCCTTCTCTGTGTTAATGTTATTATTCCAGCAAGTAAAACCAACTGCTTGTTTTATATTTACACAATTTGCATCATCTCTACATATACCCAGTACTTTTACAATATAATCAAACTGTCTTCTTCATTTACTATAATTCAATTTTCATACAATTAAAGAATAATTCTTTCTCTCCTTAATTGTATAATCCGTAATTCTATGGTATTTACTCATATTGAGAAAAAACAATAATTTGAAGTCTCTATACAAAAAGAAGTTATTCATTTAAACTACGCATTTCAAACATTTCGTGTTTATAATCGGGTAAACTTATATAATACAAAGCACATAAAATAACAATCAGTGATCAAACCATAATATGAAGTGGGGAAAAATAAAAAAGGAAGAAAAAAGATGGAAGGACTAATATGTTTCAACCCACTTTTGGTTGAAAGATCTGAGTCCTTTTTCCCATTTCATATTGTGATTTCATCATATATATATATATAAATGATTAAACCACAATAAGAATGGGAAAACAAGACTAAGATCTTTCAACCGTAACAAGCGGTCTTCGTCAGAGTCAAAAACCCAACTGACGAAGACCGCTTGTTACGGTTGAAAGATCTTAGTCTTGTTTTCCCATTCTTATTGTGGTTTAATCATTGATTGTTGTTTCACGTGTTTATGTGAAATCTTTTTATATATATATATATATATATATATATATATAACTTGAAATTCTAAAAAACGATCCAAACTGGACGCGATCAGTTTAGAAACAAAGGAAAGCAACACACAGAGAAAGATAAATGTGTTTCTTTCTGTGTGTGTTGCTTTCCTTCGTTTTTGAACATTATATATATATATAAAGTTCGTCACTTTTTTAAACTTTGACTCATAATTTAAATTATTTAAATAATGAGCAACTTAACTAACTTATTTGCATTGTTAGTTAACAGACAATTATGTCGAAGAATTTTCTTGTTAAAATGCCATAGTGACAGTTTATTTCCGAAACATATTAGTGATTATGTTAATTCAGCTGTAAATGACAGTTCTTTTCATAGAAATGTAGCGGCAACACTGACGGAGGTCAGTGAGGAACCAGTTGTTGCCGCCTCGTTCATTCTGAATTCGATTCTTGGCTTCGTCGTATACTTCACCAGTGCTTGCATGGCTTTGCGGGTTTGTCGCCGACGCTCTGGCCAGATCATTGTAATATGTATATAATTTTGTATACTGTGTGAGGACCAATGTAATAATGTTATATTAAAATATTTCTATTGTGAATATACATATTATCATAATAAATAACTATCAGAGCTCCACAGAGAAATGTAAAAAGTGGTAAATCGGTTTAAGCAAAATGTATTGAACATTGAAATCAAGGTTACAATTTGGCGTATTAACAATATAATTAAGACTATTAGAAATAGTATTGAAAAATTACCAAATATTATTGTGAGAAACTATATAGACACAATATCTAATAAAATAATTAATTAAACAATAAATAAAAACAATAACAATTAATAAAATAAAATATTGTGATATATTACTTATTTTTAATTATTAAACAAAACAGGAATTTTTGTTACATATTTTCAATTTATCTCATTAGTTATAATTTAATTATTGGACATTGTATTATCATAATCAGAACAAAGATAAAATTATTTATTTTTCTGTTATATTAACAATTTTTAATTATAAAGTAAAGAAAATACTTTTTTTACAAACTTCTTATTCATTCTATTTATATTTAGAGTGAGTAAGTTTGGAAGTATATATATATGCGAAAGAGTGGTGGAAGGTCTCAAGGTATGTAAGTAGGTAAGAGAGTGAATTTTTAAGTAAGATAAGAAAAAGAGGTAGTGGTATGGAGAGAAAAAGAGAAAGGAAAGGAAAAGAATAAGAGTGTGTGAGAAAGAGATAGGGTGTGTTGAGACAAAGTGTTTTGTCTGGAAATTCATGCTAAAACCACAAAAACCTACGTTATAATTAGACTTTATAATAATGAGCCTTCAAGAATACATTAATATATTGTATAAATACAAAAACAATTTTTTTTTGAGAATTTACATGGAGAGTGAATTATATATTTAAACCTACAATATTAATTAGTAAACTTGGTAGAGATTCTACATGTATTATAGCTTTTCAAAGTCTACCGGAGCTAATAAATTGTATTACGTTGTTTGTTTTCCAACGCCCACACTTATAAGGCTATCATCTTTTGGTGCTGTTTTAGGGACGTAAATTGTGGCTCATTTATTATGTAGCACACATTTAAGTAAAGGATTAACCGTATTATATGTTGATTCTACAGTGGGAGTCCTAAATTTTGCATAACTCAAGTGTATTTAGAGTAGGGATCTTTAACGAATACCTGACATCGTATAGGCTCAGAATCAACGGTTTAACATCTTA
The DNA here is from genome assembly GCA_026182355.1 of Hermatobates lingyangjiaoensis. NCBI lineage: Eukaryota > Metazoa > Arthropoda > Insecta > Hemiptera > Hermatobatidae > Hermatobates > Hermatobates lingyangjiaoensis. The sequence goes on from JAPFBL010000054.1 coordinate 340,253, forward strand.
GTCTTTGTCTCAAGGGAATATTTTCAGTACCTTGAGGGTTTAACGTAAGTTGTGTTCGTTCTGTATGTTTATTTATATGTCCTGTGTCCTTTAGTTTAAGCTACCGATAAGGGAATATCGGGTACCTTGTCGGACATTATATTAGTTTTTAGTCTTTTAGTATTGAGTGTTTCTTAGTTATAAGTTAGTTTAGTTTCCACTTCGAGGGAATATTTTAATACCTTGAGGCGTATTGGTAAGTTGAGTTAGTCTTGATTGTGTATTTATATGTCTTCGTTATATGTGTTCTCTAGTTAAAGTGCAACTGGTAAGGGAATTTTGAGTACCTTATCTCCGCATGTTACCAGGGCTTTAGCTTTTCTATTACTCTTGGCCTAGGTACCGTTTTGCGGAGTAACTGTCAGAATTCGTGTTTAGCATTGCGTTGCTTGAGGTGCCCTCGGGCACTTCCATGTTCAATGGAGGTGGCTAAAGGGTAACTTGTCAACAAGGCGGCCTGGCTTGACTAAGCGGTTATGGCACAAAATGCCGAGGAACGCGAAGATCAAAACGGGTTTAAGATCCTCTCCGAGGGACGACATGCTCTCATGTGAATATGTGATGAGTAATGAGCCCCAGATCTACAAGTTCAGAGGTGACTACGTTAACATTTGAGCTAATCTGGTCCCTATAAATTTATTATTGCAAACTTGTAATATTCTGGATATTCTAGAATACAAATCGGTAAACTTGATAAATAAATAAAGGTTACATTTATGTTTATAATGTCTGTATCAATATATTAATAATTAATTTCACTTTATCTCGAAGTTCATTCGGGTTAACTGAAGTTCACTTTAAACTTAACTTTAACCCGAAGATGAGTTAAGAACCACTAGTCTTCGGATTTTGCTGAAATTATAAATAGATATATATATATATATATATATATATATACGTCGAAGGGTATACATATAACTTTATATTATTTTGGTGTTCTCTCCAAAAATTGGAATACAAAAGCCAGCTGTGATATCAATTTCACAGGCATTCATTATACTCAATTTTACACTATATCACATCAGAGTTTTCTTTCAAACTACCCGTAATTTATAACACTCACTACTTAATTATTAATTTTTTACAAGTTCATTATTTTTTTTTACAAATTTTGAAACATATCGACATAATTGTTAATTTTTACTTAATTGTTAATTTACTTAATTAACAATTAAATTACTTAATTGTTATTTTCTTACAAGTTGATTATTTGTTTACACTTTTGAGACATATTTTACTTAATTTCTACTTAATTGTTAATTGAAATAATTAAAAATTAACACTTAATTGTTAATTTCTTATAAGTTGATTATTGTTTTAGACTTTTGAAACATATAATACTTAATTTTTACTTAGTTGTTAATTTCTTACAGGTTGATTATTTTTTTAGACTTTTGAAACATCTGGACGCTTAAATAATTGAGGGTCTGACCAAAGCTCTAAGCGATATTGAAGCTTATACTATCTCCTAGTGGTTAATTGATAGGAGGTATTCCATTTTTAGCTTGCTCCGTTTTAGTTTAATTGTTTCCTTTTTTTAATTGCTTATTCCTCTTTTTTATTTTCGCTAAAAACATCGCTAGGAGTCATAAAACTCAATTTTCTGTTGTTAGTAAATGAGTTGAGTTGGGAGGCCAGGTTAGCTCAGTGGTTTAATTACTCGCCTCTGAACTGGGAGGTCGGGGGTTCAATACTCTGGTTCTCAATTCATATAGAACGGGGGGTTCTCAATGGGGGGCGTATTTTAGGTTCTTAGGGGGTGAATTGTAACTACAGTAAATTTAGAGAGTGAGGAAAGCCATTATACGTTTTGCCCTCTCAATTATAAATTTAAAGATTATATTGAATTACAACTCGTAAATTTGATATAACCTTAAATAATTGTAATTGAATTTCATTTGTAAAAATCTATTATAAACATAATCAATGTAAAGTTGTAAAAAGTTTATATACTATATTTGAAAAATGAAGGGGTGGGGGAATGGAATTGTGGGAAATGTCGAAAGGGGTGAATGGACCAAGGAAGGCTAAAAACCCCTGATATAGAAGGTGAATGAATCTGAGCCGTCAGTCCCGAGACTGGACAATGTCAGGTACTCGTAAGAGATCCCTTACTTTAAACACAATTGAGTTAGTACCTAATCTTCTTTGTATGGTATCACAAAGGGCCAATGTTCCGCCTATATATGTTTCCCAGTAGAAAACACCCACTGCAGCCTAACCCTACCAAAGAATATGAGTTTCTTAAACTCTTGTTTTTATACATTATAGGGTATAAAGTTAATGAAATGGTCTCCACATATAAAAATTCAATAGTATAAACAACGCGTTTCGAACACGTAGTGTTCTTTTTCAGACATTAACTAAAAAATACAATGACAGCAGAGAGTTATCTATAGTATACAGTAAATATAGTACAAAATAAAATAAGGAAGATAATAGGAACCTAAGGGTGAGTGTCGGTAGTAAAACAAACTGTGAATAGGATGGACGTGGGTGAGGGTATAGGGTACATCTGTTTCATATTAAAAGGCAGGTACATTTCATTGTTATTTTTTTCCCTAAAGGTTAGGCTGAGCCTTGACATTTGCTCTAGGCCTAAGTGTAGGAAACATATTGAAAACACAGAGAACTATAACGAAATATAAACAACTATATATATGGATATGGAGAAAATATAACCTTTTATTTTGTTTTAATTAAATAAATAAATTAAGAAAAATTGTACACTTGGGAATTTGTTCATTCAGGCAAGTAGAAGAGTTATTGCGCACTAATTTGTTAATTTCATACCCTTCTAAAATAGTTATTTCACGGGATTTGTTGTTTCTATGTAATATTTGTATTTTTTAGTCTGGGAAAAAATTGGTGGTTATTGGTGACTAAATGTTTGGCAAAATGGGATATGAATTGATTATTGTTGGGAGGATTTAGTTTTCTGTTTAACTTCTTGTACATGTTCTTTGATTCTTTTGTCAAACGATCTTAGAGTCATGCCTATATAATGAGAAGGGCAATTAGCGCACGATAATTTATATACACCACTAACAGAAAGGGATTCTTGAGCTCTTTTTAAAGATAACAAGGACTTTAAGTCACTTGAGTTTCTTGTTTTATAGTCTACGAGTCCACTACTAACAAATACATTGACAATGTATCATTGAAAGGAAATGTCGGATACATAAATAATGTAATTAAGTATCTTCTGTTTATAAATCTTTTAAATTTTAAAATATACTCCATATTTTTTTTTATTTAGGGTGATGATTTAGAAGCCTCAAGATGATTTGTGAAAATCAAATCTTTGTTTTCTTCATGAGGTATTAATAATGTATTAATTTTGATATTTCTGATATTAATTTCGTATAAAATGTTTTTAGTATGACTGTTTCTGAAATGTTTCGCAGACAACTATTTTAAAATAGACTTTAAAATTCTATTGAAAGTCATTAAATCAGAGACTTAAAAGTATATGTGGTAAAAAAACTCGCCTAATTTAACTTGTATTTCACATAGCGTGATTTATTCAAAGTGAAAATCAAATGCTTCTTTTAAACATAAGTTATTTAAACTGTTGTAAATAATTTTGCTAGTTTAAGTGTTTTCTGAAACACTTTGTAGATAACTATTCTGGAATAGTCAGGATGCTTTAAACTTCTATTTGAAGGTCTTTAATGATAAAGCAGCGGGTATTCATCTTACTTAAATATATGAGTGGTCAAAGAAAATGACAAATGTGACTTGAATTTCACCTAGAATGATTTATTCAATGTAAATCACTCCTTGCCTTTCCATATACAATGCGTAAAGCACTTCCTATATTCTTGTTAGTAGGTTTCAATTAAAACAAAGCGTTATGCATGGAGGTTTGTTGCACAAGTATCGGGACACATACAAGTGATTATATAGCCTGCATTTCCCAGGAGTGCCATATAGGAATTTACCCAGGCTGCGAGGCTGCCCCGTCTAATTGGACTTTATCTGTTCGAAAATTGCTTCAAAGCTTAATTCGTACAACAAAATGTCAACATTTATTTCAGCATTTTTTTTTTTTTTAGAAATAATTTAAATGAAGAGAGAGAAAAAAAATATTAAACGATTTAATCATAAAATAATTAGTTTTGAAAAATTTAAAATAATTTTTTTTTTTCAAATATTTCTGTTGAAAAATCCGTTTAAAAAAAGTATTACCCGCATAAAACATAAAAACTTTTACGACCTTTAAAAACTCACTTTGGCATAAAACTTTACATTTTTTGTTTGTAAATTTATTTTTAATTTTCAAATATTTTTGCTGAAAAATCCGTCTAAAAAAAAGTATTACCTGCATAAAACATAAAAATATTTAAGACCTTAAAAACTCATTTTGGCATAAAACTTCAGATTTTTTGTTAAATTTTTATTAATTTAATGTTTTTTCTATTTTCTATTTTTAACGTCTCAAAATGCCACTCCCTAGCACGTGTGTGCCCCTCCCGCCTTCTTGCAACGCTACTGACTGGTAAGTTTTAACCACCATAGGATACATCTTTCAGCTAAAACTTTATCAAACAGTTTATATTGTAGAATGCTAGAGTTTGTGACATTGCAATTTACCAGCTTGATTTATCTACTTTTTTAACAATAATACAGAGGTTGCTTCTAAGAGTCTTGACTTACTTTACGTCTAGTTTTACCTCCTTTTCGTTCTGCATTACTCACTTAAAACAAAATTAACTGCTCCTTCAGCTTTTAACTTTTAACATAGCATCGAGTTATAGAAATGTTAATTTAATTTTATGTCTAAATTAAAATTAAGAATGAAATTATCCTTCATCTTTTAACTTAGAAATCGATTTATATAGAAATTCTAATTGAACTTTTTGTCCGAATTAAAATCAGGAGTGAAATAAAATTGTTATCTAACTGATAATAGATATTTATGCACCTAAGAAATAATGAGGACATTATTTTCCGAGTGTTTCTAGTTGATTACTTAGGCAACGACGAAGGAATCAATGCTAATATATCCCGAGGCGTAGCCGAGGGAAATAACTATGCTGAGAGAATAACAACTCATTATTTATTAAGTGTTAATTAATATAAAAACAATTAATAATAACTCTTAATATTCCAAAATAAAGGTTTAAGAAAGCTAAATAAAAGTATGTAAACAAAACAGAGTGGAATAATTAGCAATATAGCTGAGATTTAAAAATCAGGCTTGCCACCCTAACTCTTCCCGATCTCGTTTTACTTCGTATTTAAAAATCAATGTCAACAAAACAATTAGGTTGGACAACCTGGATTACATATATCTCTGTTTTTTTTTTCATTTCTGCATTTGTTGATTATTTCCTAGTTTTATAAGTAATGCGATTACATTTCTTATATTAATACCTAAAAAGTAGACGTAAAAAGTTGCTTTTCATCCTTTCTGGAGATAAAATAGTTCTTTATATTTTAATGTCTGATTGAGGCAGGTAATTTTTTTTATTTTATGAACTATTCAGTTTTTCGTGCAATCGTTTTTCATGTTTTTTTTTCATCTCTAGTCATTAATGTTATTTATCTATGTCATGATATTTTCTTTAATTTTGTTGCTTGATATTTTAATTTCAATATCTTCTTTTAGTTTGGGACTATTTGGTTTTAGGCAGTGACTTATTATTTATAAGTCTACGTAAATTTCAAATTTGAAATATCAGTTTTGGTGAAGCTGATATTAATAAAAAAAAATAACTTATTTGTTGTGGCATCACTGACGGAGGGCAGTAGGAGTCAGGTTTTACCGCCATCTTTGACTAGATTTGAACTGTCTTAATACTTCGTTCACAGCATACTTTACTGGTTGGTCGCCTTGTTATCTGGTCACATCTATGTTCAACATTAATCCCTCTTATTTTACAATATTATGTTGATTGTATAGACCTGGTCCAAAAGCATCTTGTAAAAAAACATCAAATTATAAATGCTTGAAAATAGATGCAAGAGCCCACGCATATTAATTTACTGCATAACTTCTGGTAAATTATTATCTGGTATAATTATGAAAATTGTTGAATTTTATGCTGTTATCATGATTGTATGAGTAATTTTGTACTTGTTTTTAAAAAATTTTAGCAATATCAAAATATCTAGGTAAAATTTAGATCAACTAATAAATAGTAATCCTATATATTAATACGCTAGTAACTACATGTGTCATGCTTTGTCATAATATTGATAATTGGGTATAGCTAATTTCTGTAATTAATTTACAGCTACAAATCAAAGTCATCTTAATTAAACATCATTATATTCTCTAATTAGCATTTAATAGGGGGTCCAGGTTAGCTCAGTGGTTACGTGCTTGCCTCTGAACTGATAGGACCGGGGTTCGATCCTCACCTGGCCCTCGATTTATTCACGCGGGAGGTGAATAAATCTGAGCGCGTCGTCCCTCGAAGGAGGACGTTAAACCGTCGGTCCCGAGCCTGTACGATGTCAGGTACTCGTTAAAGATCCCTCCTCTAAATGCATTTGAGTTAGGCAAAATTTCGTACTCCCACTGTAGAATCAATCTTCATTGTGTGGTATCATAAAGGGGCAATGCTCGGCCTACGTGTGTTCCCTTGTGGAACTGCCACTGCAACCTAACCTAGCATTTAATAGAGCATAAGTTAAATAGTCTGTTTCATGTGCATACTTTTACTTTTTTACCTAAATGTAGCACATTATTTGAGGATGAGTTCAGTATTTTTCTTTTTTGAAATTTACTTTTTTGTAGTTTTCTTTAGAAAGGGAGTTATAATATCATTTTACAAATTCAGATCATGTTTTTTTAACGCTAAACCTATAACAATGAAATTTTGTTAAAAAATTGAACTTAACAATATTAATTTATAAAGAAATTCATAAAATTTCGATTGTTGCATAGGTCAATATGCTATTAAAATTAAAAATGTTGCTTTCGAATAATGAATCATCTGCCCTTTTAATCGGATTTGTTTACATTTAGTTGCATTGTTTACATTAACTTAGAAATGTTTTAAGTGAAATAAAAAAGTTATTAGAGGTTTATTAAAACAAATTTTAAATGTTTTTATGAATGAAGATAATATATTAGAAGAATAAAATTGTTAAATGCATAAAGTTAAATAGTTAACCACAGTCACACATGCATTTTCTTATGCATTTCATAGTGTGATGGACGCTTCTTGAACAAATGTTTGACTAATCAAGCTAAACATAGGTTGGTTGTTGACTTTATTATGTTTACTTATAGTATAGTTGAGTGTAGACAATTCCAGATTTTTATTTTAGTTTTTATTCCAGTTCGATTTGAATATTTATAGGAAAAAGAAGACAGCGTCTATCTTTTAAAGGATAGCTTTATGTTAATAATTAAATACCAAATTAAGGTCAGCGAAAGGTAACACGACATTCTTTGACAGTTGGTGAAGTTCGACGGGTCAGCTAGTCCTATATATTAATACACTAGTAAATTAATGTGTCACGCTTTGTCATAAACAATAGTGTAAAGTCATTATTGTGATATAATTGGGCATATCTAATTGCTGTAATTAAATTACAACTTTAAATCAAAGTCATCATAATTAGGTAGCATTATAATTTGTTCTGAAATAAATTCGTCATTTTCTCTAATTGATGTTTAATAGAGCTTAGGGAGTCAAATAGTGTATTTCATATCCATACCTTCAATTGTAAATTTATGAACAAAAATAAAAATAGCACATTATTTGAGGATAAGGTGAAGGATTTTTTTATAATACAATTTGATGGTGTTTTAAAACACTTTATCAATTCAGAAAATGTTTATTAACAGTAAAACGATAGTTATAGCAGAATGAAATATTGCCAAAGAGTTAAACCTAAAATTAGCAATTTATAAAAAAAAAATTAATAAAATTTCAATTCTTGCAAAGGACACATATAAAAACTGAAATGTTGTTTTGGAATAATGAATCATCTACAACACTGGCAGAAATTGTTTATAGCTATTTACATTGACAAAGAAATCTATAACAGAAATAATATTGTTACTTGGAGGTTTATTAAAAAAAAATTAAATGTTCTAACCAGTTAGGATGATATGTTAGAAGAATAAAATTGTTAAATGTAAAAAATTAATCCCTAGCAAAGACATTTTCTGGTGCATTCCATGCTTGTCGAACAATGTGTTTGACTAATCAAAACATCAGTTTTGATGTTTTGATGTTAATGAGTTTGATGTTATGCTGACAATAGTACAGATGAGTGTAGGACACTCCAGATTTTTTTATTTTTGTTTTTATCTCTGTTTGAATTCATAAACAGTAATTGATAATTGCCTTTGCTATGGCAAGACAGCGTCTGTCGGGATAGCTATTATGTTAAAAATAGAATACTAAATTAAGTTTTAGTAAAGGTAGCATGACATTCAGTGACTATTATGTGGTACAAAGTTTGCCGGATCAGTTAGTCTATATTAAGAGTTGATTTAAAAAATAAAAAAAAAAGAAAGTTAATAAAAAGCTTGTTTGCAAAAAGAAAACAGTATGATTAAAAGTAAAACTACTCTAAGTCATTGGAATCAACCAAGCATTTGTCTTCATTATTAAGAGAAGAATCAAGAATGAACTAAAAAGAGGGACAAACTGCTCTTTTATCAATGATCAATCAACGATTATTAATCTCCTTTTTAGTTTGGTTTCAATAACTTTACTCAAGAAGTCAGAGTCATTCGTCATTTTTAATACTTTCTTTTGTCTTTTCTTTAACATCTAGTAATAGGAATGAATAATGACTCTTTAAATCAACAACTTCTTAAAGCTAAAAAAAGAAAAAAATCTGGCATCATTTTAAATAAATTAAAATATTATATCATTTCAAAAGAAAAAATAATTAATAATCTGTCATTTTATATTATATACAACCCCAGGTGGCTTAGCTTGTTTCAGACTCGATTATGTGTTTGGAATCCATGACCATTGGATTGTTTTTGGATTTGTTATTTTACTTCAACAACTCGGATTGTTGAAAAATAACGAAGCTGTTTGCTATTTTCAAGTTTTTTTTTTCATACCTCTTGGCTCCATTTATGCTATTCTCTTACCAGCTACCCAATATCTTTTCACACAGTTTATAGGACTGGCATAATTTTTCAAATCAACAAAAATACTAGAGATTCATTCATATATATTAGGTTAGGTTAGGTTGCAGTGGCAGTTCCACAAGGGAACACACTTAGGCCGAGCATTGGCCCTTTGTGATACCACACAATGAAGATTGATTCTACAGTGGGAGTCCTAAATTTTGCCTAACTCAAGTATATTTAGAGTAGGGATCTTTAACGAGTACCTGACATCGTACAGGCTCGGGACCGACAGTTTAACGTCCTTCTCCGAGGGACGACGTGTCCAGATTTATTCACCTCCCGCGTGAATAAATCGAGGGCCAGGTGAGGATCGAACCCCTGTCCTATCAGATCAGAGGCGAGCACGAAACCACTGAGCTAGCCTGACCCCCTATTCATATATATTATAATTATAGAAAGTTCAGCTTCATAATTGAAAATCAGGGGATCTGCTACTTTTATTCAGTAAAAAAAAAAATGCATTTAGATTGTCATGACTCGTCTTAATATAGAACAATCAACACTGGTAGCTGTAGCCAAGATGGTTGGATGAGGGTTTGCCAATCCATTCAGTCAATTTTTTGTCTTTCTTACTCAGCTTCATTTCCTTCAAGCATTTCTCTCTAAATGTCGTATTAAGCATTTTTTTTTTTTATCGGTTGATAAGTAAAGAGGAACTTCGGATTCCAATCAGGTCTGTCTTTTAGCTAGGGCAAACCAAGAGAGAGTAACCTCTCTGTCACCTACAGGACGATGGTAGTGACCTCAGACAAATGACCTAGTTAATCAGCGGCAGGTCAGAATAACAGCTGCCACAACCGTCACTCCCGCAAATCTGCGGACCCCGCACCTTTTTCTTTATTCACATTGCATAAAAGAACTTTCTTCTACATAAAAGGTAGTACTTCTACTTATGCTAAGCTACGTTATCAAATACTACCCATTAGAAGGGATACACAGGCAAGCTACTTTGTGTAAGCTATTTGCTTGGACTATACCAGGGTTCTATGGAGTGCTCAGTAGCAACGCTCTGTGGCTGAAGGGATATTTTTAGGGGTCAGCGCGGACCAAATGGCCCAATAGCCAAGGGTGGGTGTTAGTTAATAGCATGAAAATAGTTTTAGGGGTCGGCGCGCACCAAATGGACAAATAGCCAAGGGTGGGTGTTGGTTAATAGAATAAAAACATTTTTAGGGGTCAGCTCGCACAAATGGCCCAATAGGCAAGGGTGGGTGTTGACTAATAGAATAAAAACATTTTTAGGGGTCAGCTCGCACAAATGGCCCAATAGGCAAGGGTGGGTGTTGGTTAATAGAATAAAAACATTTTTAGGGGTCAGCTCGCACAAATGGCCTAATAGGCAAGGGTGGGTGTTGGTTAATAGAACAATAACATTTTTAGGGGTCAGCTCGCACAAATGGCCCAATAGGCAAGGGTGGGTGTTGGTTAATAGAACAATAACATTTTTAGGGGTCGGCGCGCACCAAATAGACCAATAGCCATGGGTGGGTGTTGACTAATAGAAAAAAAACATTCTTAGTGGTCGACGAATACTTGAAGGTCGAATAGGGTTCAGTGAATACATCTTTAATTATTTCACTATTTGCTAGGATGTAACTCGTCACTCAATATCATACTGCTGCTAAGTAAGCCATGATCACAGTAGCAGATGAACCATTCTTGCTTGCATGCCAATCTTTAAACATGCCTGGACTGGTTTTAACCATGCAAACAGACTTTTAGCAAAACAGAAAAATCGACAAAACATCCAGAAATGAGGTGATTTGCTACTTTAAGCCTGATACCAGTGGTCTTGCAAGCACATATTCGTCATGGATTACCATTAATAGTTAATCCGCTGACTCTAAATTAAGGAGACCTTAATTATTTCCGGAGACCTCTGAACCAAGTCGACTACAACATATATATTTCTGTTTTAAAAATTTAAAATTTCATCTAAATGCGATAATTTTATAAATTTATATTTAATATAGAAAATAAATAAAACGTACAATCATTTAATGACTATATATATTTCTGCACCTAGGAAATCATGAGGTCCATTATTTTTCGTGTGGTTTTAGTTGATTAGGCAACGCCAAAGGAATGCAGCCTAAAGCCGAGGCGTAGCCAAGGTAGATAACTACGTAAACGAAAAACAGCTCATTATTCTGGAGGTGGATATAATATTTTACCTCCAGAAAAGGCTCTATAATAAAAATAATAATTTATTAAGTGTTAATTAATATAAAAACAATTAATAATGACTTTTAATAATCCAAAATAAAGGTTTAAGAAAGCTAAATAAAAGTATGTGAACAAAACAGTAGAATAATTAGCAATACAGCTGAGATTTAAAAATCGGGCTTGCCATACTAACTCTTCCCGATCTCATTTCACTTCATATCTAAAAATCAATATCGACAATATAATTATGTTGGACAACCTGGATTATATCCCTTTTTTTCATTATTGTCCCGTTTTTAAGCACGGGGATTAAATGTGTTACATTATTACCTGAAAACTGGACGTAAAAATTTATTTTTCGTCTCTTTTAGAGATACAATTTTTGTTTCATGGTTGCCTATCTATTTTTAAAGGAAAAATGACTTGGCTAAAAAATAGTAGTGAAATTGAAGTTAACATTTGTTTTAGGAATAAGGAAGGTCTGATTGGTTTTGTAGTAGCGTGGGGTGAATGGGGGATCAGTTTACACTATTCACATAGCACTGCAGTCTGTCTAACTCCCCTCCTGTAAAAAATTGATTTCAATTAATTCTTAACAATCCACATTCCCGTCAATGTGCTCAATGTTTGATGAAAACCTTTAAAAAGGTTACCCTTGCACTCATGTTTTATATTAAATCAGCAAATACTTATTCACAAAATATACAAGTATATCTCTAGAAAATTAGAAAAGTAAAATATTTTAGTTATTTTTCTCTTGGTTTATAACATTGATTAAAAACTTAATTTCACCTCCAAAAAAACAATCAATTAAATGGTTTAAATTACAATTAAGGGAAAAAAATTAATTCAGTTTGTTTTTATAAAGGGGTTGAAAATTTATTATATTTGTTTGTGTAGCTATTTAATTTAATTTAACTTTCTTTTTATGATTTATACTAAACGTTTTTGTTTTGAAAAGTCTTTGGTTTTCTTTAATGATGACTCTATATCAGTGTTTCCCAGGTACCGCCCCCCTGGGGGGCGCTAATGCAAAAAGGAGTGGGGATTCTATTTCCATAAAATGAAAATTTCATGTAATATAATTTCTAAATTTAAGTGAAAAGACCACATGTAAACTTCTAGGAAAAGTTTCTTAAACTTATTTGTTTTGATAATTTATTTTTATGTTGAAAGTATATTCTCGTCTAAGTTTCTTTTATTGTGTATTAATTCTTTTGCATGAATATGCTATGAAACAATACATATATTGGATTATAAATAAATATTCGATTAGTCATTATATTAATTTAATTATTAAAATGTTACTCATTTGGTTATTTAGTCTAAGATTCTGATTATTGAGGAGTGTTGAGTATAGGTTTACGGACCCAAGGGGGCGGTCGCTCGAAAAAGTTTGGGAAACACTACTCTATATGTATACTAATAGTGTAATAAGATGTAACTCTGGGACTATAACAGCAGTCTAAAATTAGATCGTTGATTGTAATTCAATAAAAATAAATATTTTTATGACTTCTGGAATTTTTAAAAATAACAGATTATTAACGACCAGCATTATTATGACCACCCCCGGTCGGCAAACATGGTTGCTACGTCACTGTTGGGGACGCATTATTATGTTTTAGCAAACCTGAATGACTAATGTAGTTTACATTGTAGCAAGCACCTTTCAACCTTTCACCCTTTATAATAATAATCGTAGGTTTCTCGCTTGATTTTAGATAATTTATATTTATTTGAGTTTTAGATAAAAAATTTATGAATTGGCATTGACTTTTTATTTGTAGCGTATAAAATTTTGTCAATAAAAGATAAGAAAAATCGAGGTAACGGGAAAAAGTTTTGAGGTCGATCTGGAACAAGAAGGTCCAATATGCCAACGCATTAGAGTTCAATGGAAACTCATCAATCAGGGGATGACAATGGAAGGGAAGAGCAAACAATAGGCTTTAAGGGGTGGGGGGTGAGTAGGAGGGCAACAGTAATTCTGGTCAACTGGGTCATATTATATAGAGGAGTTGAAAAGGCATTGGCATAGAAAGGAAATGAAAGAAAATGCTAGCTTTTTGTTAGGGATAAATTTTAAGATGGATTAAATGTTGATTATATTTTATACTTGGGAGTCCAAGCAAGCCTTTAAAGGGCTGCTTAATCAATAGGGCTTGAATGGACTAAGGTGGCCCTTTGTAATCCCCCCCCCCCCCCACCATCCTTTCGCCATTATTTGTGTTATGTACTATAAACAGACTCAACATTAAGCAGGTTCCCTTATAGTCAACCAAAGCAGTAAGGTTAGTGAGAATCTTCCTTCATCCATTTCATTTACTACCCAATCTAAATCTCGTTTTAATTCCCCCTTTTTAGATTTCATAGTCGAAATAAATCTGACAATTTACTAACTTAATTTCAAACTTAAAGACTATTCAGCCAGTTTCTATTTGATAAATTTGATCTATTATAAAGAATTTATAGTTGATATTAAAATTTCTAAGTGACTCTAAAATGACTGTTTCATTCCATAGGTGGGAGAGGGGATGGTTGTTTCATGAGATAAACGAAGATAGAAATATTGATTACTTGTGCAAACTGTTATAGAGTGGTATTTACTGATATTGAGGAATTTCAAAAATTACATCTCCAAAAAAAAAACAAAAAAAAATATGAAACTAACTACGCGTTTCGAAAACTTAGTGTTCTTCTTCAGGTTTACATCGGTACTCTTGATATTCGATCTACGGTAGTGACTTCCTAAGTCTTTCCTAAATGACTCAAGAGTACAGATGTAAACCTAAAGAAGAACACTAAGTTTTCGAAACGCGTAGTTAGTTTTAATATTATAATTTTTTTTGTGTATGGAGATGTATTTTTGAAATCCCTTAGTAGAAGTAAGGATATACGCTAGTTCACTCTTCTTACATAACTAATAACAAACAAGTACAACGCATACTTTATATAGCTGTACTCACGGCTATTCAAGCAGTGATTGTATAGTATTTACTCATGATCAAAGAGGAAAAGAAAGTTTGTAAAGTCTTCTACAAACAAAGGATTTTATTGTTGAACGTGTTTAAAACATTTTTTTGGTGTTAATGTTAGTTTTAAAAACTTAGTTATTGGTTGACCCCGAATTAGTCAACATATCCTAACTTAGAAAGATGTAACCTGACGATGAACACTAAATGGTCGAAACAGGTTGTATGACAAAATCCTTTGTGCGGAGAAGACTTAGTATTTCTTTTCCTCTCTAATCACGTAACAGTAACAATATATCATTGAATAATTCAATTTTTAATCTCAAACTTTTACAGCATAAGTCAAGTTGAGATATTTTTTTTTCATCCAATCAAATCAACTGGGCGGGCTTGATAGATTTTCTTTGTTTTTGAGGTCAACAATTTTCTTTGTTGACCCATTCAGTCCCCATGGACAAGACCTACAATTGCTGTTCTGGGGCATACAGTTTTAATGCATGATTAAATTAACAGTTATGACTTTTGCCAAAGGTTCACGTAAGTCAGTTATCTCAAGAGTAGAATACACATATGCTCTAAGGTCCTTTGTACTGCCTTACATTTGAGTTGAAAATTCTTCATTCTTCTGTATATAAGCTTATCAGTGTCTGTCTTGCTACTGATGGTTTTATATCTTTTCTGAATATTATGACTGCAAGTTTTTTTCCATACAAAAAAATCCATATGAAGTTGAACTTGATTCTGAATGATTCACATTAACGGAAAACAATTTGAAATAAATTTTTTACCTGAGCCTATAATTGTAATAACTATGTATAATAAGATTTTACAATAAACACGTCAAATAAAAGCCAATATTCAAGCTACAGTATGAAATAAAAAAGAAGATTAAGATTTTTCAACGATAACCAGCAGTCTTCGTCAGAGCCAGTTGAGATTTTACACTGACAAAGACTGCTTGTTATGATCGAAGGAACAAGCGATCTTCGTCAGTGTTACTAGAGATTTGACTCTGCCAAAGACTGCTTGTTTTGGTTGAAAGAACAAGCGATCTTCGTCAATGTTACTAGAGATTTGACTCTGACAAAGACTGCTTGTTACGATTGAAAGAACAAACGATCTTCGTCAGAGTAACCAGCAGTCTTCGTCAGAGTTAGTTGAGATTTGACTCAAGTCAGCATTAAAAAAAAAAAGCAGTTGTCAAATCTCTAGTAACACTGACGAAGATCGCTTCGTCTTTTGTTCAAACTTCTTGTTTTGTTGAAAGACTGCTTGTTACGGTTGAAAGATCTTAAACTTTTTTCTGATTTCATACTGTCATTTGTATGTTGTAATACCTAATACAATGTAAATTGTAAACTCGATGTTTGAACCCCGAATATTTGATGATAATGGCAAGCACGATAACTCTACATGAGCTCTGTGAATAAAACTTATTTTATGCATTTCTTCTGTTTATAAAGTAATTTGATATTAAACTTTGAATATTTTCATTTTGAATATTTTTTTTCGTTGAATCCATAATGAAAAATAGCTAATTCTACGAATTGAACATTTCCATTAAATCGATTCTACATTTTGACGACATCCTAAAACATTTTTCCAAAAAAAAAAACTAAAAACTAAAAAAAAGACGTCTTACTGATGCAATTTTAATTTGAGTGTAAATGTTTAGTCGTTGCAAAAGCTAAATTTAGAGATAGATCGTGCGAAATGAGGGCTGAAATCTGTATTTTAGATCTACAGGGATGTGGGAACACGTTACGCCAGTTCATCAGCATAATGCGAGCGTTATTAGCGCTCTTCCCTTTATACGATCGTCCCCCTTCCAAACAGACGATAAATGGCCCATAATTCAGTTCTCAAGTTATGGATACCCGCCCTGCTGAATCGACACAAGATCCGAATCTACTTTGTCACAACCTACATTTTCACTTGTTCCACAAAATATAAATCTTTCCCTTTTAATTCATAACACTATAATTAAACCACTGATAATTTCCTCCATTTCATTTATATTCAATTAAATTTATTTTCAGAATAATAAATAAACAACAATACACTAACTTGAATAAAAAAAAAAGATTTTCATTTATTTAAAAAAAAAAATGTTTATGTATAGAAGCTATTAATTTTAGCTTGTATTAGACAAAATGCGTGACCCATTGGATCATCCAATATCTTCCTCTTTAATGCAATCATGTTCACACAAGTGCAGATAAACTCTCAATTAATTCATTTCTAATAATGAACATATTCTTAAAACAGTTCTTTTTATTTCATTTTTTTTACAATTTGAATTCCCCCCCCCCCCCCCCCGGAACTTTAATGCTTTCTTTCTGTTTGACCCTACTTAGAGCAAGATGTAATTGAACGTGTTAAAATACTGTTTTACACAAATGAACTTAAAACTTTCTGTAGATTATTATCATTATAATTAAATCATTCATTATAATTTAGGTCAAAAAACTATTATTTAATCTTTTCACGTCATTTATATCAGAGTTTTGAAGCTAATTCTACAAAAGTCTCTTTGGTGCAGATGGTAGCGCGTTGGTCCTCCAATGCCAAGGATGTGGGCTCAATTCAGACACATTTTCTAATATTTTTTTCAGCATAGAATATGTAAAAATATTTAAACACCAACAACAAGGTTTTATAAGTATATAGCTGCATGCAAGCTCTCAAAGTTTTAAGTTTAATACCCAAGGAGGTAGGGTAGGCCCAGACAATTTTCCATCTACTTCCAGTCGTTTTAATTTTTTTTTTATTTTACATTCAAAATTTCATTATAAAAAAAAACAAAAGAAATAAATAAAAATGTCTAAAACTATGAAAGAAAGAGTTTGTATGCATGAATTGGAATTTATTTAGAATAAGACTTCACATCGACTTTTGGGAGAAAATATATTTAAAATATTTCATTTTTCCCATGAAAGCAATATAGTTACAATCATGATTTAAATTATAAACAATTTGTAACAAGACCAAATACACTGGAATTCATTCCACTCTTGTTCCAAGAGAGAACAATTAGAGATCGATGAAGTTACGCACATGAAGTGCTCTCCACAAGATTATCAGTTATAAGGTCCTTGTTTCTGTTAATTGGTTATCAGTGTTGCCAATGGTTCGCACTGTTTCACCATATCAAACAAAGTTAATTACAATGTTCTCTTCTCATTAGGCACACCAGCTCTCCATATATTGGTGGTTTAACAATTAATTATATCTACTTTTGATGAAGCAGACTCTACGAGGCAAATATATTACTATTTATTAATGCAATAAAATTAGGGATTTTTTTAATTGATCTTGATCAACTAAAAAAGGAAAAAAAACTGCTTAATGAAATACAAATTTTACGACACTATGACTTTTATAAAAACGTCAACTAAAAGTAATAATGCATAGCAATCAAAAGCGGAACAATATAACTATTGAACCCTGAAAATGATACTACAATTGAAACTTCCAGTTGTCAATACTACAAGGTGGTACGATTTGAGGAGTCAACCTCAATCTTCTGCGTATTCGTGATGAATGTGTGTACTCGTATACGTGTATGACAGAAATACTGCAGGCTCTTATGTTTGTAGCAATGACATATCGTAGAATTAGACAATAGGGCGCTTTAATTTATCAGACTTTCTTTTATCAGAAATTAGGTAAAAAAAAATCACGGTGATATTTTTAGCCTTTAGAAATCAGGTTAAAAGAAATCATGATGATATTTTTAGCCTGTAGAAATCAGGTCAAAAAAAAATCATGGTGATATTTTTAGCCATTAGAAATCAGGTCAAAAAAAAATCATGGTGATATTTTTAGCCTTTAGAAATCAGGTCAAAAAAAAAATCATGGTGATATTTTTAGCCTTTAGAAATCAGGTCAAAAAAAAATCATGGTGATATTTTTAGCCTTTAGAAATCAGGCCAACAAATCATTATGCTACTTTTGGCCTTTAGAAATCAATTCAAAAAAGTCATAATGATATTTTTGGCCTTTAGAAATCAATTCAAAAAAGTCATAATGATATTTTTGGCCTTTAGAAATCAATTCAAAAAAGTCATAATGATATTTTTTGCCTTTAGAAATCAATTCAAAAAAGTCATAATGATATTTTTTGTCTTTAGAAATAGAGGCCAAAAAATCATACAATTTTAAACATGATCATGTATAAAATATATTGTTCATGTCTAATGATATTTCAAGTAGTTATTGGATTGTTATAGACAGTGTCTGATTAACTATGACGATCGCATATTTTAAACTGTGCAACTGGCATTTGCTGAATATGCTTGGGAAATTATTATGTGAGAAGGTTATTCTCAGGGTCTTATGCTGCTTATTCACTAGATGCTCTCACGAGTTCTTAGGGGCCTCTCACTATTAGGGTTTTCTTCCTGGGGAGGGAGATCCTTTGATTCCCATATTTCTATTTGTCAGCATCCTCATTGCAAGAGTGAGCAATATGATACCCTGAAAGGTTTGTGGGTCACTGACCTTACCTGTTGCCAAGACAGAGTCAGTAGGACCCTAGGGTCTGAAGTTCTACCCGAGAACTCTTAGAATATTGTCAGCATCAAAGAAACGAGATAGCCTGTGCAGATTGTCTTAAGAGGTGCCCCATGTCCTATCATTGGTCTCGGACTCATAATACCTGTGCTTCCTCATACAGAATGGATGGACTTCCTGGTGTTAGAAAGAGTCGCTGTGTGAGAAGCAGTATCTTCTCAGGAAGATGCTTGCAGAACACCAGAGGAAGCTAAACCCTCGACCCATACCATTGGTAATGTCCATAAACTTGTCTGATGGTCTTTGGTATTTGGTACTCACTCTGGAACTAAGCCCAGCTTGATTTCGTCTACCTTGAATCCTTGATTTGGTCTGCCTAAAAAGGGTGTGGCAAGGCAAAAGAGAACTGCTTTTGTCAAAAAATTATGCAATTTAATATTTATTACTGTTTGCTTAAAAGAAAATTTCATTAGTTTTACTAATATTGATTAGTTTATTTTAATTTATTTTTTTTTTTCATTGTTTAAACCGTTCCTCTAGCGTGTGATAACGTCAACCGTTTATCGGCTTTTTGTTTGATTGGTGATTCCACAGAATTTACATTGGAAGTCCTAAATTCTGCCTAACTCAAATGCATTTAGAGTAGGGTTCTTTAACGAGTATCTGACATAGTACAGGGTCAGGACCAACGGCTTAACGTACTCTTCTAGGGACGACGTACTCAGATTTATTGACCTCCTACGTGAATAAATCGAGAGCCAGGTGGTGATCGAACCCCGGACTACCAGCCCAGAGGCGAGTATGTCAACCACTGAGCCAACCTGGCCCAATCATAAGTTAAACTGCATAACTAACATCTGAAGTTTACCCACACTGCACTTCATTATATTTACTTCACATTGGTCTGGAATAATGCTATTTAAGAAGTTTTGTGGATTAGCAGAACGAAGATAATGTTATTAGTAGTAACACCAATAGATATACCTAGTTAAAGATAGGTTTAATGCCAGATAAAATATCTGGGGATCATGCAATAAAAAGATAGTCTGGTTTATTTTATGTTCGACCAATTTTAATGACTTTTAAACTAATACTTATTGTGTCTTAGGTTTTTATTTGTTTGGAAGATATTTACATCCTTCAAAAAACTGAACATATAAATGCTGTCATCTAAATCCTGTTAATCACATCAAAAAAAAATATTTATCATAGTATTTTACATTGACATTACTCCTAGTAAAGTTGAGTTTAGTGCACCCAAACATTTTTATATAGCTATTTATTCCAATATATTGTTGAATTTATAAACTATAGTTTTAAAAAAAAAGTTAAAAAAATATTAGTAGATTTCTTTAATTTATGGCGGAATAAACAACAAATTTAAAAAAGGTAGTAGTTTAGTCAAAACTTTTTTTTTTGAAAACTTTTGAAATGGAAATGAATGGAAAAACCTGTTGGTTGTGTGAAGTTTGAAAAAGGGTTTTGAGTTAGAGGGAGGGTTGGTGGGGTCCAAGGGAGGGTGTGGGTGGGTGGGTGAGGGGTTGTGGACCAACTGTGTCAGATAGGATTTACGCAACTTTGGAGTTATTTGATTAAAACTATTAGATTGGGGGAGTTTGGTTTGAAGCCTAACTAGTTTGCCTGCGTCTTTGCACGTAGCTCGAGCAATCAGCCTTCCTGCCTCTCCTAACCTCTCCCACTCTCTCACATCTCCGAATTCCAACACTTCCAATACCAATCCAAATACGAGGAATTTCATCAACTCTGATTATATCCCATTCAAACTGGTCATATTTTCGTTGGAAATTTCAATGAAACAAACTATTTATTGAACCATTCATGACACAGGTATCCTTAGTTATTCATCAGTAGTTCAAGGAATGATTTGTCACAGTTTGAAATGTCCCAAAACTCGGCTAATTGGTGTTTTTCAAAGAAATTTCGCGGAAGAACTTGAATGAAGTTGTAGTAGCTCAGCGACTGACAGGCAGCAAACAACACACTCTCAGACACCCCGTAATTTATCTTTTAATATTGGAAGTATGATGCAGAGTAAATTTATACTGTATACACGCTATTAGTTAAACCACAATAAGAAATGGGAAAACAAGAGTCTTGTTTTCCCATTTCTTATTGTGGTTTGATCATTGATTGTTATTTCACGTGTTTATGTGAAATCTTTTTAACACTATTAGTTGTGACAGCTTGTGTCGTATTTATCAATACTGGAAAAAAACGATAATTAAAAGTCTCCACACAAAAGAAGTTTTGTGTTTCAGGACACGTAGAGTTTGAAACGAGTAGTTCAAATAGAATTTCTTATGTGTGGAACTTCAGCTATCATTTTGCTCCAGTATATGTATAAACTATGTTGATAAGTTAAAAAAATTAACAATTTGAGATTATTCAATTGGAGCATGGGGAAAAATAATCATAACAACTTTATTTAAAACACTATGGTCATATTAAAATGAATTAATAAAATAATAATTATTTAAAGATTAATTAATAAAATAAATGTAACTTATATTTTACTTTAAAAATTTTTATTCTGTTTAAACTGATCCCTTAGCGGGTGATAACGTCATCCATTTACCGGCTTTTTGTTTGATTGGTGATTCTACAGATTCTACATTGGGAGTCCTACATTAAAATTAAATTAAAATTAAAATTAAATTATTAAATAATGAGTCCTAACTCATTAAATTTCGATTAGGGGTCTTTAACAAGTAACTGACATCGTACTAGCTGGGGACCGACGGCTTAAAGTCGTCTCCAAGAGACGAAGTACTCAGATTTATAGTACATCTCCTGCGTGAATAAATCGAGGGCCATGTGAGCTTCGAACCCCAGACTACCAGCCCATAGGCGAGCGCGTTAACCACTGAGCAAATATGACTCCTTTCAACTTCCTTTACTTACATTTTAAAACTAAACGTCAAAGCAAACGGTTTTTTGAAATTTTGTTATATATATATATATATATATATATATATATATAACAAGATTTAAAAAAAAATGAAACGGTCTGTTAGGACAAAATATCATATAATTTAATGAAAAGAACACAGAAACAATACACAACACACTTCAATATTTCGAATATTATTAAAATATTTAGAAATCATCTTCTTCTTCTCCTTCTCCTGATGATGACAAGGTCGAAATATTAAAGTCAGTTGTAAATTGTTGCTATGTATTCTTTTCTTATAATCGTTTGATCAACATAAATTAATGTATTTATTTATGAATTAACGTTGTGATATTTATTAACTGCTATAATGGAATGACAAAGAAGGGCAAAGTAACCTATTCATTGTTAAATTAATAATAATTTTATGACACTTATTAATTATTTCTGGCTAGTGTAAAAGAAGTACTAAGTAACGTGTACTTCATTCATTACATATAAATGTTCTTTGATTTTATATTTTAATCTAAATTGATTATTATTTGTTTCAGGTTTGTTGAAGATATTCCTTAAAACGCATCCATAGGTTCGTAACACATATTTTTAAGCATGCTAATAGTGTTTAGTTTTAATACCATTATTGAAAACAGAATTCTTGTCTCTTAATTGTAATAGTGATATAAAGTTAACAATACTGCATTTACAACAATGTTTGTAGCATTAATTGTATTAGGCTTGGACATTTTTTGTTGTTCCTTTTTAGAAGTAGAAATTTATATTTAAAAGAAATAAATATTTCTTTACTTACTTAGTGAATATAAAAATAATTTGAACTAGAAAACGTGCCCATCTTTCACGGGTATTTTACGAAAATTCTGACATGATAATCCAAAACATTATTAGAAATTATAAAATAGTAGAAAATATCAATATTAGTACGTTCCAAAACTGCTGGGTTATCCAATTTGCTGTTGAGTTTTTTTTACGTTTTGGAGCTTTTGACACTGATCTCATATTTCTTTTTATTCTCGACATACTTCTTATTCTTATAGGGTGCGACTCACTTTTACAAAGAGAGAAAATTATGATAAACTCAAAAGAAATTAAAATCAACTAACAATACCTATTTACTACAATATCAGACATCTAAAAATACCTGCATATTTTCAAAATAAAAATGTTTGTATAGCTAGCCAAACACAGCTTAAAAGTCCATAACTTCGCTTCTACATTGAATTTTCAATTCATTCAATTCTTAAGTTTTAAGTTAGACATACAAGAATTTACTGATAAAGTTTCAGCTTGCTATGACTTATTTTGTGGACAAATAAATAAACAAACCGAGAGAAATTTTTCTAAGGGTGGATTCGGTTTTTCTTTTTTTTTTAACATATTTATTTACAAATATACAACTACGCATATTCTGCGTAACAGGCATATGTAGTAATAGATTACACAATAATATCCATGCACATGAGCAAAGAATGGAACCCACTGGTTCAACATTTCACTTTTTTTTTCTTTTTTCTTTTAAGTATATTATTGCAATAGTAGATCCCTGGGCCATTTTCTCTTGAGTCGTCTTGGGGGATTCTGGGAAGGTGAAGAGGAAGCAAGGATTCGTACAAATGGATTTGGGTGAGAGGAAAGGTCCTTGTGAAATGACCTATAACGATCAGAAGCAAGGTTTTGGATGAATGGAATTTTTAGGTCTTTATGAAGGGTGTAGTTTTTGACGTAATAAGGAGCATTTGTGATAGTGTGGAGGATTTTAGATTGCAACGATTGATTGTATTCTATGAATATTGGAAGGTTTTTCACAACCCCATAGTTCAAAAGTCCGCGGTTTCTCTAATTTATAAAATGTAAAGATAACTTGAAATGAGTCAGTTCTAAACAATGTACGGACAAAACTTTTTTTATTTATTTTTTCTATCCTATGAATAAAAAAAAAATTTTATTAAATACTAACGTAATCTTTAAGGACCATAAACTACACTGCGAATAAGTCATTACTGTATTTAATATTAAATACAATAATATTAACAAGGCGTTTCGAACATGTAATGTTTATTCATTCTATTTCCATCCTGACTCTAGACAGTTGTACCACTGACACTAATCCTTAGTTACCTACATGTCTGTTTCCTTATTTTATTTTGTACCATTAATTTTATACTAACTCTCTGATGTTATTGTATTTATTGTTCTCATTAGTTGAGCAATCCATAATTGAGTGGTATTACTTATAAAGGTCCCCACACATTATGTGGTTTACAGTTTATGTATATAAATAAAAAAAAAAAACAGGAAAAACTTTTTCCTCTTCAATAGTGTTTTCTGGTTTGGTTTACAGCGCTTCACTGTTTGTAAGCATACCCTTCTCCTTTGTCACCTTATCTTTTAACTGACCCTCCCCACTCTATCTCACATGACCTACATTCCTCAGTTAAACGCTCTACTCTGGTCGGTCCTCTACTGCTTCATTTGGGCATGTCATTCCTTTTTTTCATTTTATGGTGTACTACTTCTGTTCTTTTTGTAACTTGCAATTTGTACTGTAGACGTTTATATGACGATGAAAACGAAGTGTTTGAAACGCGTAGAATAATAATGCTTCTTTTTTATGTCTGGAGACATTGATTTATCCATTTATCCCCGGGGTGCCAGGTTAGCTCAGTGGTTAACGTACTCGCCTCTAGGCTGGTAGTCTGGGGTTCGATCCCCACCCTGGTCCTGGATTTATTCACGCCGGAAGTGAATATATTTGAGTACCTCGTTCCTCGGAGAAGACGTTTAACCGTCCGTCCTGAGCCTCTAAGATGTCAGGTACTCGTTAAAGATCCCTACTCAAAATTCACTTGAGTTAGGCAAAATTTAGGACCCCCAATCTAGAATCTATAGAATCTCCAATCAAACAAAAAGACGGTAAACGGCTGACATTATCACCCTCTAGGGGATGGTTTAAACAATAAAAAAAATCCATTCTCTCCAGTACTTTTTGTTGTTTTATGCTTGAGAAAGGTCTAAAACAACAAAAACAACAATATATTATGTTTATATTCTAGTTGTTTATATTATTAAAGTTCTATATGTGGAGACTACGAGTATTTCATTAACACTTTTACCCTAGAATGGATTAACTATGTCAATTCTCATTTTATCAGTTAGTGCATAGCTTGACATATTTCCTGCAAGACATAATATAGTTGAGATATGCCAGTCAGAAACAGCTTCCTCGCTTCATCTATTTTGAGTTTCTGATGATGAAAAACTGTTTTAAAAATTATAATTTTAGTAAAACTCTATATATATATATATATATATATATGATCAAACCACAATAAGAAATGGGAAAACAAGACTAAGATCTTTCAACCGTAACAAGCGGTCTTCGTCAGAGTCAAAAACCCAACTGAGTTGGGTTTTTGACTCTGACGAAGACCGCTTGTTACGGTTCAAAGATCTTAGTCTTGTTTTCTCATTTCTTATTGTGGTTTGATCATTGATTGTTGTTTCACGTGTTTATGAGAAATCTATTTATATATATATATATATATATATATATAACAAACACTTTTTCTTTTTCTCGGAGTTTGGTCAGGGTAAATATATGGAATCACCTTTTTGCCAACCAACGTTTTGTCTTTATTTCAAGACATCCTCAGGGCTATAAATGAAGGCTGGGTTCTGTTACCCAGACGAAATGAAGACTTGAAATAAAGACGAAACGTTGGCAAAAAGGTGATTCCATATATTTACCCTGACCAAACTCTGAGAAAAAGAAAAAGTGTTTGTTAATATTTTGTGGTCAAGAAAACAGTACCGTATATATATATATATATATATATATATATATATATATATATATATATATTTATTTATTTATTTATATAGTTCAATTAAAAAAAAAACAAAGAGAAACTAAAAGAACACACTTACAGTCTCTGTAACTGTAAGTGTGTGCTTTTAATTTCTCTTTGTTTTTTCTTCTTCATTGAACTATATTTGTCTCTTTCGGATCGTATTTCAATCGAAAAAGTATATATATATATATATATACATATATCAGTTCAAAAATGAAGAAAAGTAACACACAAAGAAAGAGACACACTTACAAACTCGAATTTGTGGATGATCCGTCTTCAGGAGAAAAGAGAATGGGCGACCAAGCACGTTGGAAACACAACGGTAGGAAACCGTCTCGGCAACCGGGATATATATATATTAGTATAAATAGGGAGCAGACCTTCTTTTATACATATTGTGTTAAACTGAATTGAATTTGATGGCTTACCAGAGTTTCGCTCAAATAATCCACCAGCTAAATCAAGACGATTTAAAATTAGCAAGGAAATATGAAAAACTGCTCAAAAAAAAGGTATGTTTAATTAAGGCAATTCAGTTTAACACAATATATATATATATATATTTTTAAAAAAAAATCCATCTTTTTGACTACCTCATTGATTTTGTATAACATGTAACATGGCCAGCTCCTTTCCCAGTTAGATGATGTTATCAGGAAGTTAGTTTGTAGAATCGAATCTCTCAGTCTGAAAGATCATGAATGCCGAGGCTGCGGTTCATTTTAATTATATATATTTGAAAGAAGTTTTGCTGCCTATTTATGTACATCATATGATTTACTATTATATCAAAAAATATCATCTCTTTTTATTCAAACTCTGATTAAAATAATCAGTTTTTGCAGTTAATACATTTCTTCAGAGAACACATTTGTGGATGGTCATAAATCAGACAGAAAGGTACAAATTAACGAAGGACCATGTAAATAATTTGTGCCTATAAAAACAAATGGTGAGATTAATCTCGGTTAGGGTAGAACAGATATATTACCCTTCTTTATTCACTGCACCAATTAGCTTTATTTACTTGGTTAAAGATTTGTCGTTCAAATAAAGTCGCTAAAATTGATGTCCTTAATTGTCTCAACGAAGACTCTTACTCTAGTCATCCCTTTCTCTCTTTCTTGTATACAATCTTTCTTCTCTTTCTTCTGACAAAATTATCTGTTCAAATGAAATCATCCTATCTCTTGAAAATAATGCTTAAAACTTTCTTACAGAAGTTATAATTTTCATGAAACAATTTATAAGGGTAGTAAAGTTTTTTGATTTATTATAAGCTGAAGAGC
The DNA here is from genome assembly GCA_026182355.1 of Hermatobates lingyangjiaoensis. Classification (NCBI taxonomy): domain Eukaryota; kingdom Metazoa; phylum Arthropoda; class Insecta; order Hemiptera; family Hermatobatidae; genus Hermatobates; species Hermatobates lingyangjiaoensis. The sequence goes on from JAPFBL010000054.1 coordinate 367,135, forward strand.
TCTTTCTCTCTCGTGTTTTGAACTTCTCTAGTAACTTCCTGATTATTGGTCACTGGTGTTTACATGCCTAAGATATAACCCATTAATAATCTTATATCATGATAATAATCTTTAAAATGATAGCATTTTAAAATATATAAAAAAAAAAAAAATAATTAAAATTAATTTGTTATCGCTCATTTATCAAAAAAAAGTGTTAAAATTATAAATTGTTAATAAATAAATAAATGTTACTAAAATAAATTACTAAAACAATAAATTGCTATATAATTGTTAAATCTATTAATAAATTTCAAAAATTAAATGAAGTACTCACTTATAAATTTAAAAACTCTTGATGGCATTAGTTTTACTAACTAATATTTCTATCCACAACATATTGAGAGTTGGAAGTATGTTATATAGTTAGAAGCAATGACGAAAATGTTATTCAGGATGACAGAGAAACTTTTCAAGAAGCTGAACATTATGGTTACATCTTTAATAATAATAATTATATATATATATATATTAATTAAATGAAACAGTGTCGTGAATTTTTAAATAAAAACGAATCAAAACGAAAGTAGCACATAGATAGACTCAGGAATAATTCACTTCTATATTTCGACGATCGTCGTCATCAGGAGACGAAGAGTCTCGAAGGAAGGAAGGGCGGCGACTTGACACAATCAACAACAGCAGAATTGTTAGTCAGTACCTTGACTACAACCACCAAGCGAGAAGGGGAGGGGAGGGGAAAAGGAAATGAAGAGCCAAATTAAGAAGTAAAAAACAAATAAAAAATAATAATTATTCAAATATAGTAATATAAAAACAAAATAAAAATTAAAGAAATTAAATAAAATAAAAATAAAGGAGAGATATATAAATTAATAATGAAAGAAGAGGAAATACATATATTAAAAAAAATTAACGGTTGTGGTTGAGTCCAGGAGAAGATCGAGCAGCAAGCAAACATATCTATGCTTCTGAGGAAGCCTTCGTTCGGGAGTCTTCGCCTCCTGATGACGACGATCGTCGATATATAGAAGTGAGTTATCCCTGTCCATCTGTATACTACCTTCATTTAAATTGGTTCTTACATATAATATATTATATTTATGGTATATGTTACATGTAATGTATGTCATATATAAAAAATATATTATATATAATATATGTTAGTTATTTACCTAAAGTATACGACTATAATAGTTTGAAGAATATTTTCAAACATCTTGAGTAATCAGCATTCCACGTTCCTATAGAAACGTAGAATTAGCAGTTCCTGGCCAAAGTCCCATTTTTACTACCCTTTAGGTGAAATAAGATTTAAAAATAAAAAAATTATTGGTAAATTTACTTTTTTTTTAAGTAACTTTTTCATTTTTTAGTATTACTTTTATTTAATTTGTTACAAGTAAAGTTTAGTAGATATAAAAACAAAAATAAATTTGTATATTTGTTGAATTTTAATGATTCTGGATGCCAAGAATATAATATCTATGGTTATGTTCTTTGCCTTAGTGTAAATGGATTGTATCAAACATTTTGTTAACACGCTACAAGCCATACAGTTTAGAGTTTATATAAAAAATCCTGGGGTAAGAAAACAGACAACTTTGTTTACCTCATTTTACATATAGCTGTTTAAGAAATTAGTTAAATTACTTTAAAAAAAAATTTCAGTATTCTTCATAATAAATTAATGATTAAAATAATAAACAATTAACTATATTCTATACTAATACTATAATCCTAATAATTACAAGTGTCAAGAAAATGTATTAAACAATTCGGGCGTACTAAAAGCTCCAAGAACTTTCTTGTTTCTCTCTAAGCAAGTCGAGAAAGGGGGACGTTTTTGTCATCTAATATTTACGACAAGTAGACTGTTTGATTTCTTTCAATTCAATCGATTTGGATCGCGTTTAACATTTATTTATGTTTAATAAATTGTATTTTGTTTAATGTTCGTATTAATGTAATCATTACATTTTAAATTTATCTGTTTAATTTTTATTAAATGAGGGAATATATAAAAGTTTTTTTTTTTTTTTTGGTTATTAATGTTTTCACTCTGATGAATAATTTTTACTTAGATTGCCTGCTATGTATATTCAATTTCAATTAAAAAAGACGAAACCATAGTGATTTCAACCAAAAGTATGTGGATAGAGTTTTATAAAATTTATAAAAGAAGGAAGAATTTTTTTCACATGAATTATACTCTTAGGACAGGGTTGGGTAATTATTTTGACTGGCGGGCCACATTAACTTTAAAATTTGACAGGTGGGCCAAATTGATTTAAAAATTTGTCAGGTGGGCCATTTCAGCGCAAGATACAATATTAAAAACAGCATTAGTTAACAGTACGTATTAAACAAAAAAAAAGTCATTGAAGTATAAACATACTCTTTTAATGAGAACAGTATTGTTGATCCCAAATTTTAAATATAGCATCGAAGTCTGGAGCAATTCTCAGAACAGATCTGCAATATTCATCACCTTTCTAGGATCTTTAGGTTTTTTGTTAGTATTTATCACACTTAAATAATCTGACCAGCAAAAGAAGAACGAAAGCTGAAAGTGTAATGCTGCACCACCTGATGTTTAAATGCACTTCATTGCAAGTCAAAATAAAATGAATACAATCATTTACATCAAACCTAAATCATGTTTCAATCATTGGTAGACAGGATTCAAAGACCGAAGGGCCGGATGTGGCCCGCGGGCAGTAGTTTGCCCACCCCTGTCCTAGGAAGAGTGATATAGGTAACAAGTTCACCAATTTGTTTTATTCCAGGAATTCAATATGAATTTCGTTGTTTATATGATTTATTTTTAAGATATACTGCTTACCTACACACGCACACAAACACGGAACAATTTCCAAAAACTACTTCATTGAACTTCGGGTCAAGTTCATAAACAAAGTATTTATTTTCATTCAAAATTTTTCTTTGGAATTTTGATGCTCAGTTTAAACTTTCATGCTTGAATATTTATATGATAGAAAATAAAAGTAAAAGTCAAGAGAAAATTCATAAATGCTAAGTACATTTAAAAAATAGAAAAAAAAATTTAATGTTTAAACATTTTAAATGATCAAAATTTTGCTAAATGCAAATAAAAAAGTTCTAGTAAGTAAGTATCACAAAAAAACCTTAAAAACTATATAGTACAAAATATTTCATATTTATTTCAAAATTTTAATTTTAATAATATGAGTTTTGATATGTACATAATTTTAAAGTTGTATAAACTTGGAATTTATGCAGTACTGTTTTATCAATGAATTTTTCTCATACATAATAACAACTAATAACTGTATTAACATGAATACATGATATTAAGGCATGCATAATCATGTCCATGAAAAATTAAGGGATTTGAACCTATACCATTGCTATTTCGTCGAATACCTTTTATTATCAGAGCTATCGAGTATTTTCTGTATAAATAGCACTGGTCAACACATTTTTTGTGCCCAAGGTCTTTAAGCTGATTTAGATTAATTTAGGGGTACTAATTCAGAAAATCACACTCATTTTTTCTCATCAGGTCAAGTTGTTGAGATGTTTTTCTATTTTATACCTTTTTTACCTTAAAAATAGGCGTATTCTAAATATATTCTAGCGTCGTAATTACAATTATAGGTTGTTATTGTGATCTATATTAAATAATTACTTGCGTTGTATATTTTTGAAGTAAAAATTAAGCATGGCTATATTCTCTGCTAGTCGACATTGCTTAATGAATAAATAAACCAAACGTGTTTTGCTATATTTGCGGGGAATATACGCTTGACATTCAATTGTATTGCAAACGTATTTAAAATTTTTTGGAGTAATTAATTGATATGTGTTATAAAGTTAAATAAAAATAGTGTTTCTTTGATTTGCCTGTCTTTATTGTTCCTTCCTAGAAAGAGGAGGATACCGTAGCAGAAAAACTAGACTTGATAAAGAAAAAACTACAGCATTTCTAGAATCAGCGCTCATAAATTAGCTAAAAACTGTTAAAACATTTTAGGCAAAATTACAAAAATTTTTTTTTATTGGTCAGTCGAGTAATAATAATAATCTCTTATTTGAATAAAAAAAAACAAAACTTTCGAAGTATTTCGTACAAACAAACGTGAGTAAATTAAAATTGGTGAACTCACTTATTAATGTTTAAGAATATCTTCTCTTTTTTTTTAAAAAAAAAATCACCAAATATGTTAAAAAAAATATCCCTAAAAGTAGCCTTCTAGTTAAATTTACCATCAATAAAGCGAAAAAAGAGAATAAGGCAAAAGAAATGTCTTAGATAAGACCCCGTGACCCGAAAGAATTTCTCAAGAAACAGTTGGCAGTTTAATGGGAGATCACAATCTTAGGCGGAAAGGAAGACGTACTATCTGCCCCTCCCTCTCGGTGCCCACTGCAGGAAACTCCAAATTACCCCCGGGGCTTAAGTGTCCGCTGACATCTTCGTTTTTCATGCAGTGATTGATTTGACCTCTTCTCTTACTTATATTACCCTACTTTTTTTACTTACTATAGTTTTTTTCTGAAATGTTTATTAGCTTTTTTTTATTATCTTTGATTTTTTCTTACTTTTTGTTTATTCTTTGAATTTTGCCATACTTTATCCTATATTTTTTTTTTGAAGTATTTAACTCACAATTGCTTGCCTTAAGATATTCCAGTTCACCTATCAATGACTTAAAAATGTGTTTGCCTCAATATTTTAAATGTGAATTGTGATGTAAATGTTTTTGACTAGTAAACGTTTCTTTATCTCTTAGTATTTCAAGGTATTAAACAAAACACTGATCTTGAGAATGATTAAAATAAAAAGTTAATGATTTTTACACTATTACTACTTCTTACTATAGTTGATAGTGGTTTTATTTTCAAATTTGTATTAGCTTTTTTTTATTGTCTTCGTTTTTTTTTTGTGTTTATTCTTTGAATTAGGCCGTACTTTATCCTACTTTTTTTCATTGATGCATTTAACTAACCCTTTTGTACATCCTTCGAATTTGCTTGCCTTAAGATAGCCGATCTGTCAAAAGCATCTGGACCGAAAATGGTAATTGTCTGTGTATCTGATGATGACGTTGTTGAAATATAGTAGTAAGTTTCTGTGACCGCTTATATGTGTGTTATTTCTGTGAATATAGTTTATATATTATATATATATATATATATATATATATATATATATTAGTGTAATTAGGTAGCAGACATTCATTAATACATACACAATTAAATTTCTTGCCAATTTCTCTATGGATGATTTTTCGATTTAGCTTCTCGAGTTTTCTGATTTCACACTTCCATTCAGTTGGTACTAAGTGTAATAAATCACCAAAAGATTTCCTTGTAAAGTCCATGTAATATTTAGTTATCATACATTTAAAAATTGAAATCCAATGTTTCAATCATCACTGACCATCATCACGGTGTAACGAAAGATATAGTAATTGAACAAAAGTTACTAACAAAAACTATGGACAGGATAGAGTACAAACAGAAATTGGGCCACATATTAAGTGACACTACAAAATTTCAAAAAATAACCAGAAACCCCATAACTAAACTGAAAGTGGAAGTTAATAAAATAATAAAAGATGCTAATGAAGGAAAATATACTAAAGTGTTGCAACCGGTTACAGGAGAGTTTAGTCCTGGCTACATTTATGGAAATGTCAAGAAACATAAGGAAGGAAATAAGTTAAGACCCATCATCTCGCAAGTGACAACACCCACATACAAGGTAGCTAAAAATTGAACGATATAAACTCTTCTTACCTACCAGCTAAATTCATAATCAAATCAACAGATGAATTTCTTGAAATCCTTCAAGCCAATAACCTAATGGGTCAATGGCCTCTTGATGTCAAGGCGTTGTTTACTAACGTCCCCATAGAGGAAACAACAGATATAATTTGTGAATTGGCATACAACCATCCTGAACTACCTCCTCCTCCTTTTAACAGAACGATTATGGAGAAACTATTGAGAAGCTGTACCATGAAAAATCCCTTTACCCACATCGACGGTACCTTTTACTATCAGATAGACGACGTGGCCATGGGTCCCCTCTGGGAGTAACCTTTGCCAGTTATTACATGTGCCCCATTGAAAATAAAGTACTGGGACCAGGATCCACATGCAAGCCGAGAGTGTATTATAGGTGGTACATAGAACTTTTTTTTAGTTGTTGAGCAAGTCCACCAAATTAACAAACTAAAATCTGCTTTAAAGTTGAACTCAAAACTGAAATTTACAGAAGAATTTAGTTTCAATAAGATTATAAATTTTTTAGATGTCACTGTAAAGGAGAAGAATGATCATTACGAGATATCTGTGTACGTGAAACCCACGCAAGGGGGAGTTTATTTAAATGCTATGAGGGAGTGCCCACAGAGGTACAAAGATGGTAACATCAAGGCCCTATTACATCGTGCCTATAAGACATCATCAAATTGGAATACTTTTGATAGTATGTATGTGGATTTCAAATCCACATACATTGGTTCGACTACTACAACTTTGTCCTGACGTCTTACTATGCACATGGCAGCAGGTGTCCTAAAGACCATACACTCTATACCCATAAAGTCAAACTCGCACGAGAGATGCAAGTAAACAACACAGGGGTGTTATACTATGAAAAAGAAAGAAACGAGCTAATGATATTGGAAGCCCTAAACATTTTAGAACGAAGACCTAACATTAATCATCAAACTGCAAGCTTCAACAATATGTAAAAGCTATATACGATATGTTTCGGTCTCGCAGACCATCATCAGGCTAAGCTTGTGAATAAAGTATAGGGTGTATTACAATGTAATGTCACATCGTGTGAGAGTCAATGCACAAAACTGAACTACTCCTAGTTGGGGTTGAGATATCTGTTGGGTGGTTGATGATGGTCTACAAGACCGAAACATGTCGTTGTTTTATTAAATAATGTTAGATATAAATAGTGTTAGAATGTGTATTCATGAAAAGAAAAGTTTGAGCTAGTTGATTTTTTTATTCCCCGAGGAACTGAAAAGAGCCAGTACAGAAATTGGCATACAATGTTTAGGAACATATATATATATATTTGTAAAATTTGTGAGCAGTTCTTCATTCAAGCATATTTCATTGAATACCTGACCGTATTTCACTAATTATCTTCACCAGTTTATATAATATATAAAAGTTGGTAATATATATATATATTACCAGTTAAGATACGGACACCAAGCGCACGTGCGAAGTGACGGTTGGTATATATATATATATATATATATATATATATATTACCAACCGTCACTTCGCACGTGCGCTTGGTGTCCGTATCTTAACTCTCCTGATGACAGTTCAATCGAAAATTAGAGACAGTAAGTGTGTTCATTTCTTTGTTCTGTCTCTGTTGTTTACTGTGAAACGTACATATATATAGAAATATTACATAAAATTAAATATATAAAGCAAAATGTAAGGATTGTAATCATATATATACGTATATTCGAAACTGAGTGCATTAAAAACAAGGTGTAAATATTAGGGAGTTGAAAAACTTTATTATCATGAAACCACAAGGAGTGACGTTCTTTCTTGCGGTTTCATGATATATATATATATATATGAGGATGGCCTTAAGTTTTGGATTTCTAATTCAAATTTAACATGAAATCAAGCTTTCATTGAACACACAAAATAAAATCAACTTCTTTACAAGGTATAATTTGAAAATTTGTAAACATGGAACTATAATGCTATTGTAATATAGTATAGCATTTGAGAAAAATTTAACAGTAATAAATGTTTGTGGACAGGACCTGGAATTTTATTTCCCTCAAAAATTACTTATTTATGTGTACGAAAATAGTTCCAAAATATTATGGATCCTCGATTAACTTATAATATTGAATTAGACATTGGGAAGTTGTGATTTTGATACGACTATAATTAAAAGTTTTGATATCATGAAGTATATTAAAAAGGAATGGGGCTATTAATAAACAGAGCAGGGGAAAGGTTATGAATGAAAGGTTATCACAAAGAGTTAATTCGAGTAGTAAAATGTGGTTTAGGAGCTTTGCGAAGAGGGCTGTTGTTTTGGGTTGTTGGCTTGTCAGGGCTCTTTAATTTATGTGGCCACATAAAACTAGTTTAACTGTCAGTTGAATCATCGCTTTCCAAGACATTATCATTAAACGGTTCTCTATTGTGTGCACTAACTTAAAACCGACTATTTACTTAAATAACAGACTAATTTGCTTTTTGTATTTTTTTTTGTAGGGTTTGCGCCAACAAATAAACATATTAATTTAGCCATAAAATATTTTATGAAATAATAAAAGAGTAGTAGATGGTGCAGTTTATGAACTATAAATCATTCATAGGAGCTTTGTGTAGTCCAGGAGTGGGGGAGCTTTCTTGTAGTAAAGGCTATTTTAACACTGTCCACTTCACCAAAAATGACCATAAATGGATAAGCAAATCTATATACTTATAAAACTGTGGTGTTCTTGTTTAAATATATATATATATATATTGGTATAAATAGGCAGCAATCCTCTTTTAAACAGGTATCATTAAAATTAACCGCAGTCTCGGCATTCACGATCTTAAGACTGTGAGATTCGATCCTACGAACTAACCTCCTGCTAACAGGGTCAACTGGAAAAGGAGTTCGCCAAGTGACATGTTAAATTAAAATCGATGACTCATGCTTAGTCATTGCTATTAATATATTAAAAGGATTAGCACAGGGTAATATAGGAGAAGGTCAAAGGTCAATAATGAACAAGAAACAAGCGGTTAGAATAAAAGAGTTGAAAGGTCAACGGTATAACTGGACTAATAGAGAATAAATAGATTAAGAAAATTAATAATAATAATAATAATGTTAATAATAATTAATAATAATAATAATTGAGATTAATAGTAAACTAGAAAAGATATATTAAATAAAGAGTTGAAAGAGAGTAAGAATTAATAGGGAAGGTATAGTTAGTTAGAAAAAAAAGAAAAGAATAATAATAATAAATATATATATTATTATATATATATTTAATATTATTTATATATATATATATATATATATATATATATATATATATATATATATATATATATATAGGTGTATAATAAAATCGGGATTCGGTCAATTTTCCAGGATCAAAATCAAACTCTCAATGCCGACATTTCGGTTTTATTTAAAACCTTTTTCATAGGCCTACAAACAAAGGATGACAAGAAATCATATATAAACATCAACATATAACTAACATCAAAATGGAATATTACAATTGTGAAAAAACAAAAATATATATACAAGTAGAAGTAATAGAAAAGCAATAAATATTTTTATGAACTTACAGAAGTCAGAATTTTTGAATTAGAAATTTTTGAATTTTACATTATATAAAATGAAGTAAAAATTTTCATTATATAAAAATTTCTAATTCAAAAATTCTGAATTCTGTAAGTTCATAAAAATATTTATTGCTTTTCTATTACTTCTACTTGTATATATATTTTTGTTTTTTCACAATTGTAATATTCCATTTTGATGTTGGTTATATGTTGATGTTTATATATGATTTCTTGTCATCCTTTGTTTGTAGGCCTATGAAAAAGGTTTTAAATAAAACCGAAACGTCGGCATTGAGAGTTTGATTTTGATCCTGGAAAATTGACCGAATCCCGATTACATTATACACCTATTCTATCCAACGGTTGATATATTATTGAATTTGTTATATATATATATATACGCTCTAAACTAAAAAAATATTAGACATTTGAATTGAACCAGCGGTCTTGACATTAGAGGTCCTGCTCGCTACTTTCTATTCCAAAGGGACTTTTGTACAATTAGCTTCCAAAACCTAATACAAATGACGTCAAAGGATAAAATAATACTTTTTCGTTCTAAATTATAATGATTTAATTATAGTAAATTTAGAAAGTGGAAATTTAATGAATAATCAATGAGAATATTATAATTATTATAATATAATATATAAATATATTATTAATATATAAATTATATAAATAAATTATTATAATATATAAACAAACGATATTTATTATAGTGAACAGAAATTTTAGAAATATAGCATATTTCTTATATAGAAATATAAGAAATATAAATAAATCATATTAATATAAGTAAAATATTGACAACACAAAATTATGTCCGTAATCAAAAACGAAAGTATATTTTCTTCTTTTGATATATCTATTTCAATAAAAATGGTAGAATAGGGATCTCGATGCATCGAAAGGTACAGAAAAGTTTTTAATAAAAGTAATTCTCTCTAAATTAAGGAGTTCTGGACTAACTGCGTTGTCTGTAGCATCTCAGCAATTGCTAACTTATTTTAGTTTCACGAGAGGAACTGATGCTGATATCTATAATGATTGAATCAGTCTTACTTGTGGCGTAAATTTACTAAATACCATATAACTAGCGCTATGAGACTTCAAGAACAATATGAGGAATACTCTAAATTTTTGATTAATATTGGTGAAGACAGAATTGAAAAGAATGGAAATGAAGAGATTATTACTGCCCAAAGACATGAACATAATGTGACATGAACATAATAACATTATCCGTGAACATAATGTTGATTAGTATATTGAATATATGTACTCTTTATTCGCCAACCCTCAAATATTGTTCACAGAAAATTCTATATAAGTTTTATTTAACGAGACACACAGTGAAATTAATCATAGATTCATTGAGTAATTTTTAGTAGAAATTAAACAGTATCTGTCATACAACTCGGTTTGTATAGGAACAGGACCCACACATTACCCTCAATAATTGCTTGACTCACTAGAGTTGTCTTGATTGCCCCAGTATAAGCTAGAACTCAAAAAGGAAACTCTCGTCAAGTTATGAAAAATAGTGATCTACCTCGCTTTTTTCATAAAACAAGATTAATAATAAAGGAGATTTATAATAAAGTAATTGTTTGTAAAATTATCGTATCACGAATATCAAAATAAAATTTTGGCCACTTCTACTTATGTGCATAATTATTATTTGGTTTCATGATTCACAAGAAACACAGAATAAATTCATACCCACTAAAGAAAAAAAAATCAGAAAAATGTTTTCTCTAAATTTTTTTCACGGAACCCCAGACAGACCGCGATTTCTGGCCCAGACAGATCGCGGAACCTATTTTTGATTTAATTTCCGCAATAAAAATAAAATATATATTATATATATTTTATATTTTATTATATATATATTATTTTAAAAATTAAAATACATTTTATAAAAATAAAATGTATATAAAATAAATAAGGGTTAAAGTTGTTCAACATAAAATACACTTTTCTATGTTAGATGATGTTTTAAAGGAATTGTTACAGATAATCAAATCACATGTTTAGCATTAGATATGATTTTACTAGTTTTTTTTTATAGTGACGTCACTTATGTTAAATTTCAGTGTCATCCAAACAATATAATTGAAATTAAATTCTGTTTAATATAACATTGTTATAGTTGTAGAAGGTAATGAACAATGCTAAAAAGCTTAAAGCAAGTTTGTTTAAAATGATTAATCATTGGAAGTACATGCAAAAAAAAAAACCGATATATTAGCTATTCATGTAGTGCAGGAATCAATTCAGATTGACAAGATCGGGTGGAGGGTTGTGAAATGTGACTCATCAAATAAGTTTGATCCAAAAAAACGTTTGACAGGTTTGGGTCTAAATTGCTGCCGAGCTGTCACTGCTACATGATTTATGCACTCTATTTCGATTCTCTTTCCACGATAGAGTATGAATCGTACACATTGAAGATATTACTATGCTTCAACTGCATAAATGACGTGCAATATTTATTGAAAAACATGAGTTATGTCTAGTCCTTAACTTTTTTTTTTGCGTAATAACTCCTTTGTGCTGGTGTTTTTAAAAGTTTACTCTTCTCTCATAACTTTAAAAATCTGGAGTGGCCTACACTCAACTTTACTATTAGTAACCATAATATCAAGCTGATTCAAAACTAACTGATTCTTTTGTTTAATATGTCTGTCTATACAAATATATTAATAAATTATGTATTTTTTATGATAGAATAACATAATCCACCAGAAGGCATTGCATACATTAAAATCTCTTAGCTGGTGCATTATAATCGTTATTGAGTAATGATAATGTAGTTTACAATAATATAATAATGAAAATATAAAACAATAATACTAGAAAACAATAATAATATCACGATAATATAAAGTTATAACACGAAAGAAAATAATAAATACACAATGATTACAATTAGACAGGATGATGTCAGGACAATCGCGACAACTCATAAAGCACAGTACAAAATAGTATAATTGCTTAATTAAGTATGTTGTTGAAATATTTTGTAACTACTTTCTTAAAAGCATCGACCAGGCTCCCGTCCAACAAAGTTGCTAATGCTAACGGTGAGGGCCACGCACCTGCAGTAGTCACCGGTCGTCTCTCCAGCCTGCTCCTCTAAGAGTTCAACTGAACGCACTCGAACAGTATGTGTTCCACTGTTTGAGCCGACCTGCCGTCGCAATATAGTCCTATTAGAGAACTAACAATCTTCAGGCGGTAAAGATAGTGGCCAAATTTTCCATACCGTTTTAGAAACTGTGTCATTTCCCAATACACCTTGAGGAATTATGTATTATTTGTTTATTTATATCTATAATCATTTTATCAGGAAAAAATCTTGAATCTTTGACGTGTTATTATAATTTATAAAACTGAGGGCCTCAATGTCATAGAACTCGTACGCTCCACAGCCCTGCCAGTCATGTTCTGCATGCCTTTATTGTAACTATATTCATCTTCAGATTTTATGTTCTTTAATGATCTTCATGAATGTACATAGAGAATTACCATCACTTTTATAGTTTTAAGTATGATTTGACAAAAATCTTTATTCCTTTTAAGACGACTTGTTTTGCAGTCATATATATATAAAGGTATCCTAGTTCTTAGTTAGGAGCAGGTTAGCTCAGTGGTTAACGTACTCGCCTCTGGGCTGGTAGTCCGGGGTTCGATCCCCGCCTGGCCTCCGATTAATTCACGCAGAAGGTGAATAAATCTGAGTTCGTCGTTCCTCGGAGAGGACATTTAGTCGTTGGTACCGAGCCTGTATGATGTCAGGTACTCGTTAAAGATCGCTACTTGAAATTCACTTGAGTTAGGCAAAATTTAGGACTCTCAATGTAGTATATGTAGAATCACCGATCATACAAAATATCGGTAAAGGGCTGACGTCATCACCCATTAGGGGGTCGGTTTAAACAATAACAAACAAAAATAAGTTAAATTTTTATATTCTCGCGGGAACAGTTAAACTCGCTCTGCTGGGTTCTACTGTATTTGATTAACAAAAAAGTAACTAAAATCACAGTATGCATTGATATTGAGGAAAGTATATTATGTGTTCACGACAAGGTGAGTGTTCACGATGAGCGTTCATCATCAGGCACATTTTCCTTGAAAGAGGTGTTCAGTGATTGAGGAGACACTTAGTGCCTGTTAACTCTTCAAGCACTAAACACCCGGAGTGTTTGAAACTCTTCGTAAAATAAATTCCTTGTGGTGAAGACTTTCCCACTATCCTGAGTAAATACCACACGGTAACTGCTTGAATGGTTCACAGAATTCTTTATTAGCACCTCAGGCACCATAAATTGTATACATATCAAAGTGATACACATATCACTGCAGTGATATAAATCTGTATCAATGAGATGGCAGCTGACATCAGCAATATAACAAAAGAGAGATATTTACTTATGAATTGTTTATTACTATATAACCAATATCTTCATTTTAATTTATAATTAATAAGCTTGTAGTAATTGAATGATTATCATTATAATGATTTTTGATATTTATGAATAGTTAGGTGATTGAGATATAAGTGGAGCAGGTTTGGGGTGAAAGTGAAGTGGGGTAGGGGGGTGAATAGCAGCATGTGCGGTGTAAATCATGCAGACACGCCTGATTTCCACCCACCCACCAGTCCCACCCTTTGATGGATGAGTCTGCATTATATTCGCTTTGTACATGTCCACTTATTTCTACAAAGTATTATATAAATCTTCTTTTAACACCGTCATTATCTCTAAAAAAAAAAAAAAAACCAAGCAGTATCATTAAAAACTCTTTCGTATAACAAGTAAAAAGTCCCTTTGATCCTCTTTTTATATGTAATCTGTCAACAAAATTTAATCAAGAATTTTAAATAATTTGTATCGTACTTTAACATTAAACTTAAATATTCATTAGTTGAAAACAAAGGTATTTACAAATAAACCCGTTTATAAGAGTTTTATATTAAATTATTTATTAATAATATATCCAGACAGTATCTCTTTGGGTGTGGTTATAATATAGTGACATTTTTTATGTAAAATATTTTATTTTTGCTTAAAACATAAAGAAATGTTTTAAGGATATATATATATATATATATATATATAATTATTTATATATATATTAATTATTAATATTAATTAATTAATATATTAATTTTTATATATATATATATATAATTAAAGTTACAGCTAGAGAACACAAGAAAAAGGACGAACACTCACGAATCTCGATATTTCGGCGTCTTGCCGTCTTCAGGAGAGTAGAATGAAAGAAAATAAAGGGAGAAAGAATGAAGGAACGGAGACGTAAATGCATCCACTGGCTGATGTAAACTGGCGCGTATATATATATATATATATAGAGTAGCAGTTTGCTTCTCAACGCAAGTACTTCGCACTTCTTCCCGATGACGACGTATGTCGAAATATCGAAGTGAGTTCTGTAGTGTCTTTCTGTGTTCTTTTCTCTGTGTCAAAGTATATATATGTATAACTAAAGTTGGCAGGAGCTTCTGCGTTGACCAATTTCTTACTGATGTTCTCTAGTTTCCTAACTAGTTTTCGGTAACTTTCGGGTATTTTCCAACGGAGGAGTTTCATGTCGTTAGCAGAACTCCTTTGGAAAATACCCGAAAGTTACCGAAAACTAGTTAGGAAACTAGAGAACATCAGTAAGAAATTGGTCAACGCAGAAGCTGCTGCCAACTTTAATTATACCTGTTTAAGAGAAGACCTGCTGCCTTAATACACCAATATATATATGTATGTATACATATATATATGTATATATATACATATATACATTACACGAGGGCAATAGCCTCTTCAAAGAGGGTTGACAGCTAGCGGATAGTTTTTTACTTTTTCTTACTGTACTCCTTTGTTTCCCCAAACATCCCTTTCTGGACATTAGTCCTTTCCTGCGCTTTCTCCCTTTTAAAATACCACTCTTCCCTCCCACTCTTCTCAACTGCTCACCAGATGTTTTCCGCATCTGGTGTTCAGTTGGGTTTTTGACCCTGACGAAGACCGCTTGTTACGGTTGAAAGATCTTAGTCTTGTTTTCCCATTTCTTATTGTGGTTTGATCATATATATATATTCGTAAAAGATGGGAGCAGTCCTTCTTGGATACATACATTTAAAAACTGAATGTCTGATTTAGCATTATTCAATTTGTAAGAAAATTTTTCTAGTTTTCTAAACATCTTTTTTAAAACCGGGTTCCTTAGGTTATGAATTAACTCTCCATATTTCTTGTTAGTAAATATATTCTTCGACATATTTCAGTGTTACAAATTACCATCGTCAGGAAAAAATGTTATCACCATAATTAACTATTACACGCAAAAAATAAAATAAAACTATTACACAAAACTTGTATGGTGATAACATTTTCCCCTGACGATGGTGATTTGTAACACCGAAATATGTCGAAGAAACCCTGTGAGTGGCTCTCGGGTTACGTGACTGAAGAGGCATAGTCAATAAGGGTATTAACTGTCAAACGACTGCTATACAATGTTCTGGCGCAATAACCACCTGAGAATTTGCCCTTGTTCGGAGCATACGAGTGCTATGAAGGAGTGTACCACAATTCATGTTTGTTATCACCTTATGAATTTATTTATTATAAAATAAATGTCAATAAAAATGAAAGTCATCCTTTGTTTTTTTTTTATACGCACTGACAATAGGAGGAAAGGTATAAAGAAGAGAAACTTAATAAAGGGAAGAGAGAAAGAGAAAAGAAACAGTAAGAAAAAATGAAAGGGACGAATAAGAAAGTGAAAGACTAAAGAAAGAGAGATTGGCAACACTGAAGGTAATCTTCTCCCGTGGGCAAACTAAATCTGCTGTTTATTCGCTCCTTATTTGCCACCATAGGGGAAAACTATCTAGCCAAGTTAAGAATACTTCATCAGGGCAAGATGATGACATCATCGAAGCGAGAAGAAAGGGGGAGAAAGCATAAATCCTTCAGACAGTTATAAGTGCTTTTAAAGATCACTTTAAAGGATCTAAACTTACTCCATATAGATCTACTCTAATTTACTCTAATAAACTAAAGTAAAGCAAATTACCACTCTCGATGTAGAGTTGAACCGTAAATGTGACTAAGTTATATCCAGAATGAGTTCAATTAACAAATCAGACACTTTAAAACTTTGGAACAGCGCTTACGCGAAAGCCATTTTAGGTGTAGACTTGGGAAACAAACAAACCGTTTATATTAATCTAAACCCAGTGCAATCTTTAATGATTAATAATAGTCCATTATATGAACTATAGCAGCCTAATAAAGTATACATTTATTTCAGCATGATTGAGTTATTTTATTGTTTAGTTTAGTTAAAACTAATTTCATTTATTTTAAATTAATTGTTTTTATGATAACAGTTATTATGAAGAAACTTTCAATTAATCTATTTTTTTGATCAGCTAACTTAATATAAGAGATCATTGTTAAAATAATCTATTTGGCTATATCTCTCAGCCTGTTGTATATTAGTATATAGTTTCTTATACATATTATTGAAAACCAGAGTTGCTTCTGCATTTACGATCCTTTTAAGTAAGTGTTATTTTTTACTAAACACTTTACGATGTTAAACTGTTAACTGATAAAGTAACTCACCTAGGGACATATTTAATACTTCAAAATAAAATATACTTCAAAATCGGTCGAAATACCGAAGTGAGTTTTGTAGTGACTTTCTGTGTTCTTTCCTATTTGTTAAAGTTTATATATATATATATATATATATATATATATATAAAATGTAAATATATAATGTAAAATAATGATATATTATATAATTATAATATATAGTATATATATATATTATATATATATATATATTTGTATTCTTATTGTTTCATAAAAAGATCCAGTGGAAGAAAATGTGAATGTGGCAGTTAAACAAATTCTGTCTGAGTATATATATATTTTTTTTCAAAGGTTGTTAACTATAAATAACGCTAAGGGTGGCAAAAGCTCTTTCCTATAGTCTTTGATGTTTCTTATTTTTCTTCTTGCAGTCTCTTTTTTTGAAGGAATTTTTATAACATTTGGTTTGACATTTCTTTCTTATATAACTGCCATGTATTGATATTTTTTTTTAGTGATATTTTATGATAATTTGAAAAATAGCTGCTTTATTTTAATGAAATGAAAATAGTAAATAATTGAATGTCTAAGAATTCTGATCCATTTAAAACAACTCAATCTGCTTATCTAAGTTTGCCAAGTAAATTTAAAGAATTACCTCTTATAGGAAGTTATCAGTCTCATGTTATTTCCCCCTGTTAGCTTTTTGAAATATTTTGTAAACTTAAACAGATTTAAGAAATGTTTAATTTAATTTTAAATAATGTAATATTAATGAATCTAAAATTTTTTTTACGAGAAAAGAAAATTTCGTTATATTTAAATAAAAAAAAAAAGATGCTTTCAGCTACAGTAAATAAATTTTATGAATGTATTGAGTATTGTAAAGTTTTTTGTATAGTAATATGTATTGTAAAGTTTTTGGACACGTTACCATTCTTAGAGAATAAGAAGAATAGGGGCAAGTATGTATCATGTATGTATGGGGTCATATACTAACAAACATGTTGCATGTTTGCCTTTGGCACTGAAGATACTGATTTCTCATGAGAAGGACGAAAGGTTTATGTGCGAATGTCCCGAGCCTGTAAGTTGGTAAGTATTTGTTAAATATATTCGATTAAACTTGTGAGAAGTCATATTTTAGAATAGCTATGTAATGTGTCTTGTTCAAGTCTGAAATGGGTGTCAAATAATTAATGAACCAAATTTTTAACCCTTAAAACATAATTTGAAGTTAAAAAAAATCACTATTAAACCATGTTTCGAAGTGTCAACAATTGGTGGCCACCCATTTCTCGTTAATCGTAGAAACCAAATTAGAATCACTTCTTAATACAATTACTTTGTAGTTGATATGGAAAAAAAATGTGTTGACCTTAGAAACAACAAAAATTCCAGAAACATTTAATTGATTCGTTTCAGCAAATGTGTATTTAGTAGGTTAGGTTGCAGTGGCAGTCCCACAGGGAACACTCGTAGGCCAAGCATTGGCCCTTTGTGATACCACACAATGGATATTGATTCTACAGTGGGAGTCCTAAATTTTTGCCTAACTCAAATTTAGAGTAGAGATCTTTAACAAGTACCTGACATCGTACAGGCTCGGGACCGACGGTTTAACGTCCTTCTCCGAGGGACGACGTGCTCAGATTTATTCACCTCCCGCGTGAATAAATCGAGGGCCAGGTGAGGATCGAACCCCGGTCCTATCAGTTCAGAGGTGAGCATGTAACCACTGAGCTAGCCTGGCCCCTTTGTGTATTTAGTATTTATTTTAAATAAAACTTTGTCAGCTGGTTTTGAGCAGCGATTTTTCTCGTTTTTGTCTGAGAAGGTCAGTGACACGTGTTAAACATCTATCAAAGTCAAAGAGACATAGGTTTAAGCACTGAAAAGGGTGCTCTAAAAAAAAGAAGAAAATTTCATAATATAAACTGTTTAAGTAAGTGTGAAACCTCTGCGTGGTGTCGTAAAGGAGAATCAACAATATAATGGGGCTTTTCAATAGCTAAAATGACTGTTAAATAAGAAATCAACCGCATTTATTATTTGGTGCAAGAGCAAACAACAAACAGACCCTTTCTTTGCTTGAGAGTTACCAGCATCAGCTTTTTTTTCCCCCACAATTTCACTAACTCTTCCTCTGGACAATAATTACCAAAACTCTTTTATTATTGTGTCCTTTCAGTTCTAAAAAAGAGCATAACCTTTTCTGTCAAGTCACAGTTTTGAAATTGCCACATTACCTGAGTTCCATGGTGTTTTATTTGTGTTTCAGATTAATTCACTCATGTGTCTTATCTGATGAAGACTCTCTAATTTTGAGTTGAGAGTCAACACACACTAACACAAGGGACTCAGTGTTCTGTCAACAGCTTCCTTAGTATCCACCATGGTCAGGCTTTATGCATGTCGAGAGTTCGTCAATCATTTGATATATACGAACTGATACTATATCATCATTTTAATATACTTTTTTCCAGAACCTGCTATCTCTTCATGGGTTTAACATGTGTGGACACTTGGGCAGCTAAAATACAGTATTCATTAGTATTGAGTATCCTACATATTTCAATGATAGTCTAAATGAATATCCGAACAATTAAAACAAAGAATACACTCGAAACAAAGAATAGAACCTCTGCATATTATTCCTGCATTTCTAAACTTTTAATAGCACAGTAACAATTTATCTGTAAAAAAAGAGTCAAAGAGTAAAATTTTAGACAAGTAATGGTGAAAACGTAGAAAAAAATTTGAATCTCAGTCACATTGATATATATATATGTTGTTAAAAAGCACAGCGGCTTCAGCATTAATAATCTTCTTAGAAAGATGTTCTATTTGCCTTGTTATTTTCTTGTAATTCACTGGTAGCTCAAAAATTAATCTACCTAATTCCATAACAAGAATAGTAAAACAATCTTGAAGAAAACTAATGAAACAAACTATATTTGACACTACACAAACACAAACTGGGTTAACAAACTAAAGGGAAACAAGCTTTCGGCCACATTGGCCATCATCAGGTAAACAGTAAACAATAAAACGAAACAATTAAAATATAAACCAAAAATTAACAACAAAATAAATTAGCGCAGTTCAAATAGTGGTCGCGTTTAACTGTCAAAGCAGCGCTACATGCGCGCACCCACGCGTTAGAGAGTTGAATCACCCCAGCACTTCTCGCCTTTGACAGGTCACAACATGGGAGAGTTCCGAACAAATTTTATTCTAGGTTCGAAGGTCCTAGAACTCGGGATGACGAACATGTCACTGATTTGAGAGTTCAGCGCGGGGCACAAATCTTTGATTAATAAAGCCTCTAGTATTTGTAGCCTGCCTCGATCACTGTTTCCAGCCAAAACTGAGGTTCTCTCTACTAGCATATTTCTAGTAAGGGCACCTTCGTGTTCTTTCCTAACATGATCCTTAGGGGCTCCTGTGGAGAGATGGAGGGTTAGACGCCTCGACAGCTTTGTTGTTGTCATATCAATGTAGGTAGAAGGAAGGGCTGCACAGTTCCCTTGGGTACATGAAAACATGTACACCAGGTGACTATGCTGAAGGTCGGGCATTACTTCCCTATTGCCATTTTTAATGAGTAGATTGCTAGTTTTCTTGGTCTTATAGAATATGGTGAGGCGAATTATGTCCTCAGTTTTAGTGGTTTTAATATGACCACCGATAATTTTTCTCAGGGATTTCTCATCTTCCTTATACTGCGTAGACAAGTAGGCTTTGTAGAATAGAGGTATTTGTTCTCCGGTCTGCAGAGTCTCTCCTTCTTTGTCAACGCTAGTGTACCACACTAATGTGTTTGTTTTTGTGTGATTTAGGAAGCAGACCTTTAGTAATTAAATTATTTCTTTTTAAGTAATTTTTAAATAATTAGGAAGCAGACCTAATCTATTTTAGTTTCAGTTTTTCTTGAATCCCCTTAATATTATTTTATAATTTTCAGGGAACTATATAAACTAATTTACAAAGTGGCTTATTTTTAAAGTACATACTTTCACTTTGCAACATTTTTTTTAGTTTATTTAGAAAAGTATTCATATTAAAAATATATGTGTTAAACGTTAACCATTTGTTTAATTCTTTTCTTTAGTCCATCAATGATTGAAAATAGCACAAAATTAGATTAGCACAAAAATTAGTGATTCCTTCAGCCAATTAATAATATAATGAAGCTGTTTTCTTAACTTTTTTTTCTTTCTATTAACATTTTTCTAAATGAGTTAGATAGATTGTTAATTGACAACACCATCTACAGATAGGGCAAACAGTTAATGAATCAAGGGATTTGGACCAGAAACTTAAGATATTTGCCAAAATCAGCCAGTAACCCAACAGTTTTGAGTCACCGGTGGTGCTAAGTTGCTGTTTACTGATAATTCTTTAAAATTGAAAACCTGTGATGTTACAAAATTCAGAGTAAACATAACTAGATTGAAAAGTGAGTTAGATGCTATTGAAGATGGGATCCAGACGGACCCGAAAGCGGTCGAGCTTTTCTGAAACTTTACGAGGTATGACAGATTGTATTATTAGTAATTCTAATAACTAGATTGATCTGAGTTAGGTTTTCTATTTAATACATAATAAGTTTATCATAAACACATATAATGGTTTACCGATTTTTTATTCATTACTAATACAACGTTATTTCAAAGGAATTCAAACTTCCATTTCCATCTAATTAAGTTCTTTTTACTTCTTAATGAAGTAGTCAAGTTAAGTTTTCACTCAAGGGGATGATAAATTAAGCTTTCCTTACTTATTATTTTTTTTTTTTAAGCAATGATTCGAAGTAAAACTTGTTGCTTCTTTTTAGTCCGTTTTTATTCCTCTAAACGGCAGGAAATTACTTTCACTTGGATGGAAAAATATATTGAGCTTCTTATAAATTCTCACTCATCAGATATTTAAATTAAAATTTCCTTGCTTTCTATCACAAATACATAAACAACTAGGGCAGTCTTATTGATTTCTAAACATTTAAAAAAGTCTATTTCATACAGGGTGTCCATAAAGTCCGTGTGCACTTTAAAAAATTTATAACTTTATTTATATTTGCGATAGAAATAATCTGTAAAATGGATTTGAAAGAAGTAAATCTATATTTTCTAAGCTTTTATTGAAGTTTTATTTAAGTTTCCACATGCCCTCCATCATTAGCAATACAAAGCGTAATACGATTTTGCAGTTCACGAAAAACATTTGCCAATTGATTTATAGTAATGCCTGAAATCACATTAGTTATTCTAGCTTTCAAATCTTCTAATGAACTAGGTTTGGTTGCATACACAATTGTTTTCACATGTCCCCATAAAAAAAATCTAATGGAGTCAAATCTGGCGAATGTGGAGGCCAATGAAATGGTCCACCCCTTCTGACAAAAAAAAAAGAAAATATTTTTTACTTATCTAAAAATTGTTACGAATTTTGTGGTGAAAAATTATTCAATAACTATACTTAAAACTAGATACATGAAACTTTATAACATTTTTTACAGATTATTTCTATCGCAAATATAAATAAAGTTATAATTTTTTAAAGTGGACACGGACTTTATGGACACCCTGTATATTGTTTGATTTAATGCATTTTAAAACTATAATAAAATAATTAATAAATATTTAATAATTTAAAATAGTTAAATTTCTTCTTTAATAGGTAAGTTCACAAATTTGAGGATTTTCATAAATTAGTTCTTTTCTAATTTTATAAAAAAAAAATCATTGAATATTATTAGTATTTGGAAACTTTTCAAAAATTATTCATATTCATTTTATTTCAAATGAAATGAAATTATAATTTGATTTCATTCTCTATTTTCATGTACATGTTGTAGAACTACAATTGTATGAAAGTTATAATTGTCATACATTGTACAATGAATATTATAGTATGTGTTTATCTCATATATTTTAGAATATAGTAGTTTGTTTAAAAATAATTACGAAAATACTGTATAATTTATATATTCTAGTGTTTTTTTTAAATTGACCAGAATATGTAGTTAATTTACATATATTAAATTTGAGAATAGAAACACATAGAAAAACTGATACATTTTTCTTTGATATTTCGATACAAAATGCAATTAGGAGAATGACTGGGCTGTTTGGTGAAAAGGCAGGGTTACAGGGTATGGGGATAAAGGTTTAAAATCCTCTTCAAGTTTAAAGGGTGTGACGATCCTGGTTGGTGTTCCGGAGATCCTCCTGGAGGTTGTAGAGCACATACTGGATATACTCGTAGGTCAAAGGTACGCAAGAGAGAGGTATACATACGAGATAGCAACAGGCAGGTTTGTCACTGACACATATCGCAATGCCTTCAACATACCGTGAGGAGTTCAAAGGAGAATAAAGAAGACTTCAGGGAACTCGAATCTCGGTAGCCAGTGTGCGAGCTCTATAGAAAACGTTTTTATTTTAGAGTGAAGTGCGGACAGTATCTGGAAGATGTTGAGGTGACTACAGTGTTTTATTTTACTCAAGTTGATTCGTAGAAAGAGGATCTTCCCCCTCCCAAACCGGTTGTTGGATTGTGTGAGCTCTAAGAAAGTTTTTTAATTTTTCATTTAGAGTGAAGTGTTTATATTACTTTTACTTGATCTGGAAGAAGTAATGTGTTTTTCAGTGTTTTATTTGTATTCAAATTATGATAGAAGTTACTATGATTGTTTTCTGTTATTATTTATTTGAGTGATGTAGAGTCGTAGAAGCTTCACCTACGCGTAGTCTACCGCGGGCTTATCTCAAAGACTTTGGTTTGCCTATATCTTTGACTTGAACTTGTTGCCTTCAAGATGCAACAAATGATTTTTTACGTCAAAAAGTCATCAGTTTGTACGATATCTCTGAATAAGCTGGGCCCGTATAATAATACCAAAACAGGTTAGGCAATGACTGAGAACAAGTACATGAAATCATGAGGGCTGCCAGCAAGATTGTTCAAAGAAAGAAGTAAGCACTGAAGGAAGAATGGATAAAACTTGTTATTAATGAACGCGAAATAAAGCAGATAATAATAGTGATCATCGTCGTTATCGATGGTAACAATACATCAAGCCTTCTCTTGGTTATTGGGGTCAGAAATTCCTTCGGTCACAACTTAATTTCATGACTTCCCCTATTTTATTTTTTATTTTATTATGTTAACTATTATTTATTTCATTGTGCTTCCTTTTTTTTAACTCATTTTTTAACTATCTCTAAAAATGTATTGTTTTTTTTTTTCATAGTTTAGGTCTCCAGACTTTAGTTTACACTTGATTTTAATATGCTGGATTTTCACTTTTCTCACTTCAGCCTTATTTTTTAATTTATTATTAAACCGGACAGTGATTTAGCTGCCTGGTTCATCTCGGGCTTGCATGAAGTGTTTATTGCTAGTATTATTTGTACAATTCGAGGTCCTGCTTTCCTCAATGGGTCAATTCACACGATACATATCTGCCTCTGAATGGGTAGTCATTAGCAGTTTGTGGCCTTAGTGATCTCGCCAGCTGATAGGGCTTCTATTCTGAGATGTCGATGTGTTGACATACTATCCCCTATACTCTCCTCTTGTTCTATGATATCAGTCACAAATCCACCATAAAACACATCCATCATGTAGATTTTTGAAGACATCAATCACAAATCCATCATAAAACACATCCATGATATATATTTTAACAACATCAATCACAAATTTATCATAAAACACATCCATCATGTAGATTTTTGAAGACATCAATCACAAATCCATCATAAAACACATCCATGATATATATTTTAACAACATCGATCACAAATCCACCATAAAACACATCCATCATGTAGATTTTTGAAGACATCAATCACAAATCCATCATAAAACACATCCATGATATATATTTTAACAACATCAATCACAAATTTATCATAAAACACATCCATCATGTAGATTTTTGAAGACATCAATCACAAATCCATCATAAAACACATCCATGATATATATTTTAACAACATCAATCACAAATTTATCATAAAACACATCCATCATGTAGATTTTTCAAGGTATCAATCACAAATTCATCTTAAAACACTACGACTATGTAGATTTTTAAAGGCATCAAAAATCAATGAGGAATTTTTGATTTTAAACATTTTCCATCATTTACAAACCCATCGTAAAGCACATCCATCATATAGATTTTTGAAAACATTATTTACAAATCCATCATAAAACACATCCATCATATAGATTTTTGAAAACATTATTTACAAATCCATCGTAAAACACATCCATCATATAGATTTTTGAAGACATCAATCACAAATCCACCATAAAACATATCCATCATATAGATTTTCGACAACATTATTCAAAAATCCATCATAAAACAAATCTGTCATATAGATTTTCAGAAACATTATTCACAAATCCATCATAAAACACATCCATCATATAGATTTTCAGAAACATTATTCAGAAATCCATCATAAAACACATCCATCGTATAGATTTTCAGAAACATTTTTCACAAATCCATCATAAAACACATCCATCATATAGATTTTTGAAAACATTATTTACAAATCCATCGTAAAACACATCCATCATATAGATTTTCAGAAACATTATTCACAAATCCATCATAAAACACATCCATCATATAGATTTTTGAAGGCATCAATCAAAAATCTATCATAAAGCGAACTTCCATCATATAGATTTTTTAACCATGTTATAGATTATAGAATACAGTAATCATGAGCACAGCTATCGTAATACCTACCAGCTTACTTTATATATCGTGATATTATTATTGTATTATATTATTATTATTATTGTATATTATTGTGCCTCGATAAATCCGGACTCACTATTACTATATTACTTCAGCTGCTTTGCACTTAGACATGGGATTTCTTCATTCCGCTCGTCTGGTCTGATGCTAGTATTGTCTTAGAATTAGTTTAAAACTAAAATAACTAGTTCACCCTTTGTAATAATTAATTCTCTACAACAGTTTAATTTATTATAACAAAATTAAAGACTTCAATGCTCTAATTTTATTTTTTTGGTAATAACTAACAAAAAAAAAAAATAAAATCATGGCTATATAAGAGAGGATTACGGTTGCAAGAAAAGGAGGTTGGTTTGAATTAAATGAATTGTCTGGGTGGTGGCGGCGTTAAAGTGCGTTGCACAAAGCAAGCCTGTTGTGCTGCTACCCTCGTAACAAGATGGAGTTGAAAGCCTCACCTGCGTGCCGGTGTCGCCTGTCACCAGCCCTCATTAGTTCACCCCTTTGCACCATTCCCACCCCCTTCCTCTTCTGTCAAATCAGCAATTCCTAAACTTGTGCTTCTTCCACGTCACCACCAAAACTCCATTAACTTTATCAATGTGTACCCTCTCTTTATTCAATGAGTAAATCTATTGACTCAGCCAGAAAAAGACCAACAGCTA
Organism: Hermatobates lingyangjiaoensis; assembly: GCA_026182355.1. Classification (NCBI taxonomy): domain Eukaryota; kingdom Metazoa; phylum Arthropoda; class Insecta; order Hemiptera; family Hermatobatidae; genus Hermatobates; species Hermatobates lingyangjiaoensis. Next base: position 393,582 of record JAPFBL010000054.1, read on the forward strand.
AAAATACCTCTGTCAATTAAATTTTCATTTCAATAATATATCTACAATTATTATAGCACAAGTTTTAAATATATATATTCTCAATTATGCAATCGAATAAAAGCAAACTCTAATTTATGTAACTGTCAGAAACATATTTTATTATTATTATTTTAGAATAAAAAAGTCAGTAAAATAGTCTCTATAAATTGCAATTTAATAATATGAATCACGCATTTCAAACACTTAGTGTTCTTCTTCAGGCATTAACCAAACTTTTTTACCTTACAATGAGTAAATACCACATAATAACTGATTGCAATTTCATAGAATGTTATTTTGAATAACAAATTACTTTTACTTTGACATTATAAACAAACCAAGTATTTAAACCTGTTTGAGACAAAACAACTCATCTCAAACTCGTAGTCCTGCACTTCAGGTTTCCCTGCTTATTTAAAAGGTAAAGCAATATTGATAGATTCCTTTTTTTATACATTCTCAATAAACTCAGATAAGATTGAAAGAGAACATTTCAGTTCCATTCTTTTCTTAATAAAACTAGTTACATGTAGATACTTTATCCGTAATTTACAGTTATAAGTATATATGATATAGTAAATGACTGTACAAATAGATATTATAGAATTATTCTTGCTCTGCTTATACATATAGTATCAGAATGTCACTACGTATGAGTTTATGTTCAATTTGTAGTATTTCTATAGCAAATTAGCAATTAAAAAACTGCTCTTTGAGTTTACTAAAAAGATAAAAACGATAGAATGAAGATGTAGAAACGATAGTAGCAATTAAAAAACTGCCCTTTGAGTTTACTAAAAAGATAGAAACGATAGTAGCAATTAATAGCGAGAGATTATTAAGTAAAACAGCTTCAGAAACTGAACAGTCTGGCTAGGAGATACACACTACAGCCCAACAATTATTAGATTTGGACATTATTGTGCATATATTATGGTACTTGGACATGCATGTCTAGTTTCAGGATTAAATTATTAATTATTATTTCAAGAATTAATAATATTATTATTAATAACTAATTTTGCCTGTTATGAGAGACAAAAATTTTAATTATGTTTTTTTTTTATCTTTGACGATGTGTCAAGATATCACCATAAATGATGTTTATGACAACATTGACATGCGTGTCACAGGTTCACCATCACCAGTATATACTGAAGGATTGTAAATATAAGTACATAAGAAAAGTTATGTAAATAAATTTATTCGGTTTAGTATGTAGTATATAGTATAGAATAGTGTATAGTATAGTATAGTATATAGTATATATGTATATAGAATGAATGATCAAACCACAATAAGAAAATGGGAAAACAAGACTAAGACCTTTCAACCGTAACAAGCGGTCTTCGTCAGAGTCAAAAACCCAACTGACATCAGTTGGGTTTTTGACTCTGATGAAGACCGCTTGTTACGGTTGAAAGATCTTAGTCTTGTTTTCCCATTTTCTTATTGTGGTTTGATCATTGATTGTTATTTCACGTGTTTATGTGAAATCTTTTTATTTATGTATATAGAATGAATTGAAGATATCCAACTGGAACTACTTCTAACAAGCTGTAGCCTTTAGTCTTTAAGCACCTCACCAGGGCTCTGTAAATAAAAGACCTTCTGTACAGAAGAAACGAATTAATTAATGTATAACGAAATTACATTCCTGTTTATACGCCGACATTTCACCAAAAACAGTTTGACATTTTTAAGGCTAAAAACAATTTATTAGCGACATAAGTAGTGTAAACAAATACATCCACGGAATATCAACCAGCAGAAAACAAAAAATACAAAAAAACCAAACCATAAAACACCAAAATATAGTAAAAAGAAATTTGGTGCTTTATTGATTGTTTTTTTTTTCTATTGTTTGATAATCCATGGATGTATTTGTTATCACTTCTTATGTCACTAATAAATTGTTTTTAGCCTTGAAAATGGTAAACAATTTTTGGCAAAACATCGGGATATAAACAGCAATGCAATTTCTTTAGACTGAAATCCTAAAGAAAACCATCTTTGAACTTTAAAAATCAGTTATCGAGAAGCTATATCAATATACTCGTAAATGTATGTCGTTTTCAAGTCATGAGTAAGTTGCTTTGAAGAGGGTTGGGTGACTGTGACTTTACTTTTGGCCCACCCTCTATATTAAAGGACAGTTGTAATTAAAGTAAATCTTTGAAGGTTGTTTAGTAAACGTTATGTCTGGTCAAAGGCTCTGAGCCCACAGGTAAAACCGCCTGTTGTTTAAACAGTCTAGGGGAGTTTGACGTTTTCCTGCTTCCTAGCATCAGTTCACTAACAGTTATTCTGACAGCAAACAGAGTTATATAAACTATTCCCATATTCTTTATCTTAGCCTTTTCCAAACAAAAAAAGTAAAAAAAAATATAATCTAAGGTATCTTTCATTATATTTTTCAATATTTAATAAAGTTTCTAAAAATCTTGTAAAACTTATGAATGCATCATTAATATATATATATATATATATATAGAAAATAAATTAAAAATCAGTCATTTCGGTTTCATCAAGTTTCATAGCAGAAATTTGAGTGTTTTTTTTTTTATAAAAACTATCAATTAACAGAAGTTGTCATTTTACGTTTACTTTTTATGGAATGCATTAAAAGATAAATGCAAAAAGAATGGTCAAGAATGATTTAGTGAACAAACGAAAGGAAACAGTGACACTATGTGCCAAACTGGAGTTAACCCCAGCCAGTGTTTAGTGTTAAACAAGTGTTGTCGTACTTTTTTCTTTGATTTCAAACTACAATATGCTTTGGGTCTTAACATAAGTATATAAATACTCTTTAATTGTAAAAGAGCTTAAATTTCTAATTATTTATATTAATTGGAATGAATTAATTAATATAATTGAGCATTTGTTTTGCTAATAAACAAATTCTGTCAAAATTTGATGGATTTATATTATAATGTATCGTTTTCTAGCAACCTAAACACAACTACGAATTGATGATGGCACACGAGTTAAAAAAACACAGTTTAGATCCTATACAATGATACTTACACAATTTGTAATAAAAATTAAATTGTATTAAGTTCAAATATGAGTTCCTTGAGGATTTTTGGTTCATAGAAATGTCGGCGTATAAACAGGAGTGTCATTTCTTTAGACTAAAAATCTTCAAGAAACTCATCTTTGAATTTAATACAATTTAATTTATATTGAAAATTGTGTATGTATCATTGTATAAAACCTAAAATTTTATAGGTTTTTTCATAGGTATAGGTATGGTCGTAAAAAAAAACCCCTAAAATTTTTAAGTTAATTTAATTTAACATTTTGTTACGATTTGAATTATACGTTATTGTTTTGAAAAATGTTTGGTTTCTTTGATAACGACTGTATATGTAATAAGATATAAGTCTAGCACTAATAACATCAGTCTAAAATTAGATCCTTGATTGTAATGAATGATCCTTGAAAATAAATATCTTTGAACTTTAAAAATCAGTGGTCGAGAAGCTATATAAAAATTAAATTGTATAGTTATCATAAATAACTATCAACATAGCTGTATATAAACATATCAACATAAATATATCCTATGTTGATATATATTGATGTTCATTGGTTAATTGTTTGGAAGATATTTCCCAATATTGAGTTTTTCTAAAAAAAAACTTAAGTATGATAAATCTCCTTCAACTTGAATAAGTAAATTATTACTTAACTAGTTCCTTTAGAGCGAGAAAATTAAAAAAAAAACACTGCTCAAATAAGTTTACTAAGCAGAAAAACAATACTTCTTCCATAATTCTTAAAGCATATCCATGAATCAAGAGACACTGTTTAAAATATTGTTTATTTATCCGCAGAAGCGAACAAATTTTTTTTTGTTATATTTTTATTCAGTTAGAAGTTTTCCTCTGTAGGAGTGCAAGCATGGGAGTCCCCCTTTAAGATTTATTGTCATATTTCCACCAACCCGTCCTCGGCTCACCACTTTAAATTTCATATCTTTTCTTAGCACGTGACTTTTATAATATCTTCATTTTTTTTTTTCAAAAGTCAACAATAATGTCAAGACATTAGTTTTTTTTATATTTTAAATAATATAAAGAAAGGAAGTTTTTGTTTAGTAATATTTAATATAATTGTTACTATACTATTTGTATTTTTTGATTGTACAATGTGGTTTGTAGTTCTTGGTTTTTTTTTATTGTTTAAACCGATCCCCTATCTGGTGATAATGTCAGCCGTTTGCCGGCTCTTTGTTTGAGTGGTGATTCTACATTGGGAGTCCTAAATTTTGCCTAACTCAAGAGCATTTTGACTAGGGATCTTTAACGAGTGTCTGACATCGTACAGGCTTGAGACCGACGGCTTAACGTCCTCTCCAAGGGACGACGTGTAGTCAGATTCATATCTCGCGTGAATAAATCGCGGGTAAGGTGGGGATCGAACCCCGGACTACCAGCCCGGAGGTGAGTACGTTAATCAATGAGCTAACTTAGCCCACTAATACACCTAGGGTATTACCTATTCAACTGTGAAGACACAGGTGCCAATAAATGTACATTTATTCCACATGAGAAAACTCAAGGATAAAAGGAGATTTCAGGTCACTGATTATTAGAAGTCGCTTTTAACCAGTTGTTACACACATAAATACAAACAATATATAAGTAATACAAAATAATACTGACTACAGATTGTCCAGAACAAGTGTGCTCGCCTTTTTATGCAAGAAATGTCTTTTATCTAACGTGATCCAATGATGGAATCCATATCGTTGGATGGAATGTTGGACCATCGTATTCAAATCGGGGATTTGAATAAGAATTTGTACCCGGAAACTGTTATTAAATTTAAGTGGGGGGGGGGGGGGGAGGAATTCGTGATCTATCACCAAAAAGCTTGATATGTACCTCTTTAGAAGACCTTAAAGTGACCATTTTGGATTATATACTTTTCCAAGAATATGTTCTCGGAAACTGTCATTCCATTTGAATTCGTGAGAATTTGTGAAAAGAAAGATAAGTGGCACCCAATCAATAAGTTATTATTATTAATTATAAGTATGATTATTTTTTTATTAAAACTAAATAGGAAATGTATTGAATAATGATTTCTCATTTGATGATTAAGATTTCAGGGAAATATGTGTTATGAAATTCATTTTTTAAGTGTCTGTATTTGACTTATAGTAACTTAAAAATAAAATTATTGTTTTGTTGACTATTTTATGACATATATATGAGTGTTTATTTTTAGGTATGAGGAAAACAGTTAAGTTTCCGTGTTGTTTTTGTTAGGCTAGAGTTTTAATGGATGGCGTAATTTGTTTTAACGAGCCAATCATTTAAGGATCCAATGCCTTCTGTGTAGGAAAAGCAAGGAAATGGCGTTTGACTGTTTAGGCAGGATGTCGGTAGTATTGGTAGAATAGAACATTTAGAAATTGGATTGGACCTAGGAGGGTAGGGGGTGTGGGAGGGGTGAACAAAGACTGCTTTCACGATGCGCTTGGGGTTCCCTCAAACCAATCCCTTTCTCCTTGCTTCTGTCTCTCTATTTATCACTTTCACTCCATCTCTTTTTAACAACCCCCTTTTATACATGACACTCTCTCTCTCTCTCTCTCTCTCTCTCTCTCACTCTCTTTTCACCCTTAACTTATCTCTACCCCCCCACCCGCCACCCTCTACCCCTCCAGTCTAACCTAACCAAAGACTTTAGACAAATCCAATATACTGCCTAGTGGTTTGAAATAAGTGAATTAACTTCAAAATTTGTAGATGAAGTAGAGCAACCTAAACAGTATTCAACTCTCCTGTGTAACTTCAAGCAGAAACTAATATGACTTTTGAAAAACATGTAAGTTTATAAACTTTGATTAATAAACCACCCCCCTCTCCCCACACACACTTGAGAAACATAAGTTAATTATATTTCCTCAAGTTGAATTATCCATTCTGCCCCCCCCCCCCCCACCACTATGAAATTACAAAGTAGACTATGTAATTTGACATGGGTAATTCAAAGGAACACCCGGTTTCAAAAATACTTCCTACACTATTTCTCAGCTATGCATGTAACAAACTTGCTTTTTCTGAGTTGTTAATATTAAAATAATATTTTATAATCTGCAGAGGTACATGTATCTTATTAACTTTACTATAAGTCGACTTACCATCGAACTCGAATTAACTTTTACATTAAATAATTGATTCTAATATATATATATATATATATATATTATATATATATATATATATAGAATAAATGTTATGGACTAATAAAATAGCAAGTATGTATGCCACTATGCCATTAAGTAATGCATACTAAACACCATATGGATAATAATATTTAAATTAAACAAGATTGAGTCAGTGGTAGTTGTGAAAACTGTAGCATTATGACGGGTAGGTCATAATATTAATATTAGTCATAATATTAGATGTTCCTACTTTTTTCTTTTGTTAAAAAATATTTTATTACAAAATATTTTTGAAGTTTTAGCTTTTTTTTTTGTGTTTTGTTTCCTGAAATCATAGTTTTGTTACACAATAAATAACAGTTTTATATAAAATAAATAAAACTGTTATTTATTTTATATATATATATATATATATATATATAATAAATGATCAAACCACAATATGAAATGGGAAAACAAGACTAAGATATTTCAACCATAACAAACGGTCTTTGTCAGAGTCAAAAACCCAACTGATATCGATTGTTATTTCACGTGTTTATGTGAAATCTATATATATATATATATATATATATATATATATATATTGATAATCCTGAAGTAGAAACAAAATAAAAGTTCATTAGAACTTGGTTATTTATTCAGGTTCAAATTATACTCTCATTGCTAACATTATGGTTTTTATTTAAAATCTTTTTTAGAAAAATTTATATATATATATATATATATAAAACTGTTATTTATTTTATATATATATTATATATATATATATATATATATAAATGATCAAACCACAATATGAAATGGGAAAACTAAAAATTAATGAATAAATAAATAAATTAATTAAAATAAAAAATAAACTATAAAATATATTATTTTATTAATATATTATCCTTCAAGATGATCTATGATGACTGAAACGTCGGAACAATTTATTGTGTCGTTTATATTAGATTTATAGTTTAGTATTATAGCTTGGATTATTGTTATGGATTTGAGTAATAAATCATTTGGAGAATTGATGTATATTTTACCAGAAGGGTTGAAAACTAAGTTTAGAAAACTGGAGAAATTAAACAGAAAAAGAACACAAATGAAAATCGGCATAGTTTTTGATAAAACACGTCTAAATGAAGGTCTGCTCTATATATATATATATATATATATATATATATATATATATATATATATATGTTAATAAAAGTGATAATGTTAATTCATCCGACTGAGCGCTTGGAGCGCTAGCAGGTTGTAACCTTCCTTGCATTAGTTGTTATTTATAGTCTTGTTTATCGCTTAATTTCTATTCTAATTTTATTCCATTTTACTTTAGTTTAGTGCTATATATGGTTTTACTTTGTACAGTACCTTCTGTTCTGTTTTCTACCTGATGATGGCTAATGTGAGCCGAAAGCTTGATATAATATAGATAAGTAAAGGTATTCAAAAACAGTGTAGTTAAAATGTACCTAGGAGAGTTACTCCACCAATTAAATGTTCAACACCGGAAAGTGTTCAGAAAAAAGGAACAATTACTGAGAAAGATCGTAAATACTGAAGCCGCTGTGGCCTTCAACAACATTTGTTTAGAAGAAGATTTGCTGCCCATTTATACGAATATATATATATATATATATATATATATATATATATATATGATCCCAGATATACTTTTTCCTCATGACGACGAATTGAGTTCTGTAGTGACTTTCTCTGTTCTTTTCTATGTGTTAATGTATATATATATATATATAAACGAAGAATAGTAACACACAGAGAAAGAAACATACTAACCAACTCAAATTTTTGGATAATCCTTCATCAGGAGAAAAGGGAATGGGAGATTAAGGCAGGGTTGCCTGGATGGTTTTTTGCCGTTGCTTCACCGCATCGTCAATTCATACGACTGCTCCGAATGGCAAAAGTAGTTGCTACGTCACTGGGAACTGTATGTACTTCAATTACACTAAATATCTAGAAGGAAAGTAAATGACATTTATTTGATATTCTATATCATAAACATAGTCATTTATTTTCCATTAGATTTGCAAAATAGGCAGCCACTTTAAAAACACATGATATGAATCAAATATGGTGAACAATTATTTATAAAAGATATACTGTATTTAATTATTTTTGTATATTAAGCAATCTAGAATTTTAATTCTTCTTTAATGAAGAAACTTTTTAAGAAAATGAAAGCAGCTGGAATTGGAACAGGCTTTCCTCTAGGCAACATAGGTTTCATTCTAAAGTAGGGTTAATTTCGAATCATGAGATAAAGTCACAAGAGGAGTTGTAACTAACATTATAAAATCGTTCTTGACCGATAGTTTGAAAAGATGAAGGTTTAAAATAAGTAAAAGAAATGTCAATGCAAATAAATGTTTATATCACCTTTATTTATGCAAAAAAACATAAGAGGAAAAAGATTTATAATGACACCTTCAGCATACTTTAAGAGACAGCTGTGACTGCAAATATGAAATTCTGAGAAATATTGAACATTATATTTGTATTCATATGAGAAATGAATCACTTTTCTTGTTATGTTTAAAATTAAAATGACTACTGAATATTCATTCTTTTTTTTTTATTAAACTGTATGGTGTTTCAAGGTTGTAGAGTGATAAAAAAATATATCTTTTTTTAAAAAAAAAAAAATAGAACGCTACAAATTTCACTCAAATGTTGAGATATGAAGTAATTTCACATAGCCTAGAGAGAATGGATTTAATTTTCAATTTAGAGGTGACGTCACAATCAGTTAAGGGTTGTTTAAAACTAACGTTGTTATCTGGAACAGGCCATAAAGTCGTTTTGGTCGGGGCCAGGCAACGAGGAGGGATTAGAAACAGACGCTCCCTGCTACAGATAAAATCTTCAAACTGGGCGTTTACGATTTGTGCTTGCAAATTGGTTCTCTAATTAGAAATAATTCAGTTAGCCATCTTTGTGGATTTCTAGCCATAACTGTGATCAATTAATTTTAACATTCCTCTCCCTTACTGCTCTTCAACTCAAAATATTACTGAAATGAATTTATACGCTTGTTTCCAAATCAAATTATCATTTAAACTCTTGAAATTGTCTATGCTCAATTAAAATCTACTTATCAGATTTATTTTATAGCGATAATAAGTTTATTAAAGGATGTTATACATTCAAAATTCAGTTGAATAAAGAATAATAATGCTGAACATTAGAGAAGTTAAAGAAAAGTTGACGTAATAAATATTAATGAGTAGGACATTGGTTGCATTGCAAACTCAGATCATTAGTAATGATTAGAGTTTCAACGTCAAAGCCCAGTACAGGAAATGGATGTCTGCTACTAGAGATCATAAAATGAAACCGTATTATCCGCTGTAGAAGTGACGAACGTCAAAGCCCAGTTAGGGAATGGATGTCTACTACTAAAGATCATAAAAGCAAACCGTATTATCAGCTGTAAAAGTTACGAACTTCAAAGCCCAGTCAGGGAATGGATGTCTACTACTAGAGATCATAAAATGAAACCGTATTATCTGCTGTAGAAGTGACGAACGTCAAAGCCCAGTTAGGGAATGGATGTCTACTACTAAAGATCATAAAAGCAAACCGTATTATCAGCTGTAAAAGTTACGAACTTCAAAGCCCAGTCAGGGAATGGATGTCTACTACTAGAGATCATAAAATGAAACCGTATTATCTGCTGTAGAAGTGACGAACGTCAAAGCCCAGTTAGGGAATGGATGTCTACTACTAAAGATCATAAAAGCAAACCGTATTATCCGCTGTAGAAGTCACGAACGTCAAAGCCCAGTCAGGAAATGGATGTCTACTACTAAAGATCATAAAAGCAAACCCCGTTATCCACTGTAGAAGTCACGAATGAAATCAAAATTAATATAACTTGCTCTAACAGACGAAATATATATATATAGGTTTTTGTATGTGCTATATATGTGTTGCACATGCTTGGTTATGATATTACTGAATCATTTTATACACACACACACACACACACACATATATATATATATATATATATATGTTTCACGTTGAATCACAAACAGAACTAAGGAACAAACAGACTTACTGTCTTTGGTTGAACCGTCATCAGGAGAGTTGAAATAGGGACACCAAGCGCACTTGTGAAGCGATGGTTTGAGCGCATTGTAAGTGTGTTTCTTTTACTTTCTGTGCTAACTATCTTCAATTTTGAACTGTATTATGTCCAGTTTGGATCAACTTTCCGTTTATCAAGTGAATATATATATATATATATATATATATATATATATACATGAAAGGTTATATATATATAGGCTTATGTTATATGTATGAGTTAAAAAAGAGGATGATATTTATAACTGAACAATTATCAATGGAACCTCTTAATTTTAAGAATTGGGTAAGGCTCAAATAAATGATTTATTATCAGATCTTAAAGCAACAAAAATTATAATATATCTCCTCAGTATGAATACCTCTGAATATGAGGTATTCTACACTCTTAAAGTTATTATGGATTTAGAAAGGTTACATTTCATCAAAAAATTCTAAAGGAAAAATTTTTTTAATTCGTTATATGTCTTCAGATTTCAATAAGAAATGTATTATCTTAGTAGCTATGCAAGCAGTTATTGTGTTGTGTTTATTTATGATTGTGAGGGAAGTATATTTCGTCTTAGCTACAAGGAATTTATTTTACGACACGTTACGGACACTTAGTCTTCACCATCAGCCACATTTACAATATAAAGACAAAATATATAAAAATTGTTCGATGTTGTTAACAACTACTCTTAAAGGGAAAATAAGTAATATTGATACATGTAACATAAAAGAGAGGTAAAAGTGTGGAGAAACCACCTATTGGTAGTACTCCATATACGAGTACATAGTTTCTCCATATCACTTGCATGTATTCATGACAGTTATCATTTCTTGCCGACTAGATCTCTGATCCAACATCTTTTCAACCTTCTAATTGGGTTGGTAAAAATCTAGTGGAATAATAATTCCTCAATAAAAGGATGTTATATAAAGGAATCAAAATTTTACCTAAATTAAAACAAAACGATCTATTATTTTTAATATTAAACACATAATGCATGAATGCATGAATCTATTATTTGTTTATTATCACAAAAGTAATTAAAAAAAAACTAATATAAAACTATTAGTAACATTAAAAATTCTTAAAGTTTGTTAGTCAATAGTTAAAGCAGGTTAAAATATTCAGATTAAATTTATTATAAATTATCTATACTTAAAAAAAATTATTTTAAAAAAATGTTTAAAAAATAATAATAACACTTTTTATTATTTCACTGCATTTATAATTTAAACAAATAGCATATCTTTAATTAGAGTTCTTATTAATTGAATTATTTTACTAATTTTACTAATGTTACTAATTATCACTCTATGTTGAGGTTTTGTGTAGACATAATTAGTTTTACGATAGATAAATACAACAGTTTCACTGGAAGATAAAAGTGGTTGTTCCTTTTGGCTGTTAAATTGAATCAATTTCAATTTAAGACTGAGAGAACAATTAAGTCATTTGTTTGAAATTTAAACAGATTCAATCAATAGGTGAAGCATTCGTTATACTCTAGCTTTAGTCTTCTATAAAACACACTAACTTTATTTCTATTATGCAAAATAATTTAAAGTACATTTTTCAATATATGTCATTTATAAAATTGCAATTCTTTTCTTTCCATAACCATTTCTTCTCATTTCCTTGAATTATAAAATGTTGAATTGTTGAGCATCATTGCTTTAAGGGCTATTTGAAAGTTATTTCTATTTCAGTAGACATTTTAATCGGAATAACAAGCTTGTAAACCATAATTAAATATTTTTTACAAATGTAAAAAATAATCAAACATTAACTATTCAAGAAGGTAATAAACAATACATAAATACTGTTCTGTTACTTTAATCAGTAGAATATCACTGCACTTTTAAATACATTTTTTTCATATTTATTTAAATATACAACTACGCATATGTTGCGTAAACAAGCATATGTAGTGTGAGTAATACAAATAACTTTGACAAACTTTTTCAAAGTTTGTACTTTGTGTTCTTTGTAAAAGAATAGTACTTGGTTTCTTTTTTTTTTTTTTTGGACCAAATATGTTTATAAACAACATTAACTTCTATGTTAGGAATATTCTTCCCAAACTATCAACTCTATTATGTTGAAATTTAGTTGTTATTATTAGAACTAACATTAACTGAAAAATTGTGAGATTTTTTTCAAAAATTCAATAAGTTAATTATTCAATAACACCTTCAATGTGAAAGCAATACAATCACGTTTAAGAGGTTAAGGGTTTTTGGCAAACTATAACTAAAACTAATAGAAATGAGAGATACAACTCTAAGGACAATTATGATATTTACTAAAGAACTTAAAATCTATAATCGGTTTTGGAAGCAATAAAAGAAAGCTCAATAAAACAGATAAGGCGGTGATGAGAAGGAGTTCTTTGTGACTCAGGTGTCATTATATTAATAATAATAATGACTTGTCAAATTATTCTAGATCATTGATTTTAAGGTTTATTATAAGTACAGTCATACCCCGCTTAACGCGACCCCGTTATGCGCGGTTTCACTATAACGCGAAATTGGGAATTCCCCGTCTTTCGACTTTGTTCTATGGGGGTATTCCCTCGTTTGTGTTGATTTGTTCCGTGTGCAGTGCCAGATCTAGGTTTTTTTTCAGGGAGAATACAAAATGCACTTTTAAAAATTTATTCAGGTTTGGACATATTGCAGAGTATAGACAATAATGATGACCGTGTGTCAAACAATTTAAAACAGTGTTGGGTGTTATGAAAGTATTTTACAAGAACGTAAAGAAAACGCTGCCCAAAAGACAATAGATGTATTTTTTCGTAAAAAATAAGAGTATGTATTGCATAAAGTGTTCTTAGAATTAAAGTTATTAATTAAAATGATTTTTATTTTTTTCTGTTAAATTTCGGCTATATTTAATCAAAACCTTGATATACGCGAATTTCAGTTAACGCGATTTTTTTCGGAACGTATCCCTCGCGTAAAGCGGGGTATGACTGTAATAATATGTATATTTTTACATTAAAATCCATAAAATTATTATTTATTATCATTGAGTTTGATGCTACATCTATACTATAGCCACATGAAAATCAAAAACTCTTTTGATTTTCAATCAATTAATAATTATTATTAATTGTCATTAATTACCTTTATTAATGGTATAGTTTAGTGTAAGCCACTCAAGGTTTTCAGTAATGGTACAATTTGTATGATTTGAGAGATTTTGATGATAATTGACAGATAGATAATCCCTGGAGGGTAAAATACATTTTAGAGAATATTACATCTTGGGAGAGTTACTGATATTGATCTCAAATATTTATACTTGTCCACCCTGTTATTGTGTGGTATTTACACATATTGGGAGAATTCAAGAATTACGTCTCCACAGAAAAAAAAAAAGTTTAATAGGAAACTAACAACTGGTTTCAAACACTTAGTGTTCGCCCTCAAGTTCTTCTTCACCTAAAATTTATAATATAAGTTTTAAGAATATCAGAGTGAATTATTTGAAATTTAATACAATATATGATTGCTGAATTGAACTGTTAAGGTTTTTTACAAGAAAATCAGTATGAAAAATTAATTATTTAATCATAAAGTAGTATGAAAGTCATTTTTCATACTAAATCTCTTATTAAAAACCTCTGCAGTTCAATTCAAAATTCATATATTTTATTCAATTTCAAATAATTCACAGAGATGTTCTTGAAGCTCACAGTATGAATATTTTTTAGATGTCAACCTGAAGAGAAACACTAAGTGTTCGAAACAGGTTGTTAGTTTCATATTAAACTTTTTTTTGTGTGGAGACGTAATTCTTCAATTCCCCCAATACTTATAGTAGAATTACTCAAAGACATGTACTTTTACCCTGTATTCTTGGTCTTTGAATCAGAGTTGTTTAAAAGCAATGTCATCCATGCTTTCACTAGATTGAGTAACAATCATTCTAATCATATTTGCAAAAATGAATTTTTGCAAAAATTCATTTTTAGACGTTAAGCCGTCGGCCCCAAGCCTGTATGCTGTCAGGTACAAGTTAAAGATTCCTACTTCAAATTTACTTGAATTAGGCAAAATTTAGGACTCCCAATGTAGAATCTGTAGAATCACAGGTCAATGAAAAAGCCGGCAAAGGGCTAACGTTATCACTCGCTAGGGGATCGGCTTAAACAAAAAAACAAAAAAATGTCTTATGTGGCTAAGATAACTTGTAATGAATTTTTTGTACAAACAAACAGAAATTTTTTAAGACTGGATTCAGTTTCTCTAATTTATAAAACGTAAACTTAAATTTGAAATAAGTCAGTTTTAAGCAATGTATAGACAAAAATTTTCTTTTATTTATGTACATTTGTTATATCAGAGTAAAGCCTGCTTATGAAAAGTATGTTTTTCCTACTTTGTGTCTTTTCTATCGTGTGTAATACATATTCATGTAAACTATTAACGGGATAAAAAAACATGTTGAAGGGTCCTGTTGTAGAATCTATCCTTATGGTCATAGGAAACACTAAGACTTGAGTTTCACAAAGATTGAAGACATAATATATATATGGTGTTTAAAAAAAATCGATAAAAAATACAAAATAAAAAATTAGATTAGACTTACTAGTTTTTGTGTCGTACTATGAACATAAAGGGAAGTTGCTAATTTCAACAGACTTTATATTTTAGCATTTAAATTTTTCTATTTCCATTCCTCAATTATAGAACCATATAAATACCTGTATATTGATATAGGTTAAGTCTGTACTTATGCACTGACTCATTTGAAGTTACCTTTACGTTTTATACATTAGAGAAACAAAATAAAATATATTTTATTTTAAAAATATAGAGGTATTTTTAGATGTCTGTTACTGTAGAAAGTAGGTATTGTTAGTTGATATACTTTTGTAGCTAACCAAACACAGCTTAAAACTTCATAACTTCCCTTCTACTTTAAAGTTTTAATCCATTTAAATCTTAACTTTTAAATTAGACATATACAAATCTACTGTACAAGTTTCAATTTGCTATTAGTTAAAGTGGCTGAGTTTGCTTGTGATAAAATTTTTGGACATGAAAACAGAATTTTTTCTTAATTCAGTTTATTCAGTTTTCCTAAGGTATAAAACGTAAAGATAACTTGAAATGAGTCATTTCTAAGCAATTTGCAGGCAAAACCTTTCTTTTATATATATATATATATATATATATAAACACTTTTTCTTTTTCTCGGAGTTTGGTCAGGGTAAATATATGGAATCACCTTTTTGCCAACGTTTCGTCTTTATTTCAAGACATCCTCAGGGCTATAAATGAAGGCTGGGTTCTGTTATATTACCCGGTTACATTACCTGGTTACATTACCTGGGTAATGTAACAGAACCCAGCCTTCATTTATAGCCCTGAGGATGTCTTGAAATAAAGACGAAACGTTGGCAAAAAGGTGATTCCATATATTTATTCTGACCAAACTCCGAGAAAAAGAAAAAGTGTTTATTAATAATTTGTGGTCAAGAAAACTGTACCGTATATATATATATATATATATATATACTTTTTTTCGTTGGAAATACGATCCAAAACGGACAAATATAGTTCAATATAAACAAAGAAACATAGAGAAATCAGAAGAACACACTTACAGTCTCTAATTTTCGGTTTGAACCGTCTTCAGGAGAGATAAGAGAGGGAAACCAAGCGCACTGGATCAGAGACGGTTGGAGACCAACAGTGTTGCCGCATGCGCGCCCGTTCACAGAAAATAAGGTAGACAGGAATCAATTTATAATTAATTTATAATTTATAAAATAAAATAATGGAATATGAAAACAATAAATATATAAAAAAGAAAAAATTGAAAAAATAAGGGAAATTGATACAGAGAAATTGATACATAAACAAAAGTGCTGACTAAGCTATGATAAATAAAATAAAACTAAGAATACAAATAATAATAACAAATGAAATAATTTAATAAAAAATGTGAAAAGGCAAGGAACTTTTAGACATTATCGCTTTAGATTGAGGCCAGGTGCACTACGCGCACTTAATAGCCAAATATGGGCTTCTTCGGAGGCTCGTAGTGTGAGATCTTTGCTGTCAGGGGGTATTTGTCGCAGAATCTGTAACCTGTAGCACTCATTAAAAGGGAGACCGTGGCTATTGGCATGTATGGCAATGGGAAGATGGGAGCGACTATTGACTGAAGCTCTGTGATTGTTCATACGGAGACTAAGCTTGGTGGATGCTTGGCCTACGTAGAACGAATCACACTTGGTACACTCCAAACGGTACACACAGTTTTTGGAGGTACACGAGCAGTCAGTTGCAACAGGATAGAGGGTGTTATCGGGGGGAGCTGTGAAGTGTTATGGGTAAAGGAGATGGAAGAGCATTTCCAACAGATCCACTACCTTTCTTGATGTCGATATCACCCTCAACAATAGTTCTCTCATTACTTCCGTCCATTCTAAACCCTCTAATCCCCATTTATATCTACACTTCAATAGCTGCCACCCTCCCCACATTAAGAAATCCATTCCGAGATCCCTCTCCATACGAATTCACCGGATTTGTAACAGACTACAAGATAAACACCTACATATCAATAGCCTAAAAAGTAAATTTGTAGAGCGAGGTTACCCTCTCCCCTTCCTAACAAGAAGACTGGTTCCTGCCGCGACCCCACACAATCCTACATCAACCTCCTCTTCCTCTCCCTCTGGGTCTCCCTACCTTATAACAACCTACTTCCCAGGTATCCACAGACTGGGTACCATCATTAAAGAACTTTTCCCGATCATATCCTCTTCCCCAGCCACCTCCAAAACCTTTCCTAATCCGCCACGCCTATCCTACAGACGTCCTCCCAACCTTGGCAATTTTCTTTCGCACAGGAAGCTAACCTCCACGAGGGCAAACAGTTTGCCCTCTGGAGCGCAACTGTGCGGACGTCGAGGTTGCCTCACGTGTCCCATTATAAATCCCCAACCACACTTCACAGCTCCCCCCCATAACACCCTCTATCCTGTTGCAACTGACTGCTCGTGTACCTCCAAAAACTGTGTGTACCGTTTGGAGTGTACCAAGTGTGATTCGTTCTACGTAGGCCAAGCATCCACCAAGCTTAGTCTCCGTATGAACAATCACAGAGCTTCAGTCAATAGTCGCTCCCATCTTCCCATTGCCATACATGCCAATAGCCACGGTCTCCCTTTTAATGAGTGCTACAGGTTACAGATTCTGCGACAAATACCCCCTGACAGCAAAGATCTCACACTACGAGCCTCCGAAGAAGCCCATATTTGGCTATTAAGTGCGCGCAGTGCACCTGGCCTCAATCTAAAGCGATAATGTCTAAAAGTTCCTTGCCTTTTCACATTTTTTATTAAATTATTTCATTTGTTATTATTATTTGTATTCTTAGTTTTATTTTATTTATCATAGCTTAGTCAGCACTTTTGTTTATGTATCAATTTCTCTGTATCAATTTCCCTTATTTTTTCAATTTTTTCTTTTTTATATATTTATTGTTTTCATAGTCCATTATTTTATTTTATAAATTATAAATTAATTATAAATTGATTCCTGTCTACCTTATTTTCTGTGAACGGGCGCGCATGCGGCAACACTGTTGGTCTCCAACCGTCTCTGATCCAGTGCGCTTGGTTTCCCTCTCTTATCTCTCCTGAAGACGGTTCAAACCGAAAATTAGAGACTGTAAGTGTGTTCTTCTGATTTCTCTATGTTTCTTTGTTTATATTGAACTATATATATATATATGTTCAAACCACAGTAAAAAATGGGAACTAAGATGTTTCTACCGTAAAAATATGTTGACCCAGAGATCTACTCGTCAAGAAATTATAACTGTCAAGAATTGCTGAGTTGCAAGTAATCTGAACAATCTATGTACAGTGTAGTATAGTATAGTTCTACCAATTGATGGTTTCTCCACTCTTTCATCTCTATTTTATGTATCATGTATCAATTTTACTTGTTACCTCTCTAAAAGTAGTTGTAATATAATAAAACAATAAAAAAAACTGTACAAGTGGTCTTCGTCAGACTCAAATGGAACCAGAGATCAAATATCTAATTGTTACGGTCTCATTTCTTTATGGGGTTTGAACATTGATTGTAATTTCACGTGTTTATTGTGAAATATTACTATAAAGATATAACAAATAATAAATTTGTTAATATAATTTTGTTGCTAGTTCCAATGAACTTTATATTTGAGGCTTTACCTGTTTTTCTATTTTCACTCATTAATTGTAAAACGTCTGTTTCTTCCACTTGTGGGGTTAAGTAAGTCACAAATGAAGTCATTATTTCTCAGTTTACAGCCCTTTTAGGTTGAAGAGCACTTTTAGTGGCAACTTGAGCTATAAAACAGCTCTGACTGGTTTATTGACACTAAAATATGATTAACATCAGCTTTAAGTATAATTTTATTAATTTTTTTTTAAATGTTTATGGTTACACCCAGGATTTAAAGCATTAATGAGCGATATTATTAAATAATTTCTGACACGTAACTTCATGGGGAGTTATATCAATTCATCAAGTGTACATTTCTATAATTTAATTTTTATTATATTAGCATTAACTTGCTAATCTTGTTTTTCCAACAAAATGCATTAAACCGTCCTGAACAATAGTTACACATGCTCCAATACTAATAATTTTCCAAAATTTATGAGGCACATCTAGAAATTATCGAACCGAATGATGCATACATAGTGATTTGGCCATAATACTTTTAGAGACTGGAATATACAAAAGTGTAAGGTACTATTTTAGCATTAGTGGTACTTAGAAAGTAATGTACTTTCTTTCTTAGAAAAGAATTAGTATTCTTAGCATTGGGATACATAAACATTTGGATACTTAACATAGAATACATAAATATTGAAAAAAAAAATAATATTGGGAAAAATAAACATTAGAATTCTTAACATTGGAATACATAAACGTTGAGAAAAAAACATTGGGATAATTAATATTGAGATACATTGGGATATATAAACATTGGGATTCTTAACATTAGAATACATAAATATTGAGAAAATTTAATATTGGGATAAATAAACATTAGAATTCTTAACATCGGAATACATAAACGTTGAGAAACAAACATTGGGATAATTAATATTGAGATACATTTGGATACATAAACATTGGGATTCTTAACATTAGAATACATAAATATTGAGAAAATTTAATATTGGGATAAATAAACATTAGAATTCTTAAGATTGGAATACATAAACGTTGAGAAACAAACATTGGGATAATTAATATTGAGATACATTGGGATACATAAACATTGGGATTCTTAACATTAGAATACATAAATATTGAGAAAATTTAATATTGGGATAAATAAACATTAGAATTCTTAACATCGGAATACATAAACGTTGAGAAACAAACATTGGGATAAATAATATTGAGATACATTTGGATACATAAACATTGGGATTCTTAACATTAGAATACATAAATATTGAGAAAATTTAATATTGGGATAAATAAACATTAGAATTCTTAAGATTGGAATACATAAACGTTGAGAAACAAACATTGGGATAATTAATATTGAGATACATTGGGATACATAAACATTGGGATTCTTAACATTAGAATACATAAATATTGAGAAAATTTAATATTGGGATAAATAAACATTAGAATTCTTAACATCGGAATACATAAACGTTGAGAAACAAACATTGGGATAAATAATATTGAGATACATTTGGATACATAAACATTGGGATTCTTAACATTAGAATACATAAATATTGAGAAAATTTAATATTGGGATAAATAAACATTAGAATTCTTAAGATTGGAATACATAAACGTTGAGAAACAAACATTGGGATAATTAATATTGAGATACATTTGGACACATAAACATTGGGATTCTTAACATTAGAATACATAAATATTGAGAAAATTTAATATTGAGATAAATAAACATTAGAATTCTTAAGATTGGAATACATAAACGTTGAGAAACAAACATTGGGTTAATTAATATTGAGATACATTGGGATACATAAACATTGGGATTCTTAACATTAGAATACATAAATATTGAGAAAATTTAATATTGGGATAAATAAACATTAGAATTCTTAAGATTGGAATACATAAACGTTGAGAAACAAACATTGGGATAATTAATATTGAGATACATTGGGATACATAAACATTGGGATTGTTAACATAATGCTTAAACATGAATGAGTAAGTATATGTGGAATTTGAATGTGAAATGAGCAGTTAACCGGATTCTCATAATCTGTTCTAAAAAAAATATATATAATCTTGTTAGTTACAAGTAAATAGAATTAACAATAAATCACGCCAAATGTTTCGTAAATAATCCGTTTTGAATAATAAGAAACCAAGCATAGAGAAATGATATAACTTGGACCTGTTCAACTGGTACTGTTTCATAGAGATATATAAAGCTGAAATACGAAAGTGAAGTTTAGAGGTGGAATTGCCACACCCTAAGGGTGTTAGGCTACTGTATAGCTAATAACAAAATGCAATATTTATCTCGAATAAAGAATACAGAGCTTGGAGCAATAAATAAAGCAAGTAGGTATCCTATTTCGCAGATATATCGTGACCCATTTAGCAGGCCATGATTAACTAGAGAAGTACAGATATAAATTATGTGTTCCCGGACATTCTACTTCTTGCTTCTTCCCCCCCCACCTCAAAATGGCTTAAATCCAACTTTCTTTGACCACTTTGTCTTTCGTATTAAATTTACTTTTGTGTTTCTGGCACATGCCCGTTATCATTTAACCAACTTGCAATCTATTTTGGGGAAAAAAATTTACAATCAATTGAGCTTTGGGTAGGCAAATTGATTTAAAGGGATAAATTTTATAAAAGACTTTTTTTTTTGCAAGAATAAATTTTTCTTTAAAAAAAAGGCAAAATTTAGGGAGGCTTTAAAATCAGTTTATCAAACTTATAGATGATTAATGTTGTTAATTTGAATTTTACGAAATTCTTAAACAATTTTTTAAACAGTTGAGGCTTTTGAGAACTACATTGTTAGATTTTTTCTTAGAATTCACAAGAACTGTGTGTATTATTAATTTTCATTATCAACTTAATCAAAATTTTATTAAAAAAACTTCTGAATTTACTATTTTAATTATGTCTATTTAGTCTAATAGCTAATAAATGAAGATATATCAACTAATAATCAACACTTTTCAACTGTATTTTGTAAGTTAAGAAACTATTTATGAAGTCAAATGCTTGGGTATTAGAAAATCTCTACTAATATTCCAGAATGTACCAGAGTTTCTGAAAGCACAACTTTCTGTTTTGAAAATTGAGGCAATAATTAAAAAAATGGGGCGATAATGAAAAAATAGGGATATAATCCAGGTTGTCCAACCTAATTATTTTGTTGATATCAATTCTTAGATATATGAGATCGAGAGGGTTAAGGTGGCAAGCCTGATTTTTAAATCACAGCTGTACTGCTAATTATTTACTGTTTCTTTTACTTCTTTTATTTAGCTTCCTTAAACTTGTATTATAGATTATTATTATTAAGAGTTATTATTAATTGTTTTTATGTTAATGAATACAGTTAATAGTGTACACTCTATAATAGTTGAGCATTTGATCCAAAGAAATATAAAATGGGAGTGTGTTCTGCTAAATCAAAAATTCATTAGTTATTTTCTCGAATGAAAGCATCTAGCTTGATTTTTACATTATTACTAGTAACTTTGATCTAAAAATGTAAACAAAACACAATAAATAACTAGCAATACAGCTGAGATTTAAAAATCAGACTTGCTACCTTAACTCTCTCGATTTCATTACAGTTTATATCTAAGAATTGATATCAAGGTATAAAATGTATGTCCTAGTAAGATCGTATTAATATGTTGAAGCTGTTTCAGTTTGAGCACAAAACGAAAACTTCATTTTTTTAATAAATTATAAAAAAAAATCTGTAAGAAATGTTCGAAAGTTTTTTTACTTCGCTCTATGTTCTTTAACAATTGCATAATTGTTATTTTTTTTTTCTCAAAGAAAAAGAGAAAGGTTTAGTGAAAATGTATTTATTGAAATAATAAAACTCTTTCCAGGAAAAAGTTATTGACGAAAGTTTTCAATAAACTTCTATTTTCAAAGGATTATAAAGAAGAAAGAGCTTGTTTCATTGAAATGTTAAGAAGATTTAAAATTTGCGTTAGGTATTGGCGAAAATGAATTTAAAATTTATTTTTTTTTTGTTGGATATATTCTTATAATTTTTAAGAATACATAATACAGTCGTTTTTGTAATCATTGAAACAGTTTTGTTTTTTTTGAAGGGCGGGCGGGTGAGTTTGTTAAGTTGATGCAGTGTATGCAAATACACTGCTAACTTTTACCTGAGTAATTTGAGGATTATCCACCATCTGTGCAGACAAAACTGTTTGAAATTAAAATAAATGATGGTTTTGCAGGCTTGCCAATATCATCCCCCTCCCTCTTTCTACTTCCCTTACTTGCCTTTACATCACATTTTTAAGCCACCCCCTCAAAACCCCTTTCAACCATGAATAATGCATTTTATTTTAGGATAGCCGTTTTCCACCTCTCCTCCATCATTCCAGCTCCTTCATTAGCTTCAAAACTTAGTGTTGAAAACAAGGCAACACCAAATGGTCCTTTCCATCTGTTAAATCCCTTACTCATTCAATCAACGCAATTAATCTCCTCTTTTTTTTTTATTTTCTCTCCTTTTCTTTCTTCAAGATGTTGTTTAATAAATCAATGACAACTTAGTTCATTTACTTAAAAAGGTTTATTTACTTTTTTTTTTGAATAAATATTTATAATTCTTGAAACATTAATACAGAAACTATCAATTTTTAAAAAGACCCAAAATTTCTTATTCAAAAATAACTATTTTCCCTCTGTTTTTTTTTCTAATCATCGTTTCATTCAAAATGGCATCCTGATAGCGTGATTTATATTATGCTTTTTAAGAGCTTATTTTTCAAATAATATATATGTATCTAAATACACTACGCGCTTTGACTGGCTGAGTCGCGCACCGTTCTTCGACCTGGGGAGATCTCTCTCAGTTGATCCTGTCATCTAGGCCACTCCTGATAGTAACATTTTACACAAGAATACATTTAGTTTCTCTGTATTTCTATTCCATTTCGTTTAAGAGATATGAAGACAGAAAGATACACATACACACACACACACATACACACACACAAACACACACACACACACACACACACACACACACACACACACACAAGTATATATATATATATATATATATAAAAAGATTTCACATAAACACGTGAAACAACAATCAATGATCAAACCACAATCAGAAATGGGAAAACAAGACTAAGATCTTTCAACCGTAACAAGCGGTCTTCGTCAGAGTCAAAAACCCAACTGAACACTAGATGCAGAAAAACATCTGGTGAGGAGTTGAGAAGAGTGGGAGGGAAGAGTGGTATTTAAAAGGGTGAAAGCACAGGAAAGGACATATGTCCAGAAAGGGATGTTTGGGGAAACAAAGGAGTACAGTAAGAAAAAGTAAAAAACTATCCGCTAGCTGTCAACCCTCTTTGAAGAGGCTATTGCCCTCGTGACGAAAGTATCAAGTTTGAAGAGACCGTTACTAATGTTTATAATATTAGATCTATTAAATTTAATTAGAGACGATTCAATAATATTTCTTAACAACATTGATTTTTCATAGGTAATAAATTTAGCTCCTGTCCAATCAATATGATGATTTTCATTTTTTATATGCAAGAATAAGGCACTACTGTTTTCCTGTCTACTTACGTTATATTGGTGTTGTTTTACACGTGTTTTTAATGATTTACCAGTTTGACCAATATAAATTTTATGGCAATTTTTATAAAATTTTATGGCACGGAATGTTTATAAAATTCCGTGCAAAAATTGCCATAAAATTTATATTGGTCAAACTGGTAAATCATTAAAAACACGTGTAAAACAACACCAATATAACGTAAGTAGACAGGAAAACAGTAGTGCCTTATTCTTGCATATAAAAAATGAAAATCATCATATTGATTGGACAGGAGCTAAATTTATTACCTATGAAAAATCAATGTTGTTAAGAAATATTATTGAATCGTCTCTAATTAAATTTAATAGATCTAATATTATAAACATTAGTAACGGTCTCTTCAAACTTGATACTTTCGTCACGAGGGCAATAGCCTCTTCAAAGAGGGTTGACAGCTAGCGGATAGTTTTTTACTTTTTCTTACTGTACTCCTTTGTTTCCCCAAACATCCCTTTCTGGACATATGTCCTTTCCTGTGCTTTCACCCTTTTAAATACCACTCTTCCCTCCCACTTTTCTCAACTCCTCACCAGATGTTTTTCTGCATCTAGTGTTCAGTTGGGTTTTTGACTCTGACGAAGACCGCTTGTTACGGTTGAAAGATCTTAGTCTTGTTTTCCCATTTCTGATTGTGGTTTGATCATATATATATATATATGTATATTCTTAAATCTTTAATATTCTTAATCTATTTATTCTCTTTTAGTCCAGTTATACCGTTGACCTTTCAACTCTTTTATTCTAACCGCTTGTTTTTTGTTCATTGTTGACCTTTGACCTTCTCCTATATTACCCTGTGCTAATCCTTTTAATATATTAATAGCAATGACTAAGCATGAGTCATCGATTTTAATTTAACTTAGAGTCACTTGGCCAACTCCTTTTCCAGTTGAACCTTGTTAGCAGGAGGTTAGTTCGTAGGATCGAATCTCACAGTCTTAAGATCGTGAATGCCGAGACTGCGGTTAATTTTAATGATACCTGTTTAAAAGAGGATTGCTGCCTATTTATACCAATATATATATATATATATATATATATAATATATATATATATATATATATATACATATATACAAACAAACAATGCACACACAATATTCTAAAATAAAATTTTGAATTCATGAATATATTGATAAATCATAAATTCAACTATTTCTTTTTTCCACGAATAAACATCATAATAGTGGGGAATTTCAAAAAAAATATATCTCTACAAAAAAAAAATTACTTTATCAAAACTGACAACGCAAAACGCGTTATTTTACGTAATTTTTGAAATTTCCAATATTAGTAAATAACACACTATAATAGATTGCCCAAGTAATGAGACATCATAATTTCTGATTTAGTCTAAATATTATTTAGTCTACTTAAAATTGGGCGATTTTTTTTTTAAATAAATAGTTTGAAAATTGCACTTCCTGGTCTCTACAATCCTCTGTAAGGGAGCCGTTCAAAAGAATGGCAATTCAAACGAGTGATTCAAATAAGACAAAATTTTATTTATTTAACATGACAAAAAAAAATTCAGTAATTGTAATAACATTAAAAAAAATTATTTATAAAACAGTAGACATATGTTATTAATTAAACATAAAAGTTGAATACGCCATAAAAAAATTCAGTAAATGCAATCACATTAAAAATAAAATATTTATAAAACAGTTCAACATTTTATTAATTGAATATAGAAATTAATTAAAAATGGTAAAATAATGTTCAACCTTTTCATCACTAGTAACATCGCAATACTAATATACTACACTAATACTAATACTTATATACTATAATATACTAATATACTACACTAATACTAATACTTATATACTATAATATACTAATATACTACACTAATACTAATACTTATATACTATAATATACTAATATACTACACTAATACTAATACTAATATACTATAATATACTAATATACATAGGCTCAATGAATTGGCTAAACCCAATTGAAGGTTGTATGGAATGCTTTCGAATTTCTGATCACTCTTTTTGCATTTCTTTTTTGTCACTCTTTGACTAATAACCCCTCAGTAACGTTATCTCACTCCCTAGAAATTTACAAAAACCTTAGTTAGATATACCTAAACAGGATTATACCATATTTATATCCCCTCATTAATAAAAAATATCGTATAAATTATACTCAACTAATTTCCTTTTTTTCACGAAATAAACATCATAATTTTTTATATTGGTTAAGTATTGCCTAGTATAGTTAAAATTGACGATTTTGTTTTTTAAAAAAATACTTTAAAATCGAAACTTTCTGGTTTCTGCAAACTTTTGTAATGCTATCTCACTCTTTAAAAAGTGCAATTACCTTAGATAGATAGCATTAAACCGGTTTATAACATATTTATATCTCCATATTTAATATCCATTGTTGTTAAGATAACGATTATGAATATCTTACAGACAAATATTTGCCATTACAAGTGTCATAATTTCTTTATATATATATATAGTTTACACAGGAAAGAGAAAAACAAATAAAGATACACACAAAACACTCACAACGATATTTCGACAGTTGTTGTCATCGAGCAGAAGTAGTCCCTTTGACATATATATATATATATATATATATATATATATATATATATATATGTAAAAGTTGGAAGCAGTCCAATTTAAACATATCTTATGTTTAAACATATTATTTAAATTTATGAACTTAATTATGTTTTATGAATTTAGTGAACATAAGCAGTTCATTTAAACATATATTATTAAATAACGCCCCATATTTGGCTTGTATCTGTTTCTTACACAATTTCTCCAGTTTCCGGAATTCCTTCCTCGTCTCTTCATTCTATATAAATAAACTAACAATCCTACTATTATTCTCATTATTGTACTGATGATGAATGTGGTACATTCGAAACATGTCGAATAGCAATATTGGTGATAAGCTTTATAGTTTTAATGCCCACGAAAATTATCTCTAAAGAAAGAACCCATGTTAAATTACAAATATTAGAAGCATTAATAATTCAAGAAAAACAGCCAGCCATAAATATCCAACTTAATAATTCTTTTCAAATTTTAAAACTATTTTCCAACAGGCCAAACCAGATTAGCTAGCTAGTAGGTGGGTCCAACCACCTTGCCTTAATCCCTCATAATGCCCCGTGATCGAGTGTGATGTCCTGTGAACATTCCAATAGTAATCCACCTTTATATATATATATAAACTGACAATCCTACTATTATGCTCATTATTGTCCTGTTGATAAATGTGGTACATTCGAAACATGTTGACTAGCAATATTGTTGATAAGCTTTATAGTTTTAATGAAGAGACGAGGAAGGAATTCCGGAAACTGGAGATTTTTGTGTAAGAAACAGATACAAACCAAATATGGGTTGTTATTATTATATAATATATATAATATATATATATATATATATATATATATGAGATAACTGATTGACCTGCAAGCTGAGACAGGCTTACAGAAGCTAGATGCCAAGGATTTCAAAGCACTTCATTATCAAGCCGGAATGAAGATAAATTTTGCAAAATGATGGATGGTAAGATAGTATGTCGAGTGAATTGATCGGTCAGAACCTTCCCAAGTCCCCTTCTATAATCCATTCAATACCTCCAAACATCGTCTTTTTCTTGCGCCAGTCAATAAGAAACCCTTGACCTCTTAAACATAATAATTCAATCATTTTAACTTTCACTAAATATAATGAACATAATTTTTTGAATTTTTTTTTATTTGTATAATTTTAATAAACCTCCTATTTTATTTTTTCATACAATATATTACGGCTTATTAAAATTACTATCTGAAACAAAAAATAACTTCTTTTTATGTTTTTTTTTTGTTTTGAAATAAATTAAGAAAATAATTTATTATTCTAATTTAAGCAAAAATATGTTAATTTATACTAAATGCAGCAGTTATGAAAATTATAAACTAACTACCATTCTTTATAAACTGATATAAAAGGCTAAACTCCGAAAGTTTTACAAAAATTATTAAAAAATACACCATTTTACGATACAGAAATATTTAATTTCGCATATTGGGAGCAATCTCACTTTACAAACATGCTTGCAATAATTATTATTAAGTAACTAGTCCTTTTATTATGTTACAATTATTTAGTATTCTTGGAAAATATGGAAATAACTAAAAAAATAAACAGTACTTTAAGCTTAATTGATCTCTATCTCAAGGAAGTAATGCACCACTCCAAATCATAGAATGCGCCACATTTAGCGGAAGCTCCATAAGTTAGTTGGCCATCCCTGGTTTAAATAGTCGAAAGAAGAGGTCTGTAACTTTCTACTTTTGGTGTTATAATTAGCAACCAGCTTAAAAAACTGCATACTTCTCATAGGATTTCCTGTAATACTTAAATATATAGTTTAGGTTAGGTTAGGTTGCAGTGGCAGTTCCACAAGGGAACACACGTAGGCCAAGCATTGGTATCTTTGTGATACCACACAATGAAGATTGATTCTACAGTGGGAGTAATAAATTTTGCCTGACTCAAAAGTATTTAGAGTAGGGATCTTTAACGAGTACCTGACATCGTACAGGCTCGGGACCGACGGTTTAACGTCCTTCTCCGAGGGACGACGTGCTCAGATTTATTCACCTCCCGCGTGAATAAATCGAGGGCCATGTGAGGATCGAACCCCGGTCCTATCAGTTCAGAGGCGAGCACGTAACCACTGAGCAAGCCTGGCACTGTAAATAAATAATAGTATTGTTTTTCTTTATTTTGTTTTCCAACGCCCACACTTATAAGTCTTCCACACTTTTTTGAGCTGTTCTATGTGGCAGAAATTATAGCTTTCATTTATTAATTGGCACTCATTTTTAGTAATAAGTGAGCTACATTACTTGTTGATTCTACAATGGGAGTTTTTAATTTTGCCACAATCAAATATATTTAGAGTAGGAGAATCTTTGTATTGAACCCCGGAACTACCAGTTTAGAGGGAGTACGCTTACCAATTGAGCTAACCTGGCTACTAAATAAATATATAATGGTGACCTATAAAAATTAAAATTTCAATATAAAAAAATATTAAAAGCAGCCATTATAAGTGTAATAAAAACGGGAGTAATAAAAATAATTAATGGTGAAATTTATTGTTGTCTGCTGTTGTTAAAAATATTTGTTTATTTATTGTTTATTGAATCGAATCCTTTTAGATTTATAATGCTGAAGCAGAATTATTAAAATTAACGCGTAATTAATTAAAATTTTAGATCAAAAAACAGGACACAATGAATAAAGAGTACGATTAAGGTTATCTGAAAAAGGTTTAGTGGATAGAAAAGAGTGGTTCAATTTGAGTCGGGGAGGTGGAGGGAGGGTAGGGTGCCATTTCTCTTCTAATCAGGGGGTATTTTTCGCTGGAACTGCAAGTGCCAAGGCTTGCCGACAATTAGATAAGTTATCTACCCCTCCCACCCCGGCGTTGGATCTCTGCCATCGACTAAACTTTATTGTTTCACCTGACAAAAAGTTATTCCAATGCTACCTTTCACATAAAATATCCATAAAGCCCCGGTCTCTAAAACAAGAGAAAAATGCGTAGAGCTAGAATTGTAGCAATGTCTTTCTTTTGTTTTGATTCTAAAATACTAGAATATTTAATGCCTTTATTTATTCTTGATTTTAAATTTACCTGTCGTTATATTCATGACATAGTAGTAAAGCTTGTACAGCAACCGACATTTATATTCTTCTACAATAATTGCAGCGATTCGATAATTTCATTTGAATTCTTTTGATCTAGTTATTTTTTAATAACTGAGAAAGAAAATAAATTCCGAGTCAATAACCAAATTTCATTTTTTCTGATTATTAAATATAATTTGTTATATTTTAATTATAAATTTCTTACTTTAGGAGTCATGTTAGCTCAGTAGTTAATATACTCGCCTCTGGACTGGTAGGACCGGGGTTTGATACCCACCTGGACCTCGATATATTCACGTGGGAAGTGAATAGCTCTGAGGACGTCATCCCTCGGAGAGGAAATCGTCTGTCCCGAGCCTGTACGATGTCAGGTACTCGTTAAAGATCCCTCTACTTTAAATACACTTGAGTTAGGCAAAATTTATCAACAAGTTATTGTGGCTGAGCCCACTACAAATGGGTGAAGAGGGGTTTGAGACAGCTCCTTGCATTGGTCAGAGCTGACATTCTTTACTTATTATCACGGTGTTGATGATGCAGATAGTCACGTATCTATCGAGGAGTTTACCAAACAACACAGAGAAAAAGAGTAAGAACTACGCATAAATTTAACATGCAACGAGTATCCGCTTCTCAGCATGATTCAAACAGCAGACGTCAAACAGGTCTCATCCAAGTTTGCTGTTATTTTCAATAATATATATATATATATATATATATATGGTTGAAAGTAGCAACAGCTTCTGCTCTCACGAGTTTTGAGCTGGGGGGCCTCAGTCTTGCGGGCGATTCTATCTAGGTAGAAAAATCGCCCGCAAGATCGAGGCCACCAGTTCAAAATTCGTGGAGCAGATACTTTTAACCATTCCTGCTTACAAGAAGATTTGCTGCCCATTTACACCAATATATATATATATATATATATATTAGTGTATATACACTATATATATATATATATATATATATATATATATATATATATATATATATATATATATTGGTATACTTTGGGAGCAGACCTTCTTTTAAACATACCTCATTAAAGATCTTGCCAACATTAAGTTTAGTATGTTTCCTACATACCTTTTCAAGGTTTCGAATGCTACCTTTCCATCTCTGTGGTACCATATAAATTAACTCACCGATTTTTTTATCTTTCATTGTATTTTTCATATTACATTTCCGACGTTTCGGTCTACGTTGACCATTTTCAAGGATTCTATATACAAGGTTTTTTTAAACAATTCTAATAAATACTTATTTACAATGACAATTACCTCACTTCTATCAAACATAACTAATAATAAAATATTCTTTTAAAAAACACTACCTTAATAAACATGAGTAACAGGTTTGCTACAAAATTCCCTACATGAACATTTACACAACATTATTTAAATCACTATATAGTTATTTTTCACGAATGTAACTTTAAAATTCTGGAAAAACAACAGGACTGATCATTAATGTTCGGCTTCTTTTCCTTTATGCATAATGATTCAATTATATGCAGCCTCGTGTGATTATTTTCTGCATATAATACTTCAATGTTGTCTTCCAGCATTTTTCTACTTAGCCTGCTTTTATGTATGTTCATTGTGTGTTCTTTCGGTCCTCCGGCTGCGAGATGCATCGTAAGTCTGCGTGAAAGTGTTGTCGTCGTAGAACCAATGTAGCTCGATTTTAGGAGCTCACAGTCTCCTATAGTGCAATTATATCTGTACACTACATTGGTTTTTTGTAGTTGTGTTTTTTGTTGTAGGTTGTTCCTAATTATCATATTTGCTGTGCAGGAACTCTTGTAGTAAATTTACTACAAGAGTTCCTGCACAGCAAATATGATAATTAGGAACAACCTACAACAAAAAACACAACTACAAAAAACCAATGTAGTGTACAGATATAATTGCACTATAGGAGACTGTGAGCTCCTAAAATCGAGCTACATTGGTTCTACGACGACAACACTTTCACGCAGACTTACGATGCATCTCGCAGCCGGAAGACCGAAAGAACACACAATGAACATACATAAAAGCAGGCTAAGTAGAAAAATGCTGGAAGACAACATTGAAGTATTATATGCAGAAAATAATCACACGAGGCTGCATATAATTGAATCATTATGCATAAAGGAAAAGAAGCCGAACATTAATGATCAGTCCTGTTGTTTTTCCAGAATTTTAAAGTTACATTCGTGAAAAATAACTATATAGTGATTTAAATAATGTTGTGTAAATGTTCATGTAGGGAATTTTGTAGCAAACCTGTTACTCATGTTTATTAAGGTAGTGTTTTTTAAAAGAATATTTTATTATTAGTTATGTTTGATAGAAGTGAGGTAATTGTCATTGTAAATAAGTTTTTATTAGAATTGTTTAAAAAAACCTTGTATATAGAATCCTTGAAAATGGTCAACGTAGACCGAAACGTCGGAAATGTAATATGAAAAATACAATGAAAGATAAAAAAATCGGTGAGTTAATTTATATGGTACCACAGAGATGGAAAGGTAGCATTCGAAACCTTGAAAAGGTATGTAGGAAACATAAAACTTAATGTTGGCAAGATCTTTAATGAGGTATATATATATATAGTGTTGACTGTCGTTCCTCCGTCAACTCACTTCTTCTTTTGAGGACGACCGCCATTACGGTCGAAATATTGAAAAGTGAGTCTTTGTTATCTTTCTGTCTATGTGTCACTGTTTATTTTAAGTGTTATATATATATATATATATATATATATATATATATATATATATATATATGGTCAAACCCGAATATGAAATGGGAAAACACAACTAAGATCTTTCAACTGTAGCAAGCGGTCTTCGTCAGAGTCATCAGTTGGGTTTTTGACTCAAACGAAGATCGCTTGTTACGGTTGAAAGATCTTAGTCTTGTTTTCCCATTTCATATTGTAGTTTGATCATTGATTGTTGTTCCACGTGTTTATGTGAAATCTTTATATATAAATATATATAAACATGAGATAAAAATCGAAGAAGAGTAACAAACAAAGTAAACAAACACACTTAGAAACTCAAATTTTCAGGCAATCCGCATTAATATGCTAACAGAAATCTTATAAATAATTTGTCAAATAAACCATTAAATAATATAGAAGTATCAGTATTGGGATTTGAATTCAGTTTCATACTAGATGACAAAGGAATTAATTATGTTGAATTATCAAATATCTTTTATAATTTGGAAAGTGTGAACCCTGACGAAATCAAAATAACTATGTGTAATGCGTTCATTTATAGGTCTCTTAAAGAAATGGTATTATATGTTCCAAAGCGTTCTTTAGAGATATATAAATAATCAAGAAAAATAATGAAGTTAAAGTAACAAAAGTAGATAAATCAGATGACGTTATATTACCAAGATGGAAATGCTATTATCCCATACAAAATATCTATGAGTTATTAAATTCAGATCCAACTAAAAAATAACATATAGTCTTTTTAATATAGACTGAAAATAATTTTAAGAGATAAGAGATTGAAAAGAATTTCAAAAGATAATAAGAATCTAATAACAAATTTTGTCAGTAGACATCATCGTATAACGAACATTTATGGCTTGATTAAGACGCATAAAGTAACGGTTATTCCGCCAGACGGATTGTTAGCACCTTTGGATCAGTAGGCTACAAGCTATCAAAATGGTTGGTCCATGTTTTATCGCTATTTGTAGGTACTATTTCCCAAATCCATATCAAGAACAACATTAAACTGTTTTCGAAGCTAAATTCATAATTTTTTTCAGAATAGTTTACAATTGAGATTTGATATTAAATACCTTTTTACGAATGTTCCTGTGGAAGTTGTATTAGTTTTTGTCGAAACAGAAGTAAACAAACGTACACAAACACTACCTGTTTCTGTTACAGTATTAATGGATTTGATTCGTTTGTATACATTGGATTGTTGTTTTTCATTTAAAGGAAAATTCTACAAGCAAAAGTTTGGCTTGGCGTAGGGGAGTTGTCTCTCACTTGTTTTAAGCGATATTTACATGGATTATTCAGGGATCAC